>CM077149.1:58009196-58490364 GCA_039583875.1 Platanthera guangdongensis | reverse complement strand
AGTTAGATGAACAAGATCATCATTAAGAATAAAGGCAAGATTGGTTGCAAAAGGATATAGCAAGAAGAAGGTATTGATTTTGTCAAACCTTTGCCCAGTAGCCAGACTGAAGCCATCAGGATGTTCTTGGCCTATGCAACCTACCCAAACAAGGATTCAAAGTATACCAAATGGATGTGAAGTCAGCATTCCTTAATGGTAATTAAAAGAAGAAGTATATGTGGAGCAGCCTTCAGGTTTTGTTGATCCTACTCTTCCACATTATGTCTATAGACTTAGGAAAGCATTGTATGGGTTAAAGCAAGCTCCTAGAGCTTGGTATGAAACCCTATCTAGTTTCCTCATTGAGAACAAGTTCACAAGGGGGAAAATAGATAAGACTCTATTCCTTAGGGAATCTAGAGGCAAAGTAATACTTGTCCAAATATATGTAGATGACATTATATTTGGGTCTACTGAAAGTAGCCTTTGCAAAAAGTTTGCAAAGCTTATGCAGAGTCAATTTGAAATGAGTAGTATGGGAGAGCTGAAGTTTTTCTTGGGTCTCCAAGTTAAACAGACTGAAAGTGATTATCCATATGTCAGTCTAAGTTCACCCTAGAACTCATAAGGAAATATGGTATGGATTCCTCCAGTACCATGAAGACTCCTATGGGGTCAAGTATGTCTCTAAGCAAGGATGATGCAGGGAAACCTGTGGATGAAACCTTGTATAGAGGGATAGTTGGCTCCCTACTTTACTTGACTGCAAGTAGACCTGACATTATGTATGCTACATGTGTTTGTGCCAGGTATCAAGCCTGCCCTAAAGAGTCTCACTTGACTGCAGTCAAGAGAATCTTGAGATATCTAAAGGGCACACCTTATCTAGGCCTCTGGTACCCTAGGAATGGAGATTTTGATCTAACAGGTTATTCAGATGCAGACTTTGCAGGATGCAAAGAAGATAGAAAGAGCACTACTGGATCCTGTCAATTCCTAGGTGGAAGACTCATTTCATGGAGTAGTAAGAAGCAAACCAGTGTGGCCATCTCCACAGCTGAGTCAGAATATGTAGCTGCAGGAAGTTGCTGTGCTCAACTTCTGTGGATTCAACATCAGCTAGAAGACTATGGATGTCAGGTAAGTAGAACTCCACTTTATTGTGATTCTACTAGTGCTATTTCCATAGCTAATAATCCTGTATCACATAGTAGAACTAAACATATTGAGATTAAATATCACTTTCTTAGGGAGCATGTAGAAAGAAATGATATTGCACTTGAATATGTTAAAACAGATAATCAGATAGCTGATATGTTCACTAAGCCCTTAGAAGAAGCTAAGTTTAATAGGTTCAAAATTGAACTGGGTATGATAAACTTAGACTAAGTATACAGAACAAAAATTGGCTAAGTAAAAAGGTGTCGACACATAGACAAGTCTATGTCGACACAGAATAGTAAGTGTCGACACTTCAGGAAAATGGTGTCGACACATCTAGGAAGTTTGTGTCGACACTTCAGAATGTTAGTGTCGACACATGTCGAGTAGGTGTCGACACATCCAATAAGTGTCGACACTTAAGTTTTACTCAGAATTTTTCTAAGTAAAGTCTCGACACATGTCGAGTATAGTGGTGTCGACACTTAACCAAGTGTCGACACATAAAATCTGTTGACTAAATTTGTGTCGACACATGAGTGTCGAGACATTATAAGTCAGTGTCGACACTTATTGACAGTGTCGACACATCATTAGAAATTCATCCCGCCTGTTCGTCTTCAAACAGAAAGGTATAAATAGGGTTCTGTCTTTGATTGTCGACACGCTTTCAAAGTTTCGAGACCTAAACTCTTGTGTCGACATTTCTCTTATCTCAAGACTAATTCTCAAACCCTAATGGCTCCCAAGCTGGAAGAGAATGTTAACGAAGGGTATGAGCTCGTGCGAGGCGCATTTGACGACAGCGATCAGAATTCAAATCAGTAATTACCCTAGTCAGCGATTCAGGACTAGAATACTTGGTTTCAGAGCCAACCAAGATATGGAAGAAAGAAGTGATTGAATTTCTTACTGGAGCAACTGTGGACGACTCTGGATTCAGGATTAAGTCCAGGGTGCATGGCACCAAAGTCAAACTATCCCCCAAGTCTTTAGAAAGGTACTTCAGCTACCTAAGATTCAAGAAGAAGAGGAGGTAACTGCTTCCAAGACCAGGGAAGCTCTTACTTGGTGTGGACTGGATCCAAAATGAAGGTGGGATCAGTCTTCAACAGGAAGGGGATGAACAATCAAGGCAAGTTCTTGTCTGAAGTAGTGGGCAAGGTAATCCTGTGCAAACCAGGAGGGCATGACAGGGTGTCTGCCTCCATGTTTGAAATCATGACCAGAATCATCTTCACTCTGAAGACAGATTGGTCAATGGTGGTTTATGAGAAAGTAAAGAAAGCCTGAAGAAGCCCAATCTGGGCAGGATAATAAGTCTCTACCTGGCTGGATCAATTCCAGAGGTAATGAGCTCTGCAGCAGGAACAAAGATCAATCATATGAGGAGAATGGACTCCAGGAATTTCTCAGATGGGAAAGGGTGCTGGTGTCAAAGGACTTGGCCACCCCTGAGAAACAAGCTTCTAAGAGAGACTCTCCTCCCAGGAAGAAGAGGAAGACAGCTGCTGTGCCTCAAGAGTCCTCCAGCAGCTCAGGCAGTGAAGAACATGTGGTCTTCACTCCTGAAGTCCAGTGATGTGACTGCAGAGAAGACACCTGCTCCTCAGGAGGCAGCTGACATTCAGGGGGAGCTTCCAGGTGTAGCAGTACCATCTACACTGGAGAGTGAACAAGCCACCCTCCTCATTCAAGGGTACTTGTTGACCTTAAAACTTTCAATTTTTCTATAATAAATTCTGATTTGTCTGATGACCATCAGCAATATCAGCAGCAACACCAAGAACCAGATGTTGTTCTTCCAGACACATCTGTTGTGGGTTACCTGATCAAGTGGTTGAAGAACCAAGTACATCTCCTGCACAGACTCCAGCAGAGTATACCATGGAAGATCTGTTTTTGAACTTAGATCAAGAAGATTTTGATATGGAAAAGAATGCTGCTGATACAGGAAAGAGCTGCTGCTGAGGGGGAGAACATGGAAATTGAGGAAGAGCCTATAAGGCTAGATTCTGAGAAGGCACAAGATGTGCATACTGAAAAACCATCCAGCCCTAAGGATAGGGTGGATATAGCAAGTACATCTGAATCTGAAGATGATGAAGCTGAGCAAGCTCAGAAAAGAAGTTCTTTGTATTCAAGAGAAGGAGCCAGAGCTATAAGAAGGCTCTTCAAACTGTTGCTCAACATTCATTAGTTCAACAAGCTCCATCCACTGATTATAGTTCTCTATTGCTTGCCTTGCAAATCAAGATGGATGAACAAAGAAAGGCTTTGGAAACATATGTGGATGAAGGACACAAAGCTCTACAATCTGATCTGGCCAGGAAATCAAGTCCATAAGGTTTGAAATGAACCTTAATAAACAGGAGATGACTGATTGTTTTACAAAGGGGGCTCATGCTGTGGTATATCTGGCTAAACATCAAGAAACTATTAAAGAGAAAGTGGATGATATAGCAGTCAAACAAGGCTATGTGCTGGAGAATCAGTTGAGGATGAATGATAACTTGACTGCATCTCACAATGCAATAGTCACTGAAATCAAGAATAAGTCAGATGAACCTTCAACTTCCTCTGCTGCTGCCAAAGCTGATTTTGATAAGTTATTTCAAGCAGAGATTGCTGCTGTAAAGAATGCCATACAAGATTCCAGAAGGTCATATCAGAACAGCTTACAAAGCTTAGACCTTTCTTTAAAGAGGGCATAAGATATTTGGATAGCCAAATCAGATTTCAGAAAGATGATGTAAGGGATCATATGGCTCAAGAAGTCATAAAGGGGGAGAGAGTGTTAGTCAAGGCCAGTTCTGAGCATGCAAAATGGATTTCAAATTCAATCAGGGCTACACTTGGATATCCTCCCCTGTGTGATGACAATGAAGTGGCTGAATCTGATATTCAAGGAACATATCTTGGAGGTGAGCAACAAGCAGTGGCTGATGTAATCTATCCACCTCCAGACTTTGAAATGATTCATGCAGATATAAGCACTATGTATAGTCCACTTGCTGGCAAGCCAAATGTTATTTTGGAAAAGGTTGTTCAACCTATCACAGCTGCAATGCAAGAGGCTTTGGACAAGGAAGAAGAAACTAGGCTGTCAAAGAAGAAGTTTAGGGAAATTGCTGAGCAAAAGCCAGATTTTGAACAATGGAGCCCTACTTCTAGGAACATAATTCTTACAGCCTGGAAAGCAGCCAAGGACAATGCCCATGAGAGGAACAAGTGGTTCTCAGAGGCTGAATGGAGAAAGCATGAAAGTAGGCAAGAAGCCATTGTCCAACATAGAAGGAAGGCCAAGTTAGGAAAGCTACCTCCCACAGCTGTGGAGCCTAGCAAGTACTTTCCTAAGCCTTATCATTATTTTGAAAGGCAAAAGATCAAGGCTGAAGAACAGAAGAAGAAAGATCTAAAAGGGAAGAAGACTGCTGAAGCTGAGCCTGCTGCTGCTGCTGCTGTGAAAGCTCAAGTTAAAGCTGGAAAAGGGATTGTCATCAAAGAACCTGATCAGCACTAGATTAGGAATTAACTTGATGCTTGTTGTAATCTGTTAAGTGAATAACATTGTAATACTTCTTTGACAATGTATAAGGAACATTATTGGAACAGTATATGATAAATATAGTATGAATATTCTGAAATATGTGTTTCTTAATTGTTCTGCAATGTTTAATAAGTATACATGTGTGCTTTACTACATGTTCAAGTTTACCCTATTGTCATTTATATGTTTTACATCATTTTGTAATTTTTAATTATGAGTGGTGTATATCATTGACTAAGGGTTATGACTTCTCCAAATAGGGGGAGATTGTTGGGTACATTGGTTAAATGTACCTGATTTGAAGAAGCCTCACCTAACTCAATGATATACATCAGAATGTATTTGATGTTTGTTTGAGTTACTTGTGCAGGTTAGATATACACTGGACTGAAGCTGAAAATTTCTAAGTCCATGTGTCGACACCCAGAGGCAAAGTGTCGACACTTGAAAAGCTTGTGTCGACACCCAGACATGCAGTGTCGACACTTGGAGTCATTGTGTCGACACCTGGGAAGAAGAGTCGACACCAGTCAGAAAGTGTCGACACTTGGAGCTGTGTCGACACTCAGTGTAGAAGAATGCAGAAAAGCTGTGTCGACACTTAGCAGAAGTGTCGACACCCAGAAGAGCTGTGTCTACATCAGAAAGTGTCGACACTTGAAGTGAGTGTCGACACTCAGCAAAAGTCTACAGATTCTAAGTACAAGTGTCGACACTCAACACAGTGTGTCGACACTATGCAGAAGACTCAGCACTTGAAGAAAGTGTCGACACTCAACACAATGTGTCGACACTTAGCTAAAGACTCAGTATTTGTAGAATGTGTCGACACTCAGCACAATGTGTCGACACACAATCAGAAGAGTCAACACTTGAAGAAAGTGTCGACACTCAGCACAAAGTGTCGACACTTAGTTGAAGACTCTACACTTGAAGAAAGTGTCGACACAAGGAGCTGTGTCGACACTTAGCAAAGAACAGAAAAGTTGTAAAATATTCTAAGTATAAGTGTCGACACTAAGGGAATGTGTCGACACTCAGCTGAAGAATCAAGAATGAAGACTTGTGTCGACACCAAGAATCAGTGTCGACACTTGACAGTTTCAACACATGAAGATGTGTCGACACAAAGGAGATGTGTCGACACTTAGAAGAATACAGATAAAGAATGAAGTACAAGTACTTGTGTCGACACTCAATTTTAGTGTCGACACATGCAGAAGAAACTGTGTCGAGACATACAAGGAATTGTGTCGACACCTTGTAGACTTGTGTCGACACTTACACAACATGTGTCGACACTTGGTCTATAAGTGTCGACACTTAAGAACAGAAAGTCTCGACACTAACTGACAGTTAGAGAATTTCAAGAAGTGACTGGTTGACATGACAACTGCCAATCCAGCCGGTCTATAGCAACTGTCAGAGAAGTCAAAAGTCTGTTATAAACCGGATCAGCCGGTTACCATGAAGGAAGCCTATAAATAGGCACCCATAGTTTACAGAAGAAGATATAGAAGGTTGTTCATTATCATTACATGTTGTGAGAATAACTGAAGGGGTTGATCAGATTAAATCAAGAAGTGATACATAGAGGATCAACACAAGAAGATCAGGCAGTCCAACTGCAGATCTAAGTAGTTGGAGAGAGAGAGCTCCAACCAAGGATTCAGTCTTTGGAACTAAGGCTGAAAAGAAGAATTCAGAGTCATCTGGATTTCAAGAAGCAGAGATCAAGGATCAACTGCAGAAGATTCAGACTAATTCAGTTCTACTCAAGAAGCTTTGAAGAAAGCTAAGTCAGTTTGGATCAAGCTGAGTTCTTCCAAGAACTCTTCAAGAAACTCTCAACTCCTCTCATCCTTTCTGAGTTGTAGAGTTAGCATTTGTAATTTCTATTTTAAACTTGTAGATCCATTGGATCTGAGTGATTGTAAGCCTATTTTATAAAGGCTGAGGGTAGGGCTTGGTGCCTGAGTGTAGGAGTTGAAGAACTCTGAGTGTAGGCCTTTGATTGGCTGAGTGTAGGCCTGGGTGGCTGAGTGTAGGCCTTTTGGCTGAGTGTAAGGCTTTGGGCCTGAGGTAGGAACCTTGTTGGGTTCTGAGCTAGTGGAGAAGTTTGGCCGAATCTAGTACACTGCTAGATAGGCGAAGGGGGAAAGTGGATGTACCCAAAGATTGGGGAACCACTATAAAATTAGTGTGTCTGCTGTGCTGTGCTGTGTTGTGGCTTTACTGTGTGATTTCTGTAATTGCTGTTAACTGTAATAATCTGTGAAAAACTGTTGTGCTGCCAAACAAAAGTTAAAAAGGTTTAGGTCACCTATTCACCCCCCCCCTCTAGGTGTTTAGGTACCATATCTTTCAACGGGCGTGTCCAAGGCCGTGCGGGTCTGTCGACGAACTTCAGTCGACGATGTTCACTCGACAAGTGTCGAGTGTAGAGAATGGGGCACATGGCTTGTGACACGGGCGTGTCACAGGGCATCTCCTGCTTGGTCGACGATCTTCGCACGACATGTTTCCGCGGTGTCGACACAAAGGCTGTCGACGAGTGTCGAGACTTGACACACGGCTTGGGACATGGGCGTGTCCCAGGCCATGTCACTTCTCGGGTTATTTTTGGGGCCGTGTCGATGGAGGCACACGACCGTCCACACGGCCCTGTCATTGGGGACACGGGCGTATCAGATCGAAAACGGGCATGTCGGATGCCCGTGTGCTATTCCAGGCACGTCGATTTGAGATGGAGAATGAGTCACACGGCCCTGGACACGGTTGTGTGTCAGGCCGTGTTCGGCCCTGGTCTTTTATTTTTCTATCGTATCGTGGCCTTTTCTTTCCCTGGTTTTAGGATCTGATGGTTCAGATCATTTCTTTAGGAGTTAAGTCCGAGAATAGGGTTGAAAACCCTCATTCTTCTCCAAGCATTCTCTTACTAAAGATCTAGAGAGAAGTGAGAACAAGGAAGAAGGAGAAGGAGAGTTTGGGCTGTAGGAGAGGTTTCAGTGCTCCAAATCACGAGCCGAGTCCAGATCCGTGGAGTTTAGATCGTTGCAAAGGTTTTCATCCGGCAATTTCTCCATGGAAAGGAAGAGGAGTCGGAAGGTAACGACACTTCTTCTCTCGATCTTAGGATGCATGTCTTTAGCATCTTTTCTTTCTAGCTTTTGGGCACCAAACTCTCAAATGAGAGGGGTTTTGGTTTGCCAAGGTTCAAGAGGAACTTCCGGGTTGATTGAGTCTGTCCCTGGCATATTTTGCATTAGAGATCCGCTACGTTAGTGGATTAGGCATGGTGGGTGAAGCCGTTTTCGCGACCGTTAGTCCGACTCGGTGATGTTGCATACGAACGTTAAGGATTCGTAGAGATTTCGTTGCGACAAGACGCCATTTGTGATGTGGTGATGTTTTTCCCCTTTTTCTCGAGTGACTATGTGTAGTCGGAACCGGACAAGGTTAGCTCCTCGTGGCGGTAGATGTTTTCCTTGGTGGATAAGGTTAGCTCCGCATGAGTTGGAGATGGTTTCCTTGGTGTGCCGGAATGCTGCAGTACAAATGAGGGACTAGGGTGGAAGTGTCTTGGTTTGTGATGTGCCAAGGCGTGGCTATGTCTCCGTGGTCGGCTGGCTATCCCATGACGTACACGTCATGTGCGGAGAGTGTCCCGGCGAGACTAGTCCCCTTCTGTGAGACTGACGAGAAAGCCAAGCATGGGGGCAAGCCCGGGCAATGAGGCCATGAGCGGGTGGGGTCCGACAAGGCTTCTTAGAATCGGTCAGTTTTGTGTTTGTTGGAATCCTGACATGAGACGTCAGAGCTTGTAGGCAAGCCCGGGTCTAAGACCTTGAGCGGGTGGGGCCTTGACAAGAGTTCCATGAGGCGGCCTGTGAGCCGTTGGGGGAAATGGTGACCCCCTTTGTTTGCGGCTTTATGCCAATGAGGAATCGTGGAGTACCCATATGATGTGATGATGTGCTAGATGCATACGAGTTAGGGTGCCTTGGGTGAAACCCAGGTTATTGCATACATGATTGCATAAGTAGGCCCTTTTATTATATGCTCAACTAGTAGAGAACATGTATGATGTGTGTGACATCCAAGCCTGTTTCTGTAGTTGCTTTTATTGCTTATGATTATTGCATACAAAGTGCTAACTTGCAGGTTGGAGGGGTACCCCGGGGTCCGTTAAGGGCGGACGGGAGGAGATGTGTTGTTACACAGTTTGAGGTCAGCCTTTGCTGACCCACGTTACTAATAAATTTTACAGGGCAAGGATCACATGCAGGAGCTAGCTCGCCGGCCAGAAAGGCCTAAGCCTCATGAAGTGCTTTTCTTTTTGTAGCTTTACTTTTATGATGTTATATGTTTGAGACTCTTGTTGTCCGGCTTGCTTGTCGAGGTAGACTAGGAGTGCTACGCACATTCATGACTGCCGTATTATTTCATTTTTGGACACTTGCTGTAAGGCCATAAGGCCATTTGTTTTACTCTTCTTGTAGTGGATAACTTCTAGTCTTGCTTTTTGTTGAGATTATATTAGCCAGCATGACACGTGTGTGTGGGACCGCATGTTTGGGCTTTCCCCATCGCGTTCCAGGTCTGGGTGTTGACCCCGGTGGGCCCCCTTGTGTAACTTTGTTGAGACTATATTTTCCAGTAGGACACGTGTGTTTGGGACCGCATGTTTGGGCTTCCCCATCGCGTTCCAAGTCTGGGTGTTGACCCCGGTGGGCCCCCTTGTGTGGCGGAATATCCCCGCGGTCCTGTGGTTGGGGTTAGTCCCACATCGCCTGCAGTAGGCGATCCTTTGTGTTCATGTACCCCCGTCCCCCCTTACCATTACCTCGGGGTTTTGGGAAGATGTGTGGTGACGGGTGGTTTTCACATGGTATCAAAGCCAGGTTGTCCTGCTGCGGGGGTGTGTTGAGACTATATTTGCCAGCAGGACACGTGTGTGTGGGACCGCATGTTTGGGCTTCCCCATCACGTTGCAGGTCTGGGTGTTGACCCCGGTGGGCCCCCTTGTGTGGCGGAATATCCCCGCGGTCCTGTGGTTGGGGTTAGTCCCACATCGCCTGCAGTAGGCGATCCTTTGTGTTCATGTACCCCCGTCCCCCCTTACCATTACCTCGGGGTTTTGGGAAGATGTGTGGTGACGGGTGGTTTCCACACTTTTGTTTCCGCTGTGTTGTACAAAGTCATTTGAGCGTGGGTAGCTATATCAACTTATAATACTAAAGCTGTGGAGTCCGTATGTTGTGGGGCCCCGGCCGGACCCATATTATATGTTCATTGCAGGTGAGGTGTTACAATTTGGTATCAAAGCCAGGTTAGATTCAAGGTCAATTCATAGAGAAGTTATCCAAATAAGAGTAACGCGGGACCATGAGTGTCCTTATGTTTAAGTCTGGAGATCTGAGACTGATTCCTTGTTTCTTGTTTCTTGAAGAGTGCAAGCAACGAGGCGGGAACGTCGAGAGCAAGAGAAGAGCTTTCGACGAGCAGTGCTACTGCTCCAGGTATTTTGGGCACGGGTGTAAACCCGGCAGACTTCTGCCGCATGCTTGCAGAAGCGATGGTGGCAGCCCAAGCTGCACCGGAAGCTCAGGTAGTAACCCCTGCTACACCGGACACGGCGACGGCCGTGCTAGGAGGAGAAGCTAGGCGAGTGGAGCCTTTGGCGGAGAGGGTAGTTGTCGGATATGGAGACCGGCACTTGAAGTATTTCCTGAGTTTTCATCCCCCGTCATTCAAGGGAGTTGGTACGGCAACGGATGCGAAGGACTGGTGTGTTCTCATTCAAGAGCTTCTGAGGGCGGCAAAGATGCCAGAAGAAAAGAAATCTGAGTATGCGGCGTTCATGTTGGAAGGAGACGCCAAGTTGTGGTGGGTAAGCCATAGCGGCCGCCAGTTCCCGGGACGCACCCCGTCGGTGGAAGAGTTTGGGGATGCTTTTCTTAAGAGGTACATTCCCGTTTTGACACGGTTGGCCCTTCAGAGGCAGTTTCTACATTTAATGCAGCGAGACAAGACAGTGGATGAATATGTGTAGGAGTTCACCCGTTTGGGTCGTTACGCGGGAACAACGATGGCAGATGATGTAGAGAGGGATAACCTCTTCCACCAGGGGCTGAGGGAAAATCTGAGGCAACCCCTCATCTTCATGAAGAGGGCGGGATTCAATGAACTAGTTGAGGCTGTCAGGATCTTGGAAAGTGATTTGCAGTGAACCCAACACCGTAAGGTTTTTACTCCCAAGCAAGGGGAAGGTAAGCCTTCCCAATCTCATGGAAAGTCTGAAGGGAGTAGGTGGAGGAAGAAGCCTCACACTTCCAGATCCGGTGAGAAGAGTAATTGGATGCTTGGAGGTTCTCACTCTAGGGGACCGCCGATGTGTTACAAATGCGGTAAGGTGGGGCACATAGCCCGTGTTTGCCCCCAAAGAGGAGCGGGGCAAGAGGCAAGGCAGGAGCAGACTGTGCGCTTCGGCCCCAGTGCTGCAGAGAAAGGGAAGATGGCGTAGTCGAGTGCTTCTCGGTTCCAACCGGTGCAACCAAGGGCTTACAACCTTGGACAGCAAGAAGCGATCCGCCAAACCGATGTGGTGACAGGTATGAAGAAAATTTAAGTTGAAATTTTGTACTTCATACTTTTAGACCCCTTTTATGTGATGTCTATGCTGTAGGCTTCGTGTTAGTTTCCGGATACCCCGCTAGGTTACTGTTTGATACATGAGCATCGCACTCCTTTCTAGCGGAGAGCTTCATCCGGAGAATAGGAGTTGGGTCTTTCTCGTCGGGAGCAGAGCTGAAAGTGCGCATGCCCAATGGGTCATCCATGACCACCGGGGTCAAAGGGCGCATCTGTTGGGAGCTAGACGAAGTTGACTTTGTGTTGGTAGCACGGATTTTACCATTGGTTGAGTTCGATGTCATTTTCGGCATGGACTGGCTTGCAGAGCAGCGCGCCAGTATTGATTGCCTATCTAAGGTAGTAACCCTAAATGGCAAAGGGCAGACGGAGGTCAAATTTGAGGGCCTATGTGGAGTGGCCTGTTCACTGATTTCGGCCATACAGTTGATGGGGGCGGTTAACCAGGGTGGTGTAGCGCTTGTAGCGTTATTGGAGGTTCGTGTCTCCCAGCTGACTTTTGAGAAAGTGCCCGTTGTGGCAGAGTTCAAGGATGTGTTTCCGGATGAACTTCCTGGAGCGCCTCCTCGGAGGGAGATCGATTTCTCGATCGAGTTAGTGCCGGAGGCTAGGCCGGTGTCACGTGCTCCGTTTAGGATGACACCAAAGGAGTTGGTAGAACTCAAAGTGCAGTTGCAGGAACTGTTGGAGCAAGGGTATATCAGACCCAGTTCTTCGTCGTGGAGTGCGCCGGTGTTGTTTGTAAAGAAGAAAGACGGTAGCATGCGACTGTGCATAGACTACCGAGAGCTGAATAAACTGACCGTCAAGAATAAGTATCTGATTCCTCGGATAGATGACTTGTTCGACCAGTTGGTGGGGTCAGTGGTGTATTCAAAATTGGACATGAAGTCAGGCTATTATCAGCTGCGAATTCGGGATGAGGACATACCCAAGACTGCCTTTGGTACAAGGTATGGACACTTTGAGTTTACGGTGATGCCGTTCGGGCTGAAGAACGCACCATCTGTGTTCAAGGATCTTATGAATCGGGTATTTCGGGAATACTTGGATTCTTTTGTGGTTGTTTTCATTGATGACATCTTGGTGTATTCCAAATCGGAAGTGGAGCATGAGACCCACTTGAGAGTGGTTTTGCAAGTGTTGAGGGAGAATCAGTTGTATGCAAAATTCTCCAAATGCGAGTTTTGGTTAGAGAAGGTGGCATTTTTGGGCCACGTGATTAGTGGGGATGGGGAGGCAGTGGATCCAACAAAAGTTGAAGCCATTAGAGATTGGCCGGTTTTGAGGACCGTGGCAGAGGTCCGAAGTTTTCTTGGACTAGCCGGGTATTACAGGAGGTTCGTGGAGAATTTTTCGTGGATAGCTCTACCCCTCACCTCACTCACTCGTAAAGATCATAAGTTTGTGTGGACTCAAGAGTGTAGTCAAGCATTTGAGGCATTGAAGGAGAGACTGATGATGGCTCCAATCCTAAGTCTACCGCACGGGACCGAGGGATTTCAGATCTTCAGTGACGCATCAGGATGCGGTTTGGGTTGCGTTTTGGTGCGACCTGGCAAGGTGATAACTTTTGGGTCTAGACAGCTGAAGCCTCATGAGAGGAATTACCACGTCCATGACTTGGAGTTGGCGGCGGTAATCTTTGCGTTGAAAATATGGCGGCATTATGTATATGGTGCAAAGGTAGAGATCTTCACGGATCACAAAAGCCTGAAGTATCTCTTGGATCAAAAGGACTTGAACATGCGACAACGCAGGTGGGTTAAGTTTCTTGGAGACTACGAAGTGGCAATTCAGTATACGCCAGGTAAAGCCAATGTGGTGGCGGATGCTTTGAGTAGAAAGTACTCAGGGCAGGGGAATTGGATCGAAGCTCATGATGAGCGGTTGGTATGGGAATGGGAGTCCCTTGGTTTGGAATGTGTTGCGAGAGGCGAGTCCAGCGTGGCTCGATTGAACTGGATTGAAGTGCAGAACGACTTGACCGATCGTATTCGGGAAGCGACTCAATTGGATGTGGAGTTTCAACCATTTGAGTTGGAGGCTCAAACGGGCGAGAGCAGCGCCTGGGAGATGATTGATGGGATTCTGAGGAAGGACGGAAGGGTTTGTATACCGCAGTTCGGCAAACTCCGTGAGGAGTTGATGTTTGAGGCTCACTTCACAAAGTACTCCATTCACCCGGGCAGTACAAAGATAGAGTTGGATATGAAGAAATCCTTTTGGTGGCCAGGGCTGAAACGGGACGTAGCTTTGTATGTGAATCGTTGCCAAACTTGTGCCTTGGTGAAGGCCGAGTGTCAGAAGTCGGGCGGGTTCCTGAAGCACCTTCCAATCCCTGAATGGGAATTTGATGACATCTCCATGGATTTTGTGCATTGTCTGCCTAGATCGCAGGAGGGTAATGATGCTATTTGGGTGATCGTGGATCGCCTAACCAAGGTGGCTCACTTCATCCCAAATCGAAAAGAGGACAGCGTGGAGATGCTGGTGGAGTTGTATATTCGCAACATTGTGCGACTGCACAGAATTCCTAAGAGCATAGTCAGTGATCGAGATGGACGGTTTACATCCAAGGACTGGAGACTGGTACAAAAGAGCTTGGGCACGAAGCTAAAGTTCAGTACGGCGTTTCATCCTCAAACTGACGGGCAAATGGAGAGAGCGAACCGTACTATGGAGGATATGTTGAGAATGTGCGTTCTTGACTTCGGCAAAAGTGGGAGGATCATCTCTTCATGGTGGAGTTCGCGTACAACAACAGTTTTCAAGCAAGTATAAAAATGGCGCCATACGAAGCTTTGTATGGGAGACGGTGTCGAACACCGATGTCTTGGGCAGAGGCAGGAGACACCAAAATTTTGGGAAAAGAGGTGGTAGTAGACGCTTGTGAGTTGGTACAGACCATTCAAGAGCGTATGAAGGTGGCGCAAGACCGACAAGCAAAATACTTTAATGCTCGTCACCGGAAGTTGGAGTTTGCGGTAGGTGATTGGGTCTATTTGAAGATCAAACCATTCAAAGGCATCTCACGGATTCGCCGACTCAAGAAGTTGAGTCCAAGGTTTTTGGGGCCTTTTGAAGTTATTGAACGAGTGGGATAAGCAGCCTATCGGTTGGCGTTGTACGCAGAGCTTTGTGGATTGCATGACGTCTTCCACGTCTCCGTTTTGAGGAAAGCCTTGGTGGAGTCTAGTGTGGTGATTGAGCTGGCATCGGTGCTGATTGAGGAAGACTTGAGGACGCGAGTCCTTCCAATTGCTATAGAGGATTCGGAGAGTCGGCAGTTGCGGAATAAAGAAGTTAAACTCGTGAAAGTCCGATGGGACAACTGCGGTCGAGAGGAGTTCTCTTGGGAGCGAGAACAGGCCATGCTAGAAGAGTATCCAGAACTCTTCATTTCAGGTACAAGTTATGTTTTTGTACCCTTTTGTTTTGTAATTTCGGGACGAAATTCTGTTAAGTGGGGGAGAGTTGTAACACCCCAGTTTTGAGAGAGGGTCGATTTGCGTTTCTGGATATTTTTGGTTTCTGGCAGGGGGCACACGGCCTGTGACACGGGCGTGTCGCAGGGCGTGTCGAGCCCATGTTGACACTCGGCCCGGGGTGTTGACACTTTCGCTCGACAATGTGTCGAGACTAGGGCACACGGTCTACGACATGGGCGTGTCGAGGACGTGTCGATAATCAGCCCGGGGTGTCGACACTTTCGCTCGACAGTGTTTCGAGACAAGGCACACGGCCTCAGACACGGGCATGTCCAAGGCCATGTGGGTCTGTCGATGAACTTCAGTCGATGATGTTCACTCGACGAGTGTCGAGTGTCGAGTGTCGAGTGTCGAGTGTCGAGTGTGGAGAATGGGGCACACGGCCTGTGACACGGGCGTGTCCCGCTTGGTAGACGATCTTCGCTCGATGTTTTCCACGGTGTCGACACAAAGGCTGTCGACGAGTGTCGAGACTTGGCACACGGCCTGGGACACGGGCGTATCCCAGGCCGTGTCACATCTCGGGTTGGTTTCGGGGCCGTGTCGATGGAGGCACACGGCCGTCCATACGGCCATGTCATTGGGGACACGGGCGTGTCGGATCGAACACGGGCGTGTCGGATGCCCGTGTGCTGTTCCAGGCACGTCGATTTGAGACGGCGAATGAGGCACACGGCCCTGGACACGGGCATGTGCCAGGCCGTGTTCGGCCCAGGTCTTTTATTTTTTTGTCGGATCATGACCTTTTCTTTCCCTGGTTTTAGGATCTGATGGTTCAGATCATTTCTTTAGGAGTTAAGTCCGAGAATAGGGTTGAAAACCCTCATTCTTCTCCAAGCATTCTCTTACTAAAGATCTAGAGAGAAGTGAGAACAAGGAAGAAGGAGAAGGAGAGTTTGGGCTGTAGGAGAGGTTTCGGTGCTCCAAATCTCGAGCCGAGTCCAGATCGATGGAGGTTAGATCGTTGCGAAGGATTTCATCCGGCCATTTCGCCATGGCAAGGAAGAGGAGTCGGAAGGTAACGACACTTCTCCCCTCGGTCTTAGGATGCATGTCTTTAGCATCTTTTCTTTCTAGCTTTTGGGCACCAAACTCTCAAATGAGAGGGGTTTTGGTTTGCCAAGGTTCAAGAGGAACCTCCGGGTTGATTGAGTCCGTCCCCGGCATATTTTGCATTAGAGATCCGTTCCGTTAGTGGATTAGGCATGGTGGGTGAAGCCGTTGTCGCGACCGTTAGTCCGACTCGGTGATGTTGCATACGAACGTTAAGGATTCGTAGAGATTTCGTTGCGGCAAGAAGACGTTTGTGATGTGCTGATGTTTTTCCCCTTTTCTCGATTGAGTATGTGTAGTCGGAACCGGACAAGGTTAGCTCCTCGTGGCGGTAGATGTTTTCCTTGGTGGACAAGGTTAGCTCCATATGAGTTGGAGATGGTTTCCTTAGTGCGCGGGAATGCTGCAGTATAAATGAGGGACTAGGGTGGAAGTGTCTTAGTTTGTGATGTGCCAAGGCGTGGCTATGTCTCCGTAGTCGGCTGGCTATCCCGTGATGTTCACGTCATGTGCAGAGAGTGTCCCGGTGAGACTAGTCCCCTTCTGTGAGACTGACGAGAAAGCCAAGCATGGGGGCAAGCTCGGGCAATGAGGCCATGAGCGGGTGGGGTCCGACAAGGCTTCTTAGAATCGGTCAGTTTTGTGTTTGTTGGAATCCTAACATGAGACGTCAGAGCTTGTAGGCAAGCCTGGGTCTAAGACCTTGAGAGGTTGGGGCCTTGACAAGAGATCCATGAGGCGGCCTGTGAGCCGTTGGGGGAAATGGTGACCCCCTTTGTTTGCGGCTTTATGCCAATGGGGAATCGTTGAGTACCCATATGATGTGATGATGTGCTAGATGCATACGAGTTAGGGTGCCTTGGGTGAAACCCAGGTTATTGCATACATGATTGCATAAGTAGGCCCTTTTATTATATGCTCAACCAGTAGAGAACATGTATGATGTGTGTGACATCCAAGCCTATTTCTGTAGTTGCTTTTCTTGCTTAAGATTATTGCATACGAAGTGCTAACTTGCAGGTTGGAGGGGTACCCCGGGGTCCGTTAGGGGCGGCCGGGAGGAGATGTGTTGTTACACAGTTTGAGGTCATCCTTTGCTGACCCACGTTACTAATAAATTTTACAGGGCAAGGATCGCATGCAGGAGTTAGCTCGCCGGCCAGAAAGGCCTAAGCCTCATGAAGTGCTTTTCTTTTTGTAGCTTTACTTTTATGATGTTTTATGTTTGAGACTCTTGTTGTCCGGCTTGCATGCCGAGGTACACTAGGAGTGCTACGCACATTCATGACTGCCGTATTATTTAATTTTGGACACTTGCTGTAAGGGTGTAAGGCCATTTGTTTTACTCTTCTTGTAGTGGATAACTTTTAGTCTTGCTTTTGTTTCAGCTGTGTTGTGCAAAGTGTTTTGAGCGTGGGCAGCTATATCAACTTATAATACTAAAGCTGTGGCGTCCGTATGTTTTGGGGCCCCCGCCGGACCCATATTATACGTTCATTACAGGTGAGGTGTTACAGTAATATCATCACAAAATATGACAACATATTGATGTAGCACACTCCCGAGGGTGGGATTAAGGCACGAAATGGCAAAGGGGTTCCTAAGGGGAATTTAAACGTACACGTGGTGTGCGCGTAAAACTTAAAATTTCGGCAGAGTTTCGTCTATAATGTTACGATCTCACAAGGGGGAAATTCCCATCCAAACCTGCACGAAACTTTCACATACACATTTTTCATAACCCAGCCATACATCTAGTGTCAAATCACCGCATTTCCATCCACATTGAGAGCGCTCTGGACTAAGAAATTCGATTTGGAAAAAGTCCAAATGCAGCCCTCAAAACAAAATCAAACGAGGATATACCAAATCCTCTTGATCCGTTCGAAACCAAAGGCTAAACCAACCCCGGTTTGAAAATGTCCAAGGGTACCTATCCTTGCAAAAGCTTCGTGAAAATCGGATGAAACAAGCAGTATAAATTCAGATTTTATCAATGCAAATAGGAATCAAATTTTAGGATAGAATATGACATCAAAGTTTCCACAATCCTCACAATCTAAGATGAATCAGAACACAAGTTTGAGAAGGGGATCTCGTTACCCATATCTGAAATTGAAGAGGAGGAGGGGAAAGATAACTGTGGAAGAGTCGCACTTCCACGGGTCCACCGGAGTCGCACATGATGGAGAGAACCGAGCCGCCTTCTTCGGAGTCACACCGGAGGAGGAAGGAGGTCGCCGGAGCAGCAGGAAACGCCACAAGAGGGGCGGCGGTAGCGGCTGCTTTCTCGCGAAATCCTGGAGGTCGGGTTTCGGCTTGGCCGAATAGGGGTCGGCTACTTCACACAAACAACATTAGGTTTTCTATTTTTTCTTATCAACATCCCCTCTCCACACCTCAATACTTATATATATATAAAGTCATACACCTCCATCCACCCTTTATCTAAATCCAAGATAATCCTAACCACTCATGCTTATTAAGAAATAACAACATAATTATAAATTTCATAACTTATAAATTTATAAATCGTAGGACTTATAAATTCATAAAAGTATTAGGAATATAATATTATTCCAAAATTGAAATAACATTATATTCATAATGACGGCGTCGGCGGCGGCGACGACGTTGGAGGCGGCGGCGATGATGTTGGCGGCGGCGACGACGACAGTTGCAGCAACGACCATCAATGTCCATGAACATGTAGCAGTAGCGATCAATGAGATCCATGTCGGCATGAGCAAATGGCGGGGCATCCTCGCCATCACATATAGAGAACATGAATCAATGTTTTGTTTAACTACAAAAAGGTTTTGAACAACAGATTACATAGATTTTAAAACTAAAGATTACAAAGTTCTCAAATCTAGTCTATCTATTCTAGAGCTGATCAGGCTCCTTGATTACAATGTCTTTCCCAGACTGAAGCCTTACTTATACACTAGCTTCAGTGTCTTTAGCTGGCTTCTTTCCTTTAAGATGCTTCTTCTTGAGTTCTTCAGCCTTAACCTTTTGCCTTCCAAAATAATGATAAGGCTTAGGAAAGTATTTTCTTGGCTCCACAGCAATAGCAGGTATCTTTCCAGCTTTGAGATCCCTTTTAAACTAAAATATGGCATCTTGCCTCTTCTGATACTTACTCCATTCTTATTCTGAGTATCACTTACCTCTATCATGCATTTTGTCCTTAACTGCTTGCCATGCAGTGAGAATTATATACATGGAAGTGGGACTCCATTTTTCAAAATCAAGTTTTAGTTCAGCCTGCTCTCTAAAGCTTTTCTTTGAAAGTTGAGCTTCATGCTCTCTTTTTAAGGCTGATTCAAACATCTCAACTTTCTCAATAACAACATTCTGAACCTCTTGTGGAGGACTGTACATTTGTTGAACAGCAACTTGAATGCCTTCAAAGTCAGCAGGTGGATAAATGATTTGAGCCACTTCCTGCTGAGCCCCTTCATTGTAAGCAGCTTGAATGCCTGACTCAGCCGTGTTATCATCATCACAAGGGGTGGATATCCAAGAGTGGCTCTGATATAATTAGTTATCCATTTAGTATGTTCAGAGCCTGCATTGACTAACAATCTCTCCCCTTTTATGAATTTTCTTTCAATATGGTCTCTCAGATCATCCTTTTAGAACCTTATCTGATTGGCTAGATAATTTGTTCCATCTTTGTAGAATGCCTTGAACTTCAGCAGCTGATAAAAAAATATCTTCTGAGATTCTTGAATAGCAATTCTAACATCTGTCAATTTTTCTTGGAGGTGTTTATCAAACTCAAACTTTTCTTTTGCAATGTTTGCAGTGAAAGCAATTGTTGTATTCTTAAGTTCTATGACAAACATATTGTGAGATTCAGTAAGATTGTCATTCATTCTTATTTGATTTTCCAAAACATAGCCTTGTTTGACTGCTATATCATCTATCTGTGTTTTGGCTTCCACTTGTTGTTTGGCTAAATAAACTACAACATTATCTCCCTTATGGAAGCATTCTGTCATCTCTTTTTTATGCTGATTTACTTCAAATCTGATAGATTTGATATCTTGAGCCAAAGTAATTTGCAATTCTTTATGGCTCTCATCTACATATTTCCCAATTGATGCTCTTTGCTCTTTCATCTTAACTTGCAGTTGCACTAGAAGGGAACTGAAGTCTACTGCAGGTGTTGGAGTTTGTGGAACAGCTTGCAAGGCCTTTTTATAGCCAGAGCTCCTCTTCCTGAGTTCACAAGCTTTCTCTTCTTGACCCTAGAGGCTGCTTCATCTTCTGATGTTTTTGAGGAACTTGCTATGTCCACAGTATCTTTGGAAGTAGGGTCAATGATTGGCTGATTCTTCTCATTGTTTAGTAGCTCCCCCTTAGTCCTTGGCAGCTCCCCCTCAGTCCTTGCTTCTTGTATGTCAGGAAATAACTCCTCTATAGTGAACTCTTGCTGCATTTGAATAGGAGGAATATCTTGCTCCTGTGCAGTAGATGGAGTGTCTTAAACTACAGATATTTCCTCCATTATTAGGTCATGTGATGCGACATTGTCTTGGGTAGTCTGTACAACATCAGTCAGATGCACAATTAGTGTACCTGGCTCAGTATCTAGTGTAGCTTGATTAATATCATGTATTACCTCAAGGATAGTTTGAGTGGCTGTTCCACATTCTAATGCAGCTTGCTATTTCTCATGAGCAACTTCTGAAGGTAATGCCTCTTGTTGAGCTGAAGCTGGAGAAAGCTCATTGGCTTCCCCTAGATGAGGCTCTTCCTGGACTTGATCTAGTTAGATGGTGCTTTCTGGAATCTGCTCCCCCTGCACCTGACTGTCATCTACATTCTTAGGAGCAGGTGATTTCCTAGCAGTGTCTGATCTTTCTTCATCTGAGCTGAAGACCACCTCTTCTTTTGAATCACTAGAAGCTTCAGTTGTCTTGTGGGTTGGTTTCTTCTTTGGCTGTATTTGTTTTGTTTTTCTCTGGGGTGTAGAAACATCCTTGGTTAGGACCCTTTCCCATCTGGATAATATTCTCAAATCCATTCTTCTCATATGATTGATCTTAGATACTGCAATCTTATTCATTACTTAAGGAATATTCTCAGCCAGATATAGGCTTAGTATCCTTCCCAGATTTGGTTTCTTGAAGATTTCTTTGATCTTTTCAAAGATCACAGCAGACCAATTGGTTTTGACCTTGAAGATGACTCTGGTCATTAAATTGAACATATAGATAAATATCCTTTCATGTCCACCTAGTTTGTGCAGAAGTACTTTGCCTATAATTTCAGAAAGAAATTTATCATGGGAGTTCATGCCCTTTCTGGGCATAGAAGATCCAATCTTTGTCGTGGGATCCAGTCCACACCATTGGAGAGCTTCTCTTGTCATGGAAGATACTATTTCATCATCTTCTTGAACCCTGGGCAAGTGTAGTGTCTTCCTCAAACTCTTCAGGGTGAGTTTGATCTTGGTTCTGTGAACAGATGACTTATTTTTCACACCCATTGAATCCAGTGTTGGTGCCGTGTAAAATTCAAGAATCTCCTTCTTCCAAATCTTGGTAGGTTTTGAGACCAAGTATTCTAAACCATTTTCTATGATTAAGGTAATCACTGCTTTGTTGTCTCTAGATCCACTCGCAAAGGCATCATGAACTTGTTCATAGCCTTCGTTGATGTTGTCTTCCAGCTTTGGCGCCATTAGGAATGAGAGAGATAGAAGAAGAGAGATGAAGGTCTGTCGACACAAAAGATTAGTACTCGAGAATGTTGAGAGCATAGTCGATAGGGTTTTACTGTCACCTATTTATATGTTTCTAAATAAGGAAAGTCAACAGGCGGGTTGAAATAAACCTATTGTGTCGACACTATTAGGATTGTGTCGACACAGACTACTATAGTCTCAACAGAGAATTACTATACTATGTGTCGAAACCAACTGCGATGTATCGACACAAATACTCTTAAGAGCTTACACTAAACTCTACGTGTCGATAGAGACGACTGTATGTGTCGACACCAACATTTAAGTGTCAGGATAGCTATGTGTCGACACCAAATTCTGAGTGTCGACAAAATCTTCTAGATGTATCGACAGAATTTTCTTATGTGTCGACACCATCTACTAAGTGTCGACATCTTTGTCTTTAAGTGTCGACATACATTTACTTCGAAAAATTTGTCATTCTTAGTCTATGTTCAGCATGCCTAATTCAATTTTAAAATAATTGAATTTAGTTTCATCCAGTGGTTTGGTGAACATGTCAGAAATTTGAAAATTAGTATTGACAAATTCTAAACTGATATCTTCGTTTTCAACATGATCTCTAAGGAAATGAAATCTTATTTCTATGTGCTTAGTTCTGCTATATGAAACATGATTTCTTGCAATAGAAATGACACTAGTAGAATCACAAAATAATTGTGTTATACTTACCTGGATTCCATAATCTTCAAGTTGATGTTGAATCCATAATAGCTGAGCACAACAGCTACCTGCAGCAACATATTCAGACTCAGTTGTGGAAATAACCACACTTATCTGTTTTTTACTGCTCCAAGACACCAATCTTCCACCTAAAAACTGACATGTACCAGTAGTACTTTTCCTATATTCTTTGCATCCTGCAACGTCTGCATCTGAATACCCAGTTAGTAGAAAATCTCTATTCCTAATGTACCAAAGGCCAAGATTTGGTGTTCGCATAAGATATCTCAAAATTCTTTTGACTGCAGAATAATGAGACACTTTAGGGCAGGCTTGATACCTAGCACACACATGTAGCATACATTTTGTTTGGTCTACTAGCAGTTAAGTATAAAAGGCAACCAATAATCCCTCCATACAAAGACTCATCTACAGGTTTCCCTGCATCACCTTTGCCTATGGGCACACTTGACCCCATTGGAGTTCTCATGGTGGAGGCTGACTCCATGCCATACTTCTTAATCAACTCCTTGGTGAACTTAGACTGGGATATGGACAAGCCATCATAAGTCTGTCTAACTTGGAGTCCCAAGAAGAATTTAAGATCACCCATACTACTTATCTCAAACTTCCCTTGCATAAGTTTGACAAACTTTCTACAAAGATTGTTTTCTATTGATCTAAAGATAATGTCATCAACATATATCTGAACTAGAATCATCTTGCCTTTTGATTCCCTAAGGAATAGAGTTTTGTCTATTTTCCCCCTTGAGAATTTGTTCTCAATGAGGAAAGTAGACAGGGTTTCATACCGAACCCTAGGGGCTTGTTTCAAATCATTTTGTGGTTTCTTACGCCTATATACATACTTAGGATAGAGATAATCTACAAATCCTGAGGGATGTTCAAAATAAACTTCCGCTTTTAAGTCACCATTTAAGAATGCTGACATGACATCCATTTGGAATACCTTGAACCCTTGGTATGCTGCATAGACAAGGAATAACCTTATTGCTTCCAACCTTGCCATAGGAGCAAATGTCTGATCAAAGTCTATTCCATCTTCCTGCCTGTAGCCTTTTGCTACTAGTCTTGCTTTATTTTTGACTATGATGCCATTTTCATCAAGCTTGTTTCTGTAGATCCACTTAGTCCCTATGACATTATGATCCTTTGGTTTAGGAACCAGCTCCCATACTTTACATCTTCTGAATTGATTCAGCTCCTCTTGCATTGCATCAATCTAGTTTGGGTCTTATATGGCTTCTTCAAATTTCTTGGGTTCCATTTGGGACAGGAAACCTGAGCAAATAACTGTGTTCATGTTCCTGCTCCTTGTCTGGACACAATGTCTTGGATCACCAATAATTTTGTGTGCTGGATGATCCTTTAGATGCCTTGTTACTAGAGGCAATCCATCTAAACCTTGATTTTCTCCAATCTCTTCAACTTGATGTACTCCATTGTCCTCTTCAATAACTAGAGGGTCTTGTACTCCCCCTGGACAGCACCCATCAATTTCTTCATCCTCACTTGCAGATTGATCTTCATTAATGGTAAGCATGTCCAACTTTTCTTTCAAACTTGTAGAGCTACTAGATACACTAGACTGCTCACAGTTAATTAGTTCAGTTTCATCAAAGACTATATGAACAGATTCTTCTATAACTTGAGTAGTCAAGTTATAGACCCTGTAAGCTCTACTATTGTTGTTGTACCCAACAAAAATCCATTCTTGGGATTTGGCAGCAATCTTAGTTAAATAAGACTTGTCATTATTAAGTACATAACACTTGCTACCAAAGATCCTAAAATAGGATATGTTTGGTTTTCTGCCCTTCATAATCTCATAAGGTGTCGTTTTATGACTTTTAGTGATGGTTGCTTTATTGAGAACTTGACATGCATTGTTTACTGCCTCAGCCCAGAAATATTCTGGGAGAGAAGTATCACTTAGTAGTGTTCTACCAGCCTCAATAAGAGTCCTATTCTTTCTTTCAATAATACCATTTTGCTGATGAGTTCTAGGTGAGGAGAACTCTTGATGAATCTCTAGTTCTTCACAAAATCTTGTCATGCATTCAGACTGAAATTCAGTCCCATGATGACTTCTGATTTTGACCACTGAACTGTTAAGTTCATTCTGAATTTGCCTAACAAATTTGTGGAAGACAGTAGGGGTTTCAGATTTCTGCCTCAGAAAGAAAACCCAAGTAAATCAAGAGTAGTCATCCAGAACTACAAATGTATAGACTTTCCTACCTAGACTATGAACTGACATAGGACCAAATAGATCCATATACAGGAGGTACAAACACCTCACAGAATCTTTGGTATCATGTCCATGAAAAGTGGTCTTGGTCTGTTTTCCCTTTTGGCAAGCTGAACATACATCCTCTTTTATGCACTTGAACTGAGAATCATTCCTCACTAACTCCATGCTATAGAGTTGGCATATAGTCTTATAGTTAAGGTGTGCTAGCCTTTTATGCCATTTGACACATTCAGATGCTTTCTCATCTACAACTAAACATATAGGAGAGTTCTTATTCTCACAATCAAAACTGAGACAGTTAACATTCCCCTACCTATAACCTGGCAAGATGATCTCTTGATCACTTGCCCTTCTAATCTGACACCCATTATTAATAAATGAAGTGTAATAACCAAGATCACTCAATTGGCTAATGCTTATTAGGTTGTGTTTCAAACCTTTCACATAAGCCACTTGGGTGATAGTAGTTGAGCCATTAGAAATGTTACCAAGCCCTTTGATGATCCCCTTTTCAGATCCACCAAAGATCACTTTGGTTCCATTCACTATTGGAGTGTAGTCCTTCAACATCCTTCTTATTACAGTCATGTGCTTGGAACAACCACTGTCCAAGTACCATATTGGGGTATGACCACTTGGACTCACCTGCATCAAATATAATTACTTAACCTTAGAACCCCAATAAGTATTGGGTTCTAGGTTCAGGTTAGTCGGAAACTTGACTGATTTCCCTGCAGTCTTTCTAACAGCTAAGCTGACATTTTTCCTGATACTGGTGTTGTGGCAACAATCTATGGCATAATGCCCAACCTTGCCACAGCACCAGCATTCATATCTATTGTATCTTCTTTTAGATACAGTCTTAATAGCCTTGCTATCAGCTGTCCTTTTATTTAGTGTTGGGGCTGGTGCATCAAATACCAATGATCCATGAAGAACATGGTAAGTGTGTACATGGGCTACCCTATTGACAGTTGCACCCTTGTCATTCAAAATACCAGCCTTACGGTGACCATGTGTAGTGTCATGGTGATATCTGTTAGTTGGCTGCAACACTTTTCTAAAAGCAATAGGGGGTTTGAAGGATAGTGGCTGAACTGTGGCTTTGCCTTTTCCTTTAGAATTCGCTGCCCTAGATCTTTTCTTGAAGCCTAATCCTGTCTTACCCTTTTGAGTAATGAAGTCATCAATTAAAGGTAAGACTAATTTTGGCTTAGAGAAGTTAGCCAACAGATCCTTCTATTTCTGAAGTCTGACTTCCAGACACTTGATCTGATTATTTTTGAATGTGATTGTACCCATCTAAATATAGGTTATATTCTTCAGCTTGGCAACCTCATTCATCTTCTGATCCAACAATTTCTCTAAATCAGATGTAGCCAACTTAAGAGCAGCAATTTCCTTAGCCTAGTTTTTGACAAGGTTTCTGCTCCTCTTAAGTGCTTGCAACAAATCACCATACTCATCAATAAGTTAATGAACATCCCCTTCAGACTTAGATCCATCCACATCTCTTGATGCAGATGCTTATGATTCTGATCCAGTGTAATAATCAGAAACTAATGATATGTTGTTCACCTTACTGGGACCAGGCTGATCCTGGCACTAATCTTCATCAGTCATAGCCATCAGCCCTTTGCAATGTAAATCTTCAATCCCATTGATATAATCCATTATTTCAAAGAATTCTATCTCTTCCGAATCCTCTTCAGTTGTAAATAATCTAATGTATGCTTCTGCTTCATCTATAGCTTCAGAATCTGATGATGAGGAGTCTGTCCAGCTTTTCTCCTTCTTTGCTACAAAGGATTTCTCCTTTTGCACTTATGTTGCAATTTCTTCTAGTCATTTGATTCCTTTCTTTTGTCAGGACAGTCAGCAACGACATGTCCAGACCTGTTGCAACAATAGCAAACAATCTTAGTAGAAGATAAATTACTAGGTTTAGTGTCATACCTATCCTTTCTTGAAGATTTCCTTTTCTGATAATAATCATCCTTGGACTGTGAGGAGGATAGCTTGGATCTCCACTGTTTTTTCTTTAAGAATCTTTGAAATTGCCTTGTGAAATCAGCAAAGTCTTCATCAGAATTAAGTCTGTCTGATGTGTGATTGTCAGAATCTTCTGAGATGACTTCAGCAGCTTTCTTAGGAGGAGATGGAGACATACTCCTATCCTTCCTTGTGGATTCAACCTTGAAGGAAACTGACTTCTCTCTATATTCAGACTTATTGCTTTTCTCCTCCTCCTCTCTAGCAATGAGCTGCATCTCATAGGATAATAGTTTTCCAAATAGAGTTGGTGGAGGAGTATCTGCAAGCCTGGCCACCTCTCTGATGGCACATATTTTAGTATCCCAGTCCTTGGTTAGAGATCTAAGAAACTTATCATTGAGCTCATATATGCTAAAAACCCTTCCATATGATATTATCTCATTGACTATTCTGAAAAACTTCTTGTAGCTCTCAGTTATGATGTCTGCTTTGGCTTGTCTAAAACTTTCATATTCCTGATTAAGCATAGACATCATGCCCTCTCCCACTTCTTTTGATCCCTCCATGTAGAAAATCAAGGTGTCCCACATCTCCTTGGAGGTTTGGCAGTGAATCAAGTTTCAGAATGTTCAGTCATCTATAGCACTAACTATTATGTTCTATGCTCTCTTATCCATAGAAGCCAAGATGATCTCATCCTTTGTCATTTCAGAATAATCTTTTGGTGTCCTGAGATTTGCATCAAGAACTGAGATTTTCATATGGATGAATGGCCCTTCCTTTACTATAATATAGATTCTTGGGTCAGATGCTTCCATAAACAGCCTGACTCTCTCTTTCCAAATACCAAAAATTTCTTTCCTACAGATAGGTAATTTCATGGATCTAAGTTTCTTGAAATTTTCTCCTGAACCCATTATGTCTAAATATTACCTGCCTTTTAGATCAACTCAGACTGTTAAGACAAATCTTGAGTAACCTCCCTCTAGTACCACTTGAAAGAATTGGTTTCAAGATGTCCTAAACACCTAGAGGGGGGGGGGGTGAATAGGTTCAATTCTTTTTCTTAAGGTAGATAGTCTTTTTATTGTTAGATTACAGATTATTCAGCACAACACAGTTCATAGCACAGATTAAACAACACAACCACACAAATGACACACAGTTTTATAGTGGTTCCCCAAGTGATGGGTACATCCACTTTCCCCCTTCGCCTATCTAGTAGTATACTAGATTCAGTCTAACTTCCTTCTTCCTTTTCAGATTCTCAGATCTTACAACTCAGACCTTAAAAGGTTCCTACAACTTAAACTTCAGCAAGTCCTACAGCTCAGATTCTCTCAAAGAATCCTACCTCAGAGTGAGTCCACACACCTACACTCAAGAAATTAAGCCCTACCGTAGCCTCTTTCCAGGCCTACAACTCAGAGAACTTAATCTCTTACCTCAGGCACTCAGCCCTACCTCATCCTTTATAAATTTAGGCTTACAACTCAGAGGAATAATCCTCCTACACTCAGATCTATAAAAGATCCTACAAAGATTAAAAATAAAGTGAATAATTACTTCACCCAGATAGAGAGAGAAAGGGTAAAGGCTTATTGATCAGGTCTTGATAGATCTGATCACTCTAGAATCAACTTGTCTTAGCTTCTTCAAAGCTTCTTGAATCTGAACAAAGTGCGGTTGATCTTCTTGAAGTTGGAAATGACCCTCAATCCAACTTCTTCTTAATCAGATGTGATTCTGATTTCTTCTTACAGATTGTTCAGGATCTGCCCTCTCTGGATGACTTGTCGATTTCTGGATGAAGACTTCTCTCCTTGTTGTTAGTTCTTCATTATTATTTTCTTCCAACACTTCATGTCTTTATGTAGGCTCCAACCGAGGTTACCGGCTGATCTTTTTCCTAACGGCCTTCTGAAAGCTATGACAAATACAACAACATTGTCAGTTATGATAGCTGTCAAGTCTCCAGATACTTCAATGAACTTCAGCTCATCAGCAAAGTGTCGAGACAATACTGCAAATGTATCGACAAAAATAGTTCATGTGTCGACACAATCCTTGGTGATGTCGACACAGCTTGCAAAATGTCGACATAACACTTCTCTATCTTATTGACATAGCTTCTGCAGAATGTGTCGACACAAGTCCTGTGTGTCGACACAATCACTTCTTGTCGTGACATAGTTGACTTCAACAAAAATTCTGGTTTGTGTCGACACAAATCCAGTGTGTCGACACAGTTGTTGTTGACTGAGCTTTCTATGTATCGACACACGTACTGTGTGTCGACACAGTTGTTGTCGACTAATCATTTTGTGTGTCAACACAGTTGTTATCGACTGAATCTCTGTGTGTCGACACAAGTCATGTGTATCGACATAAACTGGCTCCTGGTGTTGACACAGTCTTTGTTGACAGAATCTCTGTGTGTCGACACAAGTCCTGTGTGTTGACATAAACTGGATCTTGGTGTCGACACATCCTTTCCCATGTTTCTACACAATGCTTCTCAAGTGTCGACACTTGTACTTAGAAAATTTTCTTTCATTTTCTTAACCTGCACATGGAAACTCAACACCACATCAAATACACCTTGATGAATATCGTTGAGTTAGGTGAGGCTTCTCCAAATCTGTACGTATTTTCCAATATACCCAACATTATGTTAATAATAACATGCCTAGAAATGCTTTTAATAATTTTTCTGCTGCAAATTTTCATACTCCTGTTTTTGTTTTTCCAAATAATTATAATCCTGCTTTAAGAAATCACCCGATTTTTTCGTGGATTAATCCATCGAACGCAATGCGCCCACCACCACAAAATGATTTTTCTACATCACCTCCACCTCTTCAAAACTTTCCAAAATCTCCAAGCTTGGAGGAGTTACTTTATAAATATATCACCACAGATGACGCTACTATAAGAACCTTCACTGGAAGCGTAAAAGTTTAGAGGATCAAGTAGGACAGCTCGCTAAAATAATTTCTGAGCGACCCACAGGGTCTCTTCCTTCCAATAACGAGACCAACCTAAGAGAGCAAGCGAAAGCTATAACTCTTCGGAGTGGGAAATAAGTTTCCGGTATGGTTAGCAAAGAGCCCGAGACAAGCTCCACCCCTGTTTTAAAAAATTAAAGCTTCGCTCCCGTTTTAAAAATTCCACCCCCTCCTGAAGAAGTTATCACCCATATTTTAGAAAAATATCTCACTCCACCACCCATCTTTAAAAATAATCCGACCCCGTCATACCCTTCCGAACTTAATAAACAACGTCAGGATGATCAATACTCCCGTTTATTAGAAATGTTTAGGCAAATCCACATAAACGTACCCTTCCACGATGTGATCTCCCAGATGCCGAAGTATGCTAAGTATCTTAAGGACCTCATGACCAATAAGAAGAGGTTATAAAAACTTTCGCATGTCACACTAAATACCGAGTGCTCTGCAGTCTTGACAAATGGTTTGCCGAAGAAGATCAGTGATCCGAGTAGTTTTTCTATTCCATGTGTCTTTGGTGATCTTTTTATCAAGCACGCATTAGCCAACTTAGGTGCGAGTATAAACCTGATGCCCCTCTCATTGTTTAAGAAGTTAGCAATTGGTAGCCTCAACCCCACATGCATAAGTGTCCAGCTAGCTGATAGATCCGTCAAGTACCCGTTAGGAATAGTGGAGGATATCTTATTTAAAGTCGACAAGTTCATCTTCCCGATGGACTTCGTCATATTGGACATCGAAGAAGACATCGAGGTTCCCTTGTTCCTTCGCCGATCCTTCCTTGCCACCTCCCGAGCCATCATTGACGTAAGCAATGGTAAGCTCTTCCTTCGAGTAGGCGATGATGAAGTAACTTTCTCTATCACCCCCTCGATGAAGAACACCCAAGCAAATGACGACTCCTGCTTTTGGTAGATGCCATAAGTGATGAATCCTCCTATTGCCTCTCTAAATTAGAAAAAGAATTTTCTGATTTTTTTTTCTTCCTCCCTCTTCCAACTGAATCGCTACACCTAAGTGAAGAATCCTCCTATCGCCTTTCTGAATTTGAAAAATTTTTTTCTAATTTTTGTTCCTCCTCTACTTTTCCGAAAGAATCGCTGCAAGAAGCCGCCATGGCAACCAGCTCCACCGCTTTTAATTTTATACATTAAAAAGTCTACGAGGACATAGTTTTTGGAAAAGAAAGAATTTCTAGAACCTCGTATGAAGAACCCCCTACCCTAGAATTGAAAGAACTACCCGAACATCTTAGGTATGCTTTTTAAGAAAAGTACTTCAAGCTACCAGTAATAGTTTTTGCCTACATCACGGATGCGCAAAATGATAAACTCCTTTTAGTTTTACGTAAGCATCGTCGAGCTATTGCCTGACAAATTTCTGATATCAAGGACATAAGCCCATCTTTCTACACTCACAAAATCTTAATGTAAGATAATTCACGTAACTCCATACAACCTCAACGCCGTATAAACCCGAACATGAAAGAAGTAGTTAAGGGTGTTGGAACACCCTATTACTAATTTGGGTCAGGATCACTATGTCTCTAGGAACCTTTGTTTGACCTTCTGTATAGCTTAATAGGTCAATTAGAATTGAGTCTAAGGGTTAGTAGTCTAGGTTTGGAAGCTGCCCTGAAGACCAAGTTTTTCTGTCTGGAGACTAAGTCTGATCGTCGAGCTCAGCACGACGATTCGTCGAACTCAGGTCGACGATCGTCTAGCTCAACTTCAACAGATCGTCGAGCTCCATTCGACGATCGCTGAGCTCAACTTCACAATATCGTCAAACTCCATTCGACGATCGGTGAGCTCAGTTCGACGGTTTTGACTCTGCATTGGATCTTTATCTCTGAGCTCAGTTCGACGATCTTTGAGCTCAGATCGACGATTATTTTGCTGCTTGAGTTTTCCAGTTCGCTGAGCTCAGCTCGACGATAGCAGAGCTCAGTTCGACGATTTCAGATAACTTCCAGACTTCAAATTCAAATCAGACAGGAGTTATTATGCAATTAATTCAGAGATTTGCTAGCCGTTTTCATTTATTTCTGGACCAAGTTTCAAGGGATCTTTCAAGGAATAATTCTGTGGACTTTCCTCCAGAAGAGTTTTTGCAATTAAGGATGCAATCAATGCAGACCAACGGCTATCTTTGACAGAGAATGATATTCTATTCAGGAACAGAGAATAAAAGACAGAATGTTTTTGAATCAATAGAGATTAACAAGAAGAGAATACATAACACAGATTACAGAGACTCTTTCAAAATCTTCTGTCAAAAAGAATTCTGAAGAACACTCATCAAAGAGATCAAGCTTTCAAAATCTCTTCATCTCTCAAAGTGTTCAAGGCCAACATCATTTAAAGACTCCAAACACTCAACATTTCAGCCATTGCTGAAACCATCTATTGCTGGAGTTCTACCTTTGAAGGCCTATCACCCTCAGCAAAGCTTTTCTTCCTGAAGATTTCAAGGATTCAGGGGGAGCTTTGACATCAATCCACATAGTCTTCTCAGTTGTTTGAGAAAGAGAAGACTGCCATCACTCTCTCACCCCCAATTTGTAAAGGGTTTCTCAAACTCCCTTCAAAAGTTTGAATCTGGTTTTTGAGCACCTTGTCAAAAGCTCATTGGTGGCAAGACACCTGATCAAAAAATCTGCTTTGGTTTTTGAGCACCTTATCAAAAGCTCATTGGTGCCCAGGACACCTGATCAACTCATCCTGCAGTGGATTCCTACCTAGGGTGGTAGAAGAGTGGATGTACCCAAGTTTGGGGAACCACTATATTTCCTTGTGTCCTCTGGCTCTGCTTGTTTACTTTTTGTTTCTGGCCTTGATTTGTCTGTGCTTAGTTTTTGCATAGCTTAGTTCTGTGATTAGATTTATATTTGCTTCCCTGCTCACACTTATTACAACAATTGTTGTAAAAGTTTTTAAAAAGTACTAAAACACCATATACTCTATTCACCCCTCTCTTGAGTATATCAGATCTAGTTGCACTTTCAATTGGTATCAGAGCCAGGTTGGTTAAACATACCATATCTGATTGGTTGTACAGGCTAACACTTGAACCCCAAGATTCCAAACTAGATCTGTTTTTCTTTTGTATTTTATTATTAGTTTTTGTTTGCACAAATCATGGCCCAAAACAAAGATTATGCTAGCACCAGACCTCCAGTGTGCAATCTTTCCAAGTTTGCACTTTGGAAAGCAAGGATTAGACTTTACATGAATTCCATTGACGAAGATATTTTCAATTCTGTTTTGACAGTGTGTCCAAGACCCCCAGAGAGCACAAGCACAAATGCTGTTCCACCTCCATCAGGAACAGATGCTGACATCAAAAAATGGAAAGTAGCTGATGCCAAGGCTATGAACATCCTAGCCCAGACAATGTCAGATGACATATTCCAAAAGGTAGCTGAATGCAACTCAGCCAAGGAGATTTGAGACAAGCTCTCAGAAATTGTCTCAGGCTCAGCTGATGAGAGAAAGGACAGAAGATCCCATCTCATCTCCCAATATGAGAACTTCAAGAAGGGAGAGACTGAGTCAGTGGGAGACATGTACAACAAATTGAGTCTAATTGTCAGTGAGCTAAGGACATTGGACAAAGAGATTTCTCTGACAGAACTTAATGACAAGATCTTAATATGCTTCCCCAGCACTTGGGATTCAAGAATCTGGCCAATTAAGGATGCCAGAAGTCTAAATGAGATCACCACTGAAGCCTTGTTGGGTAAGCTCAAATCTTATGAGCTACTCATCAAGAATAGAGAGGAAGAACAGAAGGCTGCTTCACCAGCCACAAGGAAAGAGAAAACCATAGCCTTCAAGGCAACTGAGGATCTGCCTGAAGATAAGAGCACAGGCAATGATGAACTACTCAGCTTGTTGGCCAAAAGATTCTACAAGATGGCCAGAAAGGACTTCAGAAGAAGATCATACAAGGAGCAGGACAAGCCAAGGTATGACAAGTCCATTAGCAACAATAAAGACATTAATTGCTTTGGTTGCAGGAAACCAGGGCACATAGTTCCTGACTGTCCAGAGAACAAGACCAAGGACAGAAGGGACAGAAAAGAAAGAAGAAAGGAGAAAGACTCCAAAAGGAATGGAAATGGCAAGCCCTCTTCAAGCAAAAATAAGCATACAAGAAAAGGGTTTGTTGCTGAATCCTGGAGTGAGACAGAAGAGGAATCAGAAGCCTCATCCAGCTCCAGTGATGATGAGGATGATGCAGAAGAAAAGGAATTCTGCATGATGGCAATTAATGCCTCACAGCATAATTCAGAGGATGAAGAGTCAGAGTCAGACTCAGAAACCCAACCTGAAGAAGATCAGGTAATTAGTTCTTTTGATTTTACTTCAGAAGATTTTAAATCTGAATTTAAAGCACTGTGTTTGGACCTGTTAAAGTCTGAGAAAGAGATTATCTCTCTCAGAAATCAATTATCTGAACAAAATGTTTTAAAGTCAGAAAACCTCAAACTCTCTCAGGAGTTGGAGAACTATAGGGAACAGATAGCTACACTGAAAAGTGAGCTCTCTGAGGCCAAGAAGCTTGAAGAATCCCTTAATGGGAGAAGTATCAAGCTGATGGACATCACAAGCACAGTGAACTCTAGATTTAACAGTACACTGGGCTTGGGTGCTTCATCCAGCCAACCTATAGTCCTAACAACTCCCATCAAGTTTATTTATAACAAGGGAAAGGGAGTTGTAGAGGTTGCCAGGAAAAATTCTGATCTGCCTCAGAAAACTGAGTCCCAGCAAAAATCGTCGAACAGAGATCGACGATCGCCGAATGAAGATCGACGATCGCCGAACGCAGCTCGACGATCTCAGGAAAAATCGTCGAACGCAGGTCGACGATCTCAGCCAAAGTCGTCGAACGCAGCTCGACGATCTCATATACCTGACCTCAGCCATAGTCGACCGTTGAACGGAGCTCGACGATCTGACCCAAGATCGTCGAACGCAGCTCCAAGATCGTCGAACAGAGGTCAGAACTCTGGAAACTTTTTCAAAGGCAAATCAAAATTGAATCCTAAGGGTTCTTCATCCCAAACCTTTAACCCTTATACTGAATGTATTTTACCTCCAAGGAGATATCATCCTGAAGGATATAAGAGTCAGCCAGGGATGTCTTTCATTTCTGAATTTAGAGGATATCAACCTAGGCCCAAGGTAAACTGGGTCAAAAACAAGTAAATTGTTTTATGTGCAGATGAAGACGTATCCAACATCTAACCAGCAATGGTACTTGGATAGTGGGTGCTCTAAGCACATGACAGGGAATAAGGACAACCTCACATCCTTCAGAGCCAAGCTTGGACCCAAAGTTATCTTTGGTGATTCCAACTTTGGACAGACTAAAGGATATGGTACAGTCCAGATTGGTTCAGTAACCTTCAAGAAGGTAGCATATGTGGAAGGACTGAAGCACAACCTAATCAGCATCAGTCAGCTATGTGATGAAGGCTACCAGGTGACCTTCAGCAAAGCCTTATGCAAAATCAAGTCAGAGGACAACACAACTGTGTTGACAGGTATAAGGAAAGGTAACATCTACCTAGTAGACTTTCTTTCAACTGATATAGATATCTGCTTGTTTAATTCAGTCTGTAGACCAAATTTGTTATGGCATAAGAGACTAGGACACCTAAACCTTAGAACTATTGCTAGGCTATCCAAGGACAACCTTGTTAGAGGACTACCTTCTGGCCCCTACAAGAAGGAAGGACTATGCAAGGCTTGTCAATTAGGCAAGCAAACTAAAAACAGTTTTAAGTCACTTAATAAGAGTGATTCACCTAGGATATTGTATCTGTTATACATGGATCTATTTGGACCCATCACAGTACAAAGCCTAGGAGGGAAATCCTACACTTTAGTAATTGTAGATGACTTCTCTAGATTCACTTGGGTGTTCTTTCTAAGGAAGAAGTCTGATAACTTTAAGTGTCTGACAGAGTTTCTCAAATGTATACAGATTGAGTTCAATACTCACATTGCCCTGATCAGAAGTGATCATGGGACAGAGTTTGATTCTCTTCTTATGCAAGAGTTCTGTCAGAGTGAAGGGATCAGGCATACTTTCTCAGCTCCTAGAACTCCTCAACAAAATGGGGTAGCTGAAAGGAAAAATAGAACCCTTATTGAATCTGCCACTACATTGTTGTCAGATGCTCATCTACCTCTATCCTTTTGGGCAGAGGCAGTGAACACCTCCAACTATGTGCTGAACAGAAGTCTGATACATAAACTGAAGGGAAAGACTCCCTATGAATTACTCAAAGGGAAGAAACCTAAAGTTGACTATTTTAGAATTTTTGGTTGCATTTGCTATATTCACAATAATGACAAGAAATACTTAGCAAAATTTCAAGCCAAAGCTGATGAAGGAGTGTTTTTGGGATACTCCATGATCAGCAAGGCCTATAGGGTCTATAATAAATCATCTTTGAAAATTGAGGAATCTGTTCATATTTCATTTGATGAAACTAACATGTCTTTCAAGGAGAAGATTTCTTCTACCATAGAACCTTTGCAGGAACACTCTCTAGTTGAAGATATAAACAAGCTACAGGTTGCTCAAGAGGATGAAAGCAGTGAAGATGAAGGGAATGCTCAACACATTGAAGCTCAACTTGAAGAGCCAGTTGTTGTACCATAAGAGGAAACAACAACTCAGGTTGGTGAACAATCAACACCCCCTGTTGATTTAGTAACATCAAGAGACCATCCAATTTCCCAAATAATTGGAGAACTCTCAGCTGGTGTGCAAACCAGAAATCAGGTCAACCAAAACCTGTTGCACACCTGCTTCCTTTCTCAAATTGAACCTCAGTCCATTCAAGATGCAGAGCAAGATCCACACTGGATCATTGCAATGCAAGAGGAGTTGCATCAATTTGAGAGGAACAAAGTATGTGAACTAGTGCCAAAGTCTAAGGATCATTCCATTGTTGGAACAAAATGGGTATTCAGAAATAAACTGGATGATCAAGGAGTAATTATAAGGAACAAGGCAAGGCTAGTTGCCCAGGGATATTCTCAAGAAGAAGGAATTGACTACGACCAGACCTTTGCACCTGTTGCAAGATTAGAAGCCATCAGGATATTTTTAGCTTATGCAGCTCACAAAGGCTTCAAAGTCTATCAGATGGATGCCAAAAGTGCTTTCTTGAATGGAGACATCAAAGAGGAAGTTTATGTCAGACAACCTCCAGGTTTTATCTCTCCAACTTATCCTGATTATGTTTTTAGACTGAACAAAGCATTATATGGTCTCAAGCAAGCTCCTAGAGCATGGTATGAGACCCTAGCATGCTTTCTCTTGGAAAATGGTTTTATAAGGGGTAGAGTAGACCAAACTCTTTTTATTAGAACCCATAAGTCCCATACCCTACTAGTGCAAATTTATGTAGACGATATCATTTTTGGTTCTACTGACTCAAAATTGTGCAGAAGGTTTTCTAACCTGATGCATTCTAAATTTGAGATGAGTAGCATGGGTGAGCTATCCTTCTTCCTAGGATTGCAAGTCAAACAACATGCTGAAGGCATCTTTATCTCTCAAACCAAATATGCTAATGAACTGGTTAAGAAATTTGGTATGTCTGAGGCATCTTGTATGAAAACACCCATGCCTACCAATGCTGTATTGGATGCTGATGAACATGGGAAACCTGTTGATCAGACAAAATATAGAGCAATGATTGGCTCTTTACTGTATCTTACAGCTAGTAGACCAGATATAATGTTTGCTACATGTATATGTGTTAGGTTCCAAGTAAGCCCTAGAGAGTCACACCTAACATTAGTAAAGAGGATTCTCAGGTATGTTAAAAGTTGTCCAAATCTAGGTCTCTGGTATCCAAAAGATTCAGCATTTGATTTAACTGGATTCTCTGATGCTGATTATGCTGGATACAGAATTGACAGGAAAAGCACCAGTGGAACGTGTCAGTTCCTTGGTGACAGACTTGTCTCTTGGTTTTGTAAGAAACAAACATCTGTGTCAACCTCAACTGCTGAAGCTGAATATATGGCTGCAGGCAGTTGTTGTTCACAAATATTGTGGATTCAAAACCAACTCCTAGACTATGGTTACAACTTAGAGAAGTCTAAAATCTTTTGTGACAATACAAGTGCTATTTCTATAGCTCAAAATCCAGTCCTCCATAGTAGGACAAAACACATAGAGATAAGGCATCATTTCTTAAGGGATAATGTTGAAAAACACAAAATTGAATTACAATATATCGCAACTGATTTACAAAGGGGAGATATTTTCACCAAGCCTTTGGATGAAAAGAAACACACCTTCTTCCTAAATCAGTTAGGAATGTTAGATGGAGGAAGTCTTAAATAATCTCCAAGATTTTGAAAGCTAAAAATTGACCAAGACTAGGCAAAAATCCTGATTTTTCTTAGTGTCTAGAATTTTTCTGATCTCTGAACTGCGCTCGACGATTTCCCCTAAGATCGTCGAACGGAGATCGACGATTTCCAGAATCGTCGAACTGAGTTCAACGCCTCTCAGATAGTATGAACTATCTCTTCCGGTCAACGATCGTTGAACGGCGCTCGGCGATTATGTTCACTGAACGATCGTCGAACGGAGCTCGACGCCTTCCAAGATCGTCGAACGGAGATCGACGATGTTGGAGTCTCTTCAGATTCCTTTAGAAGCCTCGATCGTCGAACTGAGTTCAACGATCTTTCCAATTCTGCGTCGAACCCTAATATAAAACTCATTTTTCGCCGTCGTTCTCTCTTGCGCTTTCAATTTCTCTGCAAGAACTTTCTTCCCTCCAAACAGTTCTACGCTTGGTCGTTTTGTTTGTTGAATTCTTGCAGGTACAATGGCTGTGTCAGTTGCAGTTCTAGCCGCCATGAAGTTCGATGCTGGATTCGACATTGATCTGGAATCGTTCAACACTACTGATCAAATATTCCAAGACATTCTGAGTTTATTCAAGGATCAGAACTTGTCTGCCCTCATGACCACCAGGATAAAGCTGGCCTCAAATGAAATCAAGAAATGGGTTTACACTGCTCATAATCTGGACAACTCTACTATAGTTGGCTCCATTGCTGGAAACCAGGTACCCTTGACCCCCACAGTTTTAACAGAGGTTTTTGGATTGAGAAATGGAGAATAAACTACTGAGTTATCTGGGGAGGAGTTTTCTGCCATGCTTGCCAGGATGGGTCATCCAGGGGGAAACCCTAGCAAGCTCTTCAAGAGGAATTTATCTGTTGAATAAAGATTCCTGGCAGATGTAGTAGGAAAAGTGCTGCTGGCAAAGCACTCAGCTCATGATACTATCTTCAGATATCAGCTCTGTCTCATGGGAGCTCTGGTAGATAAGAAAAGTTTGAACTGGGGAGAGGTCTTTTTTGACCTAATAAGGAAGAAAATCAACAAAAGCTTTGTTAATTTTGGAAGGATTCTTGGAGTCTTCCTGCAGACAAGGTGCCCTGCATTGCTGGTCTCCTCTGGAGTGCACATCAATGCCTCCAAGAGACTCACCTGTGCCCTCTTTGGAAAGTGGGACAGGCAAATAAGCAAGCCCAGCAGGCCCTCCTCTAGTGCTCCTTCAGGCACCAGGACTCACAGAGTCACTCTCCCACAGGTCTCTGCTCCTGCAGAAGACCTGGCTGCTGCTGTTGCTTCTTCTCCTCCTCCAAGTCCAACCCTACCTCTACCATCCACCATTCCAGCTTCATCCCCCATTACCATATCCAGTCCATCTCCAACCTCAACTCCATCTCCAGCACCAATTCTACCTCCACTAGAAGACCATTTCCACCCACTGTTCTCCTACCCTCCTCCAGATGTCACTTCTTCTCCCTCCATTCCATCCTTCACTCTCCTGGATGACTCCTACATGGATGATTCCCCCTCATCTCCTCCTGAGTTACCCTCCTCCTCCCCATCTTTTCAAGATCTCCTCATCCACATCATTGACCAACCAACATTCACTCCATCCATATCCATCCCCTTGTCCTCCATATCCACAATACCCGCACCTCAACCATCCATCCCTCCACTCTCCAGCCCTCCACTTCCAGCATCCTCAGCTATCCCTATTCCACTCTGATACCTCTGCTCCTGTGGTTGAGCAAGTAGACCTCTCAGCCCTAGCTGACAGGTTGTATGAGCTAATTGCCCCCAGGCTCTCTCTATTATTAGAGACCTCCTTAGCTCCTCTACAACAGTCAGTGGCAGCTCTCTCTGCCAGGCTTTCCTCCCTCCTTCATCAGGCAGCACCTCCAGCAGTGTGCCTTGATACAGATGTATCTGCATCTAGGCAGGGGGAGATGCCATATGAAGCAAGCTTTCATGCTGTTGCTGCTGCTGTCTCTGCTCCTGCTGTTGATGATACTGCTGCTGCTGCTGATGTTTCTGTTTCTGCTACCTCTGCTCTTGCTGCTGTGCCTCCTACTCCAGTTCTGGCACTAGACCTAAAGTCCTTGCTCTCAGCCTTTGATACTGCCTTTTTCAGTTGTTTGCCTAAGAGTAATGCTGTCCAGCCCTCAGAAGACCTGTCCAAGGCACTGGTGCCTTTCTCTGGCTGTGACGCCAGCATCTGCTGCCGAATCTGCTGCTGTATTTGCTACTGTCTCTGCTGCTGTCCCTGCTGCTGCTATTTCAGCTTCTGTCTCTTCTGCCTCTGCTCAGCTGAAGAAAGACTTGATGAAAAGAATAGATGCTTTATATGATGATCAGAGCTCTGAATCTGATGAATATAAAACAGACTCTGATGATTCATCTGCCACTATTGCCAGGAAGAGGAAGGCACCCTCAGGAGCAAGGCAATGAAAAGGGTTCCTCCTGCAAAAGTCAAGGATAATAATGATATTCCTTATTATATTCTGCATAACTGCCCATCACAGAACATTGGATGCAGTATTCTAAAAATCAGCTCAAGGCCATGAAGAAGAAGAGAAAGTATGAAAAGGGCTCATCCCAGTTCCAGCACCCTCATCCTCCTCCACCACCTCCTCCTGGGTATGTTGCTCAGGTGCAGGTGCCGGTTGCAGCTCTGCAAGTCAAGCCCCAGCTAGAGCCAGGCCCCCTATTGTGGCAACCCCATGCCAGATCCTATCAAAGGGAAAGCCAATCTAGGGCTGTTGTTCTTGTGTATTCTATATTCTTCTCACCGGAGAGGAGGATACAGGGACATCTTCGAAATCAGAGAGATATTCAGGTTTATTCCAAAGGGTATTCCAGGCAGGATCACCCATACTCCAGGGAAGGACATTAGTCCTGCGTGATGCCTTGACTAAAAGAGGCAGGATTCTGGAGCAAACCTCCCTTCCCCTACAAGCTCAAAGAGACAGTGTCTGCCAGGCCTCCTCAAGACAATTCTTCCAATAGTTCGCGGTATGGTTGGTAGCCACCTCACAGTACCATTTGAGGACCCTGAAAAGAATCCATCTGCTTGGACTGCTAGGATGAAGGTGTTGGCTGCACTAGACCAGATCAAGAAGGCCAGAGAGCAAGGCTTAGACAGTCCGCCAAATATTTCTACAATGTCAGAGCAAAGACTTTTTCAGAAGGAACTAGAGAAATATGCCTCCAGAAAGTTATTCTTTGATGCAGACAGATATATGGAATTGCATCCTGCTGGAAGAGCAAGAAGCAGTCTGTAGTCCCCAGGACTTCAAAGCAATCGCAGTATGGCTCAACCACTGTGATTTGGGTGCGGGCTCTCAGCAGATGAGAGGTGTACACCAGGTCCAATGTTCAAAGAAGCCTGAATCCTAACAGAGAAATCAAATTCCATGGTTAAAGGCAAAGAGAAGAAATGACTGCCATTTCATTCGTAAGGTTTTAAAAGACAATCTTTGGATTTTCTGATAAAGAGCTGCTATCTGGATGCCATATGCATATATATGCGACAAGCTGGGCATGGTTGATATATATAGCTTGATGTTTTGGAGACCGGGCGGTCTGTCTTGGCGGGTTAGACCGCGCGGTCTGTGATCTTCGTTTTGCAATCTAGCTGACGACCTTGTTTTTATGCTTTTCTAACCGCGCGGCTTGTATGTTGTTCCGCTTAATTGAATTTTCCAAAGTCTGTAAATAGTTATCCTAACCCATTTAATAAGGGGGAGATTGTTGGAACACCCTATTACTAATTTGGGTCAGGATCACTATGTCTCTAGGAACCTTTGTTTGACCTTCTGTATAGCTTAATAGGTCAATTAGAATTGAGTCTAAGGGTTAGTAGTCTAGGTTTGGAAGCTGCCCTGAAGACCAAGTTTTTCTGTCTGGAGACTAAGTCTGATCGTCGAGCTCAGCACGACGATTCGTCGAACTCAGGTCGACGATCGTCTAGCTCAACTTCAACAGATCGTCGAGCTCCATTCGACGATCGCTGAGCTCAACTTCACAATATCGTCGAACTCCATTCGACGATCGGTGAGCTCAGTTCGACGGTTTTGACTCTGCATTGGATCTTTATCTCTGAGCTCAGTTCGACGATCTTTGAGCTCAGATCGACGATTATTTTGCTGCTTGAGTTTTCCAGTTCGCTGAGCTCAGCTCGACGATAGCAGAGCTCAGTTCGACGATTGCAGATAACTTCCAGAATTCAAATTCAAATCAGACAGGAGTTATTATGCAATTAATTCAGAGATTTGCTAGCCGTTTTCATTTATTTCTGGACCAAGTTTCAAGGGATCTTTCAAGGAATAATTCTGTGGACTTTCCTCCAGAAGAGTTTTTGCAATTAAGGATGCAATCAATGCAGACCAACGGCTATCTTTGACAGAGAATGATATTTTATTCAGGAACAGAGAATAAAAGACAGAATGTTTTTGAATCAATAGAGATTAACAAGAAGAGAATACACAACACAGATTACAAAGACTCTTTCAAAATCTTCTGTCAAAAAGAATTCTGAAGAACACTCATCAAAGAGATCAAGCTTTCAAAATCTCTTCATCTCTCAAAGTGTTCAAGGCCAACATCATTTCAAGACTCCAGACACTCAACATTTCAGCCATTGCTGAAACCATCTATTGCTGGAGTTCTACCTTTGAAGGCCTATCACCCTCAGCAAAGCTTTTCTTCCTGAAGATTTCAAGGATTCAGGGGGAGCTTTGACATCAATCCACATAGTCTTCTCAGTTGTTTGAGAAAGAGAAGACTGCCATCACTCTCTCACCCCCAATTTGTAAAGGGTTTCTCAAACTCCCTTCAAAAGTTTGAATCTGGTTTTTGAGCACCTTGTCAAAAGCTCATTGGTGGCAAGACACCTGATCAAAAAACTGCTTTGGTTTTTGAGCACCTTATCAAAAGCTCATTGGTGCCCAGGACACCTGATCAACTCATCCTGCAGTGGATTCCTACCTAGGGTGGTAGAAGAGTGGATGTACCCAAGTTTGGGGAACCACTATATTTCCTTGTGTCCTCTGGCTCTGCTTGTTTACTTTTTGTTTCTGGCCTTGATTTGTCTGTGCTTAGTTTTTGCATAGCTTAGTTCTGTGATTAGATTTATATTTGCTTCCCTGCTCACACTTATTACAACAATTGTTGTAAAAGTTTTTAAAAAGTACTAAAACACCATATACTCTATTCACCCCCCTCTAGAGTATATCAGATCTAGTTGCACTTTCAAAGGGCGAAGTTATGAAATTGTTAGACACTGGAACTATCTATCCTATATCAGATAGTAAGTGGGCTAGCCCTGTTGAGGTTGTGCCGAAGAAGGGTGGGATAACTGTAGTTGTAAATGAAAATAATGATTTAATCCCGACACGGACGGTGACGGGGTGGCGAATGTTTATAGATTATCATAAGTTAAATGATGTCACCCGCAAGGATAACTTTCCCTTATCGTTCATCGATCAGATTTTAGAACGATTATTCGACCATAGCTTTTATTGTTTTCTCGATGGTCTCTCGGGGTATTTTGAAATCCCCATCACTCCCGAGGACTAGTACAAAACTACATTTACTTGTCTCTTCAACACCTTCGCTTACCGAAGGATGCCGTTTGGATTTTGCAATGCACCAGCTACATTCCAGCGATGTATGCTCATTATCTTTGACAAGTACGCGTAAAGTATTATGGAGGTATTCATGGATGATTTATCCGTGTTCGGTGATGCATTTGATAGTTGTTTAGAAAACCTCAAAAAAGTCTTAGAATGATGCGAAGAAACTAACCTTGCCCTAAATTGGGAAAAATGACATTTTATGGTGAGGGAAGGGTTATTTTTGGGTCATAAAATTTCTGCAAGAGGTATTGAAGTAGACATTTATAAGATAGAAGTTATTGAGAAACTGGCGCCGCCTACGAACATCAATGCTATAAGAAGTTTCCTATGGCATGCTGCCTTTTAACGTCGTTTCATAAAGGACTTCTCCAAGATCACCAAACCCCTTACCCATCTCTTAGAAAAAGACGCCCCATTCATTTTTGATGACCTTTGCCTAGCTGCTTTTAATTTAATAAAAGAAAATTTAATTAATGCCCCGATTATGATAGCTCCGGTGTGGGACCTTCCCTTTGAGATAATGTGCGATGCGAGTAGTTTCACGGTGGGAGCCGTATTAGGTTAACGCATATCTAAAAACTTCCACCCAATCTATTATGCAAGTAATACGCTCACATATGCACAGGAAAATTGCACCACAACCGAGAAGGAGCTCTTAGCTGTAGTATTCGCTTTTGATAAATTCCGCCCTTATATTACACTTTCAAAAATTATCGTTTTTACGGACCACTCGTCCCTCAAATAACTTCTTGCCAAAACAGATGTCAATCCTCTCCTTATTCGCTGGGTTTACTCCTCCAAGAGTTTGACTTAGAAATCCGTGATAAGCGAGGAGCCGAGAATTTGGCCACCGTCCACCTCTTGCGCCTAGATAATCCTTTTATTGAAAATTTAGATGAAAAATCTTTTAATGATTATTTTCCTGATGAGAAGCTGCTTTCAATTAACACATCTCCTTCTCCTTGGTTTGCACACATTTCCAACTACTTAGTTGCTCGTGTGCTCCCAAAAGATTTCTCCTCTCAACAAAAGAAGATATTCTTTTCTGAGTTGAAGAACTATTTTTGGGAGGACCCGTATCTTTTCAGAGTCTGTGCGGACCAAGTGATAAGGAGATGTGTTTCTGATGAAAAAGGATTAGATATTTTAAAACACTTACATAAGGTCCGACTAGTGGGCACTAGCAAGCTGCTCGCACCGCTCACAAGGTGCTTTGCGCGGGTTTTTACTGGCCTAGACTGTTTAAAGATGTGCAAGCCTTTGTAAGTAGGTGTGATAGTTGCCAACGGTCGGGCAACATTTCCAATAAAAATGAAATGCCACAAAATTATTTCCTTGAGTGCGAAATTTTTGACCTCTGGAGAATTGATTTTGTTGGCCCTCTTCCTTCTAGCTTCAGAAATAAGTGTATTTTAGTTGTCTTTGATTATGTTTCACGATGGGCCGAAGCCCAAGCTCTTCCTACGAACGACTCCCGAGTTGTAGTTACGTTTTTGAAAAAATTATTTTCTCGATTCGATACGCCATGAGTCATCGTCAGCGATAGGGGTTAACATTTTTGTAACGCGCAGTTTTCAAAAATTCTTATTAAATACGACGTTATGCATAAGCTTTCAACTGCCTACCACCCCCAAACTAACGGACAGGTCGAAGTAGTGAACATAGAGCTCAAAAGAATTTTACAAAAGACTGTTTCCACCTGTAGAAAAGACTGGTCAACCAAATTAGACGATGCTCTATGGGCCGACCGAACAGCGTACAAAACCGCCATCGGATGTACGCCGTATCGGTTGGTTTATGAAAAATCGTGCCATTTACCCGTACAATTAGAACACCACGCTTTTTCGGGCCTAAGGTTTTTAAATTTCGATCCACACTCTGTCGGTGATTTTCAAATATTTCAACTTAACGAACTCGACGAGTGACGCTCTTACGCATACGAAAATAACAAATTTTATACAGAGCGGACGAAACGTTTTCACGACAAGCAGCTAAGGCAGCCAAAAACCTTCAATCCGGGCGACCAAGTTCTTTTATATAATTCATGATTACGTTTATTTCCGGGCAAATTAAAATCACGTTGGTCTGGGCGATTTACTGTTAAAGAAGTTTTTTCGTATGACACTGTTTTAATTTTGCACCCTGATAAAGGTGAGTTCAAAGTAAATGGTCAGTGTCTTAAACTTTATTTCTGTGGTGATGTCAGTCCAAACTGTACTAATTTTATTCTGCATGATCCGAACCTCAACTAACTTAAGACTCTTTATTTTTGTTAAAACTTTAATTATTATTGGACAAGATTATTTTTGGACAATAGTTTTTTGGTCGAGCTCAAACGACCTTTATAAACAAAAGGCGCTCTTTGGAGGCAACCCAAACTATTTTTCTGTTTTCTTTATTTTACACTTTTTGGCCCGGACGGCCCCGCCAAGCTGAAGATTATGTGATCGCCTCCTCCAATGCTGTTGAATCCATCACGAAGTCTAAAGAAGACATTTCAAGTTATTCCAAAGCCCAAGCATGGGGAAGCGACATTAATCAACATTCGCGGCGCAAAAATCCGGTGAAGTACCTATTTTTCAATTCTGTACTTTCATTTCTGTTCTAATTTCTCTCTCCTTCTGTAACGCCCCGAAACTCAAAATAGAGATGGGTGGCGTTTTGAGCCAAGTTTGGAATTTGACAGCGGTCACAAGGCCTAGGACACGGGTGTGTCATAGGCCGTGTCCTTCGTGTGTTGAAGGCGGGTTGTGGCGTGTTTGACATAGTCTACTATGTCGACACACAGAGTATGCTGTGTCGACACACAGAGTCTGTTGTGTCGACACACAGGGCCTGTTGTGTCGACACACAGGGCCTGCTGTGTCGACACAGGGCTTGCTATTTCGACACAGGGTCTGCTCTGTCGACACAGGGTCTGCTCTGTCGACATAGGGCCTGCTGTGTCGACACAGGGCCTGCTGTGTCGACACAGGGCCTTATGTGTCGACACAGGGCCTGCTGTGTCGACACAGGGCCTGCTGTGTCGACACAGCCAGGGTGTGCTGTGTCGACATAGAGTGTTGACACAGAGTGTCAACACAAGGTTCTTGGCAGGGTCTCAACTAAATGTCCCGACACAATTTGAGTTTGTCGCGGATGTGTCCTGCTCCGGTTTGTGAACCGTGCATTTTTCGGCCCAGTTTTTCCTTGTCAGACCCGGATCATAGCCGTACATTTCTTTATGTTGGGATCCGGCGGCTGGAGGTTATTCCTATTGGGATATACCCGAGTGTAGGGTTTCAAAACCCTCATCTTCTATTCGCTGGTTCTCTGTCTAAGTTCTAAAGAGAGGGGAGAGCAACGAGGAAGAAGAAGTCTAGATCCGGTCAGCGGTGGACATTCGGAGCTCCAAATCGCGAACCGACTTCGGATCTACGGAGGCAAGGAGAGGGCGGTGTTTTTCATCCGCATACTTTTCCATGGAGCCAAGGAAGAATACTAGGGTAACGATTCTCTACTTGAGCATGTGAAGCTCTACTTCTTTTGGATAGGGAAGCTCGCTCTCACGAGTTTGTGGTGAGTTTGAGGTGTTCCTTCGGGTAGACATGAATAGTCCCTGTTGTGTACATGTAGAGTCCATATTCGAGAACGGACATAGGCATGATGTGTGAAGCCTACCCGGATAAGTTGGTCTGGATCGGTGATGTTGCATTGCATAAATGGCCGGAGAAGACTCTGTGTGGATGTTTGTTTTTTGGGTTTTCTACGCGGTAGATTGCAATAGGGAGTCTTGGGGATTAACTCCAAGGTGCATCCGGAAAACTGGGCGGATGCGTGGTTCTGCCATCTTGTGGTCCTGGGAGCCAACTTGAACATAACTGGGTTATGTGATATATGTAGATGATTTGGGACTCGGTAAAGTTTGACCCACTCATATGTTTTAAATTAACGTTGCGGTGTGAGCAACGGGTCAGGCGGAACTGTACTCGCTATATGTCGTTCGGTTAAAAAGACCTAAAGTTACTTGACACTTACCGTTAGCATAAATAGAGGGTCTTAGGCAGTGGACAGAAAGACCAAATGCTCACGAGATATTGCCATCCAGGGGCGGTGGTGAGTCAGCTGACTTTGACCGTGATCACCAAGAATGTGCCCTGAGAGCACGGGGCGTGTGGCCATGCGTGCCTGTGTCTGTGTTGTAGTGTTATTACTCTACTACTTGATGATGCTAATAAAGTGCAGGGAAGGAGCATCGCCGCCCCTGGTTTGGGGGTGAGATCGTTATAACTTGGTCAGCATAGCTGACCATTGCCTTTGTTTGCCACCATCGCGGTGGAGTGTTGCTTGCAGGTGGTGCAGGTCCGAGCGGTCAATAGCGGGCTAAATCCCAAATTGCTGAGCCGACCCTCGAAGGGCTAATTGGATTGTTTACCTATTTTATTCATGTATGACCGGCCTGCGTTCCGAGGTTTGAAGAACATGTAATTTGAGTAAACCATTTTGTAAGGACAAAAGGCCAGTACTTGTGTATTTGTACTGTTGGAACACCCTATTACTAATTTGGGTCAGGATCATTATGTCTCTAGGAAACAAATGTTTGACCTCCTGTATAGCTCAATAGGTCAATTAGAATTGAGTCTAAGGGTTAGAAGTCTAGGTTTGGAAGCTGCCCTCAAGACCAGGATTTTCTGTTTGGAGACCAAGTCATATCGTCGAGCTCAGCACGACGATTCGTCGAACTCCGATCGATGATCGTCTAGCTCAACTTCGACAGATCATCGAAATCCATTCGACGATCGCTGAGCTCAACTTCATCATATCATCGAACTCCATTCGACGATCGGTGAACTCAGTTCGATGATCTTGACTCAGCTTTGGATTTCTATCTCTGAGCTCAGTTCGACGATCTTTGAGCTCAGATCGACGATGTTCTGCTGCTGTATTTATCCATATCGCTGAGCTCAGTTCAACGATAGCAGAGCTCAGTTCGACGTTTTCAGATAACTTCAAGGATGTTTCTAGATTCAAATTCAAATCAGTTAAGGAGTTATTCTGCAATTAATTCTGAAGATTTCCTAGCCGTTTTCATTCATTTCTGGACCAAGTTTCAAGGAATATTTCTATGGACTTTCCTCCAGAAGACATTTTGCAATTAAGGATGCAATTAATGCAGGCCAACGACTATTCTTGACAGAGAATGTTTTGTTCAGTATCAGATAATAAAAGAGAAGAATTTTTTTTTTGAATCTAAAAGACAGATACACAGACACACACAGACAGACATCAGTAATCTTTAACAAAATATTCTGTCTCAAAGAATTCTCAAGAACACACATCCAAGGAGATCAATCTTCAGATTTCTCTAGTTTTCAAGTGTTCAAGGACAACATCTTTCAAGACTTCAGACACCCAACATTTCAGCTGTTGCTGAAATCATCTTTTGCTGGAGTTCAACTTTTGAAGGCCTATCACCTTACAACAAAGCTTCTTTTCCTGAAGATCTCAAGGACTCAGGGGGAGCTTTGACACCATCAATCCACATAGTCTTCTCAGTTGTTTGAGAAATAGAAGACTTCCATCACTCTCTCACCTCCTCTCTGTAAAGGGTTTCTCAAACTCCCTTCAAAAGTTTGAACTTGGTTTTTGAGCACCTTATCAAAATCTCATTGGTGGCAAGACACCTGATCAAAAAATCTGATTTGGTTTTTGAGCACCTTATTAAAAGCTCATTGGTGCCCAGGACACCTGATCAACTCATCCTGCAGTGGATTCCTATCTAGGGTGGTAGAAGAGTGGATGTACCCAAGTTTAGGGGAACCACTATATTTCCTTGTGTCTTCTGGTTTTGCTTGTCTTTATTTTTGTTTCTGGCCTTGATTATTCTGTGATTAGCTTTTGATTAATTTAGTTATGTGATTAGATTTATTACTGCTTCCCTGCTCACTCATATTACAACAATTGTTGTAAAAAGTTTTAAATCACCATATACTCTATTCACCCCCCCATTCTAGAGTATATCAGATCTAGCTGCACTTTCAATTGGTATCAAAGCGAGGTTGGTTAAACATACCACACCTTGGTGGTTGCACAGGCTAACACCTGAACCCAAAGATCCCTAGTTAGATCTGTTTTCTTTTGTATTTTATTATTAGATTTTGTTTTCACAAATCATGTCCCAAAACAAAGATTATGCTAGCACCAGACCTCCAGTGTGCAATCTATCCAAGTTTGCACTTTGGAAAGCAAGGATCAGACTGTACATGAATTCTATTGACGAAAATAATTTTAACTCTGTTTTGACAGTGTGTCCAAGACCCCCAGAGAACTCAAGTACAAATGTTGTTCCACCTCCATCAGGAACAGATGTTGATATCAAGAGATGGAAGGTAGCTGATTCCAAGGCTATGAACATCTTGGCCCAGACAATGTCTGATGACATATTTCAAAAGGTGGCTGAATGCAATTCAGCAAAGGAAATTTGGGACAAACTCTCAGAAATAGTCTCAGGCTCAGCTGATGAGAGAAAGGATAGGAGATCCCACCGTATATCTCAATATGAGAATTTCAAGAAGGGAGAAACTGAGTCAGTGGGAGATATGTACAACAGGCTCAGTCTAATTGTCAGTGAACTCAGAACATTGGATAAAGAGATCTCACTAACTGAACTCAATGACAAGATTCTAATGTGCTTCCCTAGCACTTGGGATTCAAGAATCTGGCCAATTAAGGATGCCAGAATTCTGAATGAGATCACTACTGAAGCTCTATTGGGTAAGCTCAAATCTTATGAGCTACTTATCAAAAATAGAGAAGAAGAACAGAAGGCTGCCTCACCAGCCACAAGAAAAGAGACGACCATAGCCTTCAAGGCAACTGAAGATCAGCCTGAAGACAAAGTCACAGGCAATGATGAACTGCTCAGTCTATTGGCCAAAAGATTTTATAAGATGGCCAGAAATGACTTCAGAAGGAGATCATACAAGGAACATGATAAGCCAAGGTATGACAAGTCCATTAATAATAATAAAGACATTATTTGCTTCGGTTGCAGGAAACCAGGGCACATAGTTCCTGACTGTCCAGAAAATAAAAACAAGGACAGAAGGTACAGGAAAGAAAGAAGAAAGGAGAAAGACTCCAAAAGGAATTGCAATGGCAAACCCTCATCAAGCAAAAACAAACATACAAGAAAGGGGTTTGTTGCTGAATCCTGGAGTGAAACTGAAGAGGAGTCAGAAGCCTCATCCAGCTCCAGTGATGATGAAGATGATGCAGAAGAAAAAGAGTTCTGCATGATGACAATCAATGCCTCACAACACAACTCAGAAGAAGAGGAGTTAGAGTCAGATTCAGAGACTCAACCTGAAGAAGATCAGGTAATCAGTTCTTTTGATTTTAATTTAGAGGACTTTAAATCTGAATTTAAAGCATTGTGTTTAGACCTGCTAAAATCTGAGAAAGAAATTATCTCTCTCAGAAATCACTTATCTGAACATAATACCTTAAAATCAGAAAACCTCAAACTCTCTCAGGAGTTGGAGTGCTGTAGGGAGCAGATAGCTTCACTGAAAAGTGAGCTGTCTGAGGCCAAGAAGCTTGAAGAATCCCTTAATGGGAGAAGCATCAAGTTGATGGATATCACAAGAACAGTGAACTCCAGATTCAATAGTACACTGGGCTTGGGTGCTTCATCCAGCCAACCCATAGTTCTAACAACTCCAATTAAATTCATTTCTGATAAAGGAAAGGGAGTTGTAGAGGTTGCTAGGAAAAATTCTGATCTGCCCCAGAAAACTAAGTCCCAGCAGAAATCGTCGAATGGAGATCGACGATCGCCAAACGGAGATCGACGATCGCCGAATACAGATCGACGATCTCAGGGAAAATCATCGAACACAGGTCGACGATCTCAAATACCTGAACTCAGCCATAGTCGACCGTCGAACGGAGCTCGACGATCTGACCCAAGATCGTCGAACGCAGCTCCAAGATCGTCGAACAGAGGTCAGAGCTCTGGAAAATTTTTCAAGGGCAAATCAAAATTCAATCCTAAGGGTCCTTCATCCCAAATCTTTAACCCTTATGCTGAATGGATTATACCTCCAAGGAGATATCATCCTGAAGGATATAAGAGTCAACCTGGGATGTCCTTCATTTCAGAATTTAAAGGTTATCAACCTAGGCCCAAGGTAAACTGGGTCAAAAACAAATGAATTATCTTATGTGCAGGTGAAGACCTATCCAACATCTAACCAGCAATGGTACTTGGATAGTGGGTGCTCTAAGCACATGACAGGGAACAAGGACAACCTCACTTCCTTTAGAGCCAAGCTTGGACCCAAAGTTATCTTTGGTGATTCAAACTTTGGACAGACTAAGGGATATGGTGCAGTCCAGATTGGATCAGTAAATTTCAAAAGGTAGCTTATGTGGAAGGACTGAAGCACAACCTAATAAGCATCAGTCAGCTGTGTGATGAAGGTTACCAGGTGACCTTCAGCAAAGCCTTATGCAAAATCAAGTCAGAGGACAACAAAACTGTGTTGACAGGTAAAAGGAAAGGTAACATCTATCTAGTAGATTTTCTTTCAACTGATGTAGATATTTGCCTGTTTAATTCTGTGTGTAGACCAAATATTTTATGGCATAAGGAGACTAGGACACCTAAACCTTAGAACTATTGCTAGGCTATCCAAGGACAACCTTGTTAGAGGACTACCTTCTAGCCCCTATAAGAAGGAAAGACTCTGCAGGGCTTGTCAATTAGGCAAGCAAACTAAAAATAGCTTTAAGTCACTTAATAAGAGTGATTCACCTAGGATATTGTATCTGTTACGCATGGATCTTTTTGGACCCATCACAGTACAAAGCCTAGGAGGGAAATCTTACACTTTAGTAGTTGTAGATGACTTCTCTAGATTCACTTGGGTGTTCTTTCTAAGGAAGAAGTCTGATAACTTTAAGTGTCTGACAAAGTTTCTCAAATGTATACAGATTGAGTTCAATACTCACATTGCCCTGATCAGAAGTGATCATGGGACAGAGTTTGATTCTCTTCTTATGCAAGAGTTCTGTCAGAGTGAAGGGATCAGACATACTTTCTCAGCTCCTAGAACTCCTCAACAAAATGGGGTAGCTGAAAGGAAAAATAGAACCCTTATTGAATCTGCCACTATATTGTTGTCAGATGCTCACCTTCCTCTATCCTTTTGGGCAAAGGCAGTGAACACCTCCAACTATGTGCTGAATAGAAGTTTGATACATAAACAAAAGGGAAAGACTCCCTATGAATTGCTCAAAGGGAAGAAACCTAAAGTTGATTATTTTAGAGTCTTTGGTTGTATTTGCTACATTCATAACAATGACAAGAAATATTTAGCAAAATTTCAAGCTAAAGCTGATGAAGGAGTGTTTCTGGGATACTCCATGATCAGCAAGGCTTATAGGGTCTATAATAAATCATCTCTAAAAATTGAGGAATCTGTTCATATATCATTTGATGAATCTAACATGTATTTCAAGGAGAAGATCTCTTCTACCATAGAACCCTTGCAGGAACATTCTCTAGTTGAAGACTTGAACAAGTTACAGGTTACCCAAAGGGATGAAAGCAGTGAAGATGAAGAAAGTGCTCAACATATTGAAGAATAACTTGAAGAGCCAGTTGTTGTACCACAAGAGGAAACAACAACACAGGTTGGTGAACAATCAACACCCCATGTTGATTTAGTAACATCAAGAGACCATCTAATTTCCCAAATAATTGGAGACATCTCAGCTGGTGTGCAAACCAGAAATCAGGTCAACCAAAACCTGTTGCACACCTGCTTCCTATCTCAAATTGAACCTCAGTCCATTCAAGATGCAGAGCAAGATCCACACTGGATCATTGCAATGTAAGAAGAGTTGCATCAATTTGAGAGGAACAAAGTATGGGAACTAGTGCCAAAGCCTAAGGATCACTCCAATTGTTGGAACAAAATGGGTATTCAGAAACAAACTGGATGATGAAGGAGTAATTGTAAGAAACAAGGCAAGGCTAGTTGCTCAGGGATATTCTCAAGAAGAAGGGATAGACTACGACCAGACCTTTGCACTAGTTGTAAGATTGGAAGCCCATCAGAATATTTTTAGCTTATGCAGCACATAAAGGCTTCAAGGTATATCAGATGGATGTCAAAAGTGCATTTCTAAATGGAGACATCAAAGAGGAAGTATATGTCAGACAACCTCCAGGTTTTATCTCTCCAACTTATTCTGATTATGTTTCTAGATTGAACAAAGCATTATATGGTCTCAAGCAAGCTCCTAGAGTATGGTATGAGACACTAGCATGCTTTCTCTTGGAAATGGATTTATAAGGGGTAGAGTAGACCAAACTCTTTTCATTAGAACCCATTAGTCCCATACCCTACTAGTACAGATTTATGTAGACGATATTATTTTTGGTTCTACTGACTCCAAATTGTGCAGAAGGTTTTCCAACCTAATGCAATCTAAATTTGAAATGAGTAGCATGGGTGAGCTATCCTTTTTCCTAGGATTACAAGTCAAGCAACATGCTGAAGGCATCTTTATTTCTCAAACCAAATATGCAAATGAATTGGTTAAGAAATTTGGTATGTCTGAAGCATCTTGTATGAAAACACCCATGTCTACTAATGCTGTATTGGATGCTGATGAACATGGGAAACCTGTTGATCAGACAACATATAGAGCAATGATTGGCTCTTTACTGTACCTTACAGCTAGTAGACCAGATATAATGTTTGCTACATGTATATGTAGTAGGTTCCAAGTAAGCCCTAGAGAGTCACACCTAACACTAGTAAAGAGGATTCTCAGGTATGTTAAAAGTTGTCCAAATCTAGGTCTCTGGTATCCAAAAGATTGAACATTTGATTTAACTGGATTTTCTGATGCTGACTATGCTGGATGCAGAATTGACAGGAAAAGCACCAGTGGAACTTGTCAGTTCCTTGGTGACAGACTTGTCTCTTGGTTTTGTAAGAAACAAACTTCTGTGTCAACTTCAACTGCTGAAGCTGAATATATGGCTGCAGGCAGTTGTTGCTCACAAATCTTGTGGATTCAAAACCAACTCCTAGACTATGGCTACAACTTAGAGAAGTCTAAAATCTTTTGTGACAACACCAGTGCTATTTCTATAGCTCAAAATCCAGTCATCCATAGTAGGACAAAACACATAGAGATTAGGCATCATTTCTTAAGGGATAATGTTGAAAAGAATAAAATTGAACTACAATATATCCCAACTGATTTACAAAGGGGAGATATTTTCACCAAGCCCTTGGATGAAAAGAAACACACCTTCTTCCTAAATCAGTTAGGAATGTTAGATGGAGGAAGTCTTAAATAATATCCAAGATTTTTAAAGCTTAAAAATTGACCAAGACTAGGCAAACATCTTGATTTTTCTTAGTGTCTAGAGTTTTTCTGATCTCGGAACTGCGCCCGACGATTTTCCCCCAGATCGTCGAACGGAGATCGACGATTTCTGAAATCGTCGACCTGAGTTCAGCGTCTCTCAGATAGTATGAACTATCTCTTCCGGTCAACGATCGTCGAACGGCGCTCAACGATTTTGTTCTTTGAACGATCGTCGAACAGAGCTCGACGCTCTCCAATATCATCAAACGGAGATCGACGATGTTGAAGTCTCTTCAGATTCCTTTAGAAGCCTCGATCGTCGAACTGAGTTCAACGATCTTTCCAATTCTGCGTCGAACCCTAATATAAAATTCATTTTTCGCCGTCGTTCTCCTTTGCGCTTTCGATTTCTCTGCAAGAACTTTCTTCCCCTCCAAACAGTTCTGCACTTGGTCGTTTTGTTTGTTGAATTTTTGCAGGTACCCATGGCTGTGTCTGTTGCTGTTCTCGCCGCCATGAAGTTTGATGCTGGCTTCGACATCGACATGGACTCCTTCAGCACAACCGACCAGGTCTTTCAGGATATCTAGGGGTTATTCAAAGAGCAGAACCTGACGGCAATTATGACCACAAGGATCAAGCTTGCATCTGATGAGATCAAGGAATGGGTCTACACTGCCCACAATCAAGACAACTCCACCATTGTTGGGTCAATATCTAGCACACAGGTACCTCTAACCCCAGCAATTTTATCAGAGGTTTTTGAGTTGAGAAATGGTGAAGATACTGCTGACTTGTCTAGAGAAGAGTATACTGACCTGCTTGCCAGAATGGGTCATTCTGAGGCCAACCCTAGCAAGCTCTTGAAAAAGAACCTTTCTATGGAATACAGATTCCTGACAGATGTAGTTGGGAAAGTGCTACTGGCTAAGCACTCTGCTCATGATACAATCTCAAGGTATCAGCTCTGCCTAATGGGAGCCCTTGTAGACAGGAAGAATTTGAATTGGGGAGAAGTATTCTTTGACCTTATCAAGAAGAAGATAAATAAAAGTTTTGTAATTTTGGAAGAATTTTAGGAGTGTTTCTGCAACACAGGTGCCCTGCTCTGCTGGTCTCTTCTGGAATCCATATCAATGCATCCAAGAGACTGTCTTGTGCCCTGTTTGGTAAATGGGACAGACAAATCAGCAAGCCCAGCAGGCCCTCCTCCAGCACTCCTTCAGGCACAAGGACCCTCAGAGTCACTTCTCCGCAGGTCTCTGCCCCTGCAGATGACCTGCCTGTTGTTGCCTCTCCTCCTCCTCCTCCTCCAATTCCATCCCTTCCCATACCATCTACCATTCCAACTCCATCCACCATCATCATCTCCAGCCCCTCTCCAACATCTACACCATCTCCAGTACCTACTCTTCCAACACCAGAAGAACAATTCCATCCCTAATTCTCCTACCCTCAACCAGATGCCACTTCATCACCCTCCATTCCATCCTTCACCCTCATTGATGATTCCTTTATGGATGATTCACCATCCTCTCCTCTTGAGCTACCCTCATCCTCAACTTCCTATCAAGATCTTCTACAAGAGATCATTGACCAACCCACCTTCACCCCATCCATCTCCATCCCACTATCCTCCATATCCACCTTACCCACACCTCAGCCATCTCTTCCCCCATTCTCCAGCTCTCCACTACCATCACCAATAGCTGTTCCTCTATCGTCTACCTCTGCTCCAGTCACTCTTGAGCAAGTAGACATCCCAGCCCCTTGCTGACAGGTTGTATGAATTGCTAGCCCCCAGGCTATCTCTTCTTTTGGAGACCTCCTTGGCTCCATTACACCTGTCAGTGGCAGCTCTCTCTGCCAGGCTCTCATCTCTATTCCCTCAGGCAGCCCCTAAAGCAGTGTGCCTTGATCCATCCTTGTCTGAATCTAGGTAGGGGGAGATGCCCTATGAAGTGAGTCTTCCTGCTGCTGCTGTTGCTGCTGTTTCTGTGAGCCTGTCTGCTGCTACTGCTGCTGTGTCTCAAGAACAAATCCCTCCTGCTGTAGTCTTTGCAATAGACCTCAGGTCTTTTCTTTCAAACTTTGATCAATTATATTTCAGTTGTCTGCCAGAGACAAATGCTGTCTAGCCCCCAGAGGATCTGTACAAGGCCCTTGTGCCATTCTCTTGCTGTGACCCCAGTATCATCACCTCATTTGTGCACTCAGTATATGTTGCTGCTTCTTCTGCTGAAAGCATTGCTGTTGTTTCTGATGTTGCTGCCTTTACTGCTGCTGAAATTTCTGTTATTGTTGTTGAGCCAATCTCTAAGGAAATTCTTATGTCAGAGGCACCTGAGTTTGAGCCTTCTGTAGTTTCTGATGATATCTATACTGTTGATGCTGTTGTTAGTGAAACTATTGCTACTGTTGTTACTTCTCCAGAACCTGTTGCTGCTGCTGTTGTTACTGAACCTGCAATATCTGCTGTTGTTGTTACTGCTTCTACTCTAATTGCAACAACTTCTGTATCTACTGCTGTCACTGCTGTTACTGCTTCAACCTCTGCTGCTTCAACCTCTGCTGCTACACCCTCTGTTGCCTCATCTGCTTCTGTACAGCTCAAGAAGGATCTGATGAAGAAAATAGATGCCCTTTATGATGATCAGAGTTCTGAAAGTGATGAGTTCAGAACAGACTCTGATGATTCTTCTGCTACCATTGCCAGGAAAAGAAAGGCAAGGAGCAAAGCCATGAAGAGAGTACCTCCTGCCAAGGTCAAAGATAACAATGATATACCATACTACATTCTTCATGATTGCCCTATCACTGAACACTGGATGCAGTACTCCAAGAACCAACTGAAAGCAATGAAAAAGAAGAGGAAATATGAAAAGGGTTCCTCACAATTCAAACACTCTCATCCTCCTCCACCACCTCCTCCTGATGCAGGTGCAGGTGGAAGTTCTGCAGCTCAACCCCTGCCAGAAGTCAGGCCCCCTATCAGCCTCATGCTAGATCTTACCATAGGGGAAGCCAATCCAGGGATTCTTAATCTAGGAGAGGAGGATACAGAGGCAATCAAAGAGATCTCCAGGTCCACTCCAAAGGTTACTCAAGGCAACACCCATATTGCAGGGGAGGACAAATTTCTTCTGATACCACATCTGGTCCTTTTCCCTATAAGCTGAAAGAAACTGTGTCATCCAGGCCTCCTCAAGACAATCCCTCTAATAGATATGAGCCACCAGTACCTTTTGAGGACCCTAAGAACAATCCAGCTGCTTGGACTGCAAGAATGAAAGAACTAGCTGCACTAGATCAGATCAAAAAGGCTAGAGAGCAAGGAAGAGATTCCTCCAACATTTCTACAATGTCTGAACAGAGAAAGAAAGTGCTAGAAAGATATGCTTCAAGCAAATTTTTTGATTCTGACAGGTATATGGAACTGCATCCTGAAGCTGTAGTTCCCAGGCCTAAACATCAAACATCTTTAGGTGCAGCAGATGATACCAGATCAAAGAAAGAAGCCCTCAATCCCAACAGAGAAATCAAACTTATTAAGGGCAAGGAAAGGAAATGACAATGTAAGGTGACAATCTCTGTGATTTCTGATTATTATCTGGGATGTTATATATCTCTGTGGTTCTGCAAATGTCTAGCTTGTTGCTTTTCTGTTTTGCTGCTTGTATGTTATTTAATTTTTCCAAAGTCTATAAATAGTAATCCTAACCCAAATAGGGGGAGATTGTTGGAACACCCTATTACTAATTTGGGTCAGGATCACTATGTCTCTAGGAAACAAATGTTTGACCTCCTGTATAGCTCAATAGGTTAATTAGAATTGAGTCTAAGGGTTAGAAGTCTAGGTTTGGAAGCTGCCCTCAAGACCAGGATTTTCTGTTTGGAGACCAAGTCATATCGTCGAGCTTAGCACGATGATTCGTCGAACTCCGATCGACGATCGTCTAGCTCAACTTCGACAGATCGTCGAACTCCATTCGACGATCGTTGAGCTCAACTTCATCATATCGTCGAACTCCATTCGACGATCGGTGAACTCAGTTCGACGATCTTGACTCAGCTTTGGATTTCTATCTCTGAGCTCAGTTCGACGATCTTTGAACTCAGATCGACGATATTCTGCTGCTGTATTTATCCATATCGCTGAGCTCAGTTCAACGATAGCAGAGCTCAGTTCGACGTTTTCAGATAACTTCAAGGATGTTTCTAGATTCAAATTCAAATCAGTTAAGGAGTTATTCTGCAATTAATTCTGAAGATTTCCTAGCCGTTTTCATTCATTTCTGGACCATGTTTCAAGGAATATTTCTATGGACTTTCCTCCAGAAGACATTTTGCAATTAATGATGCAATTAATGCAGACCAACGGCTATTCTTGACAGAGAATGTTTTGTTCAGTATCAGAGAATAAAAGAGAAGAATTTTTTTTGAATCTAAAACACAGATACACAGACACACACAGACAGACATCAGTAATCTTCAACAAAATATTCTGTCTCAAAGAATTCTCAAGAACACACATCCAAGGAGATCAATCTTCAGATATCTTTAGTTTTCAAGTGTTCAAGGCCAACATCTTTCAACACTCCAGACACCCAACATTTCAGATGTTGCTGAAATCATCTTTTGCTGGAGTTCAACTTTTGAAGGCCTATCACCCTACAACAAAGCTTATTTTCCTGAAGATCTCAAGGACTCAGGGGGAGCTTTGACACCATCAATCCACATAGTCTTCTCAGTTGTTTGAGAAAGAGAAGACTTCCATCACTCTCTCACCCCCTCTCTGTAAAGGGTTTCTCAAACTCCCTTCAAAAGTTTGAACTTGGTTTTTGAGCACCTTATCAAAAGCTCATTGGTGGCAAGACACCTGATCAAAAAATCTGATTTGGTTTTTGAACACCTTATCAAAAGCTCATTGGTGCCCAGGACACCTGATCAACTCATCCTGCAGTGGATTCCTACCTAGGGTGGTAGAAGAGTGGATGTACCCAAGTTTAGGGGAACCACTATATTTCCTTGTGTCTTCTGGTTTTGCTTGTCTTTATTTTTGTTTCTGGCCTTTATTATTCTGTGATTAGCTTTTGATTAATTTAGTTCTGTGATTAGATTTATTACTGCTTCCCTGCTCCCTCATATTACAACAATTATTGTAAAAAGTTTTAAAGCACCATATACTCTATTCACCCCCCTTCTAGAGTATATCAGATCTAGCTGCACTTTCATGTACTTCATTTCTTTGGGTTCTGTTTAGTGGACATTCATGCTAGTGCTGGGTTTTTGTTATTACAACTAATAAAATTGCTTCCACTAGAATGACTCTGTGTAGGACATTGGATTGGTTGGATGGTTTACATTGAGTAACCTCCTGGTCTGTCTGTAGTATATGGCGTCGGGCCACGGCCGGACCTACTGCTATATGCTATGCGACAGATAGGGGGTGTTACAATTTGGTATCAGACTACTGGTTTCGGTCGGGCTTAAAATGAATTCATGGCCGAATTATTTTTAAGGGGTGGTGAGCACATGTGTGTGCGTCATCGTTATAACAGCAAAAGAACCCATGAATGTCCACTTAGGAATGCAAATACACGTGTTTGGGGAACCTGCGCATTCCTATAATTGCGTTTTGCAATTTTGTTTGGTCGCTTAACTGTGTTTGTACAACTATAGGTTACCATAAGCGGTGCTGGGCCGTCAGAACGTCGAGTTTCTAATGCTAGTAGTGCACCAAACGATGCTCCAGCAACACCTCCATCGGCTGAAACCATACGATTGGTTGCCAAAGCAGTATTTGTCATGATTAATGTGCAACCTGCAAGGCAGATGCAGCAGTCTGCTCCTGTGATGAAGCAGGTACCTCTTCCAGAGGTTGAGCCGAGAAGAGTGGAGCAGGTAGTAGTGGAAACGTTGGTGCCAAGAAGGGCTACCAAGAGACAGCTCAAACACGTTATGAGCTTTAATCCTCCAGTGTTCTCAGGGTTGGGAACCCCATCACAAGCTGAAGATTGGCTCTCCCGAGTGAAGAGAGTCTTGACAGCAACAAAGACGAAGGAGTGGCAGATGACCACTATAGCTACGTTTCTGTTGGATGGAGACGCTAGGTTGTGGTGGGAGGGTTTGGAGTTGCATCTATTGAGAGGAACACAACTTACCGACATTTCATTGGAAGAGTTCTCGAGACTATTCTTGGCTAGGTACCTCCCATCGACGCAGAGGATAGCTTTGGAGAACGAGTTCCAGGGGTTGGTATAAGGAGAGAGTAGCGTGGATGAGTATCTCCACGAATTCACTCGGTTGGGTCGGTATGCTAGCTCTACATTCACGAATGAGGAGCGTAAGACCAACCGTTTCTATGAAGGTCTGAGAGATGACTTGAGGCTACTACTCTCGGGGCCGATGACGCAGGGCTTTTTGACCCTGGTCAACACCGCCCAGTCCTTGGAGAAGGACATGAAGAATGTTCAAGCGAAGAAAAGCTTTTGTGATAAAAAGACGGATTTCAAGGTGCGGACTACCTCAAAGTCTGGGTACTGTAAGTTCTTTAAGAATGATAAGACTTCGGGTCCAGCTCTTTCTTCCGGTGCTTCTGGGGCAACTACGGGTCGGACCCCGGGTGCATGTTTTACTTGTGGGAAGCCGGGGCACTTTGCCCGTGACTGCTGGAGCGGACGTCCCAAGTCTGAAAGGAAGCCAGGAGCAATATGTGAAGAGAAGGTCAAGGCGGGGGAGTCAACCGCGTACCATTATGATCTGGCTCAACCGAGGATTTATAATCTTGGCCAACAGGAGGCCATCAAATTATTTTATACTTGTTAAGTGCGTGTTACCTTACCACTGCTTGTTTAGGATTTGTTTTGTTATGTGAAAATCCGACAAGAGCTCTCTTTGACACGGGAGCCTCACACTCCTTCTTGTCCGAAGGATTCATATCGTGCATCGGAGTACCTTCTTCTATGGAAAAGGACAAGTTGGATGTGATGTTGTCGAATGGGTGTTTGATGCACACGGATAAAATCTGTGACATTAAGATCCGTATTGGGAGCCAAGAGTTTGATATGCAAGTGTCGTTACTACCACTGGTGGTGTTCGACGTGATATTTTGCATGGATTGGCTCTTAGAGCAGCAAGCCTATATTGATTGCGGTCACAAGGAAGTCAAGCTGGGAACAGGTCGTGAGACGACTTTTACGAGCTTGAAAGGGTCGAGAAAGACGTTGATGTCTGCTCTTCAGGTGTTGAAGGTGGTTCGTGCTAGAGCAGAGCTGTTCTTTACGCTAGTGGAGGTTGCAAAGCCTAAGCCCACGTTGGACAGTATTTCAGTGGTATCGGAGTACCATGATGTGTTCCATAGCGATCTTCCTGGAGCCCTGCCATAACGAGAGATAGATTTCACAATAGATCTAGTGCCAGGTGCGAAGCCTGTGTCACGCTCTCCGTATCGGCTAGTGCCTAAGGAAATGACGGTGCTGAAGGTGCAACTTCAAGAGTTGTTGGAGCAAGGGTTTGTGCGTCCAAGTTCGTCGCCTTGGAGTGCACCAGTCCTCTTTATAAAGAAGAAGGACGGGAGCTTGAGACTTTGTATTAATTATCGGGAGTTAAACAAGCTAACGGAAAAGAAAAAGTACCCGATCCCAAGGATTGATGATCTATTTGATCAGTTAATCGGGTCGACGGTGTACTCGAAGTTGGATCTCAAGTCTGTTTACTATCAGTTGAGGATAAGGGAGAGTGATATCCCTAAGACAGCATTTAGTACGAGATACGGGCATTAAGATTTTACGGTCATGCCATTTGGGCTGACAAATGCGCCGTCAGTGTTCATGGATTTGATGAACCAGACATTCAGGGAGTACTTGGACCATTTTGTGATCGTCTTCATTAAAGATATTTTGGTGTACTCGCAGAATGAGGAAGATCACTTCAGGCATCTTCATCTGGTTTTGTAGACGCTGAGGAGGAATCAGTTGTACTCCAAGTTCTCTAAATGTGAGTTTTGGTTGTCCTCAGTGACATTACTCGGTCATATAGTGAGTGGAGAGGGTATTGCAGTGGATCCGGTGAAGATTGTTACGATACGAGAGTTGCATGTGCTTTCTACGGTAGCGGAAGTCCAGAGCTTTCTAGGGCTTGCTAGCTATTATAGGCGCTTCGTGGAGAACTTCTCGCGGATAGCATTACCTCTCACTACTTTGACGAGGAAGGAGCAGAAGATAGTTTGGACGTCGGAGTGCACGCGAGCTTTTGAGGAGTTGAAGTGTCGGTTGACCACGGCGCTTGTGCTGAGTTTGTCGAGTGGGAACGAAGGCTTTGAGATTTATAACGATGTTTCGGGCAGTGGTTTGGGTTGCGTGCTACTGCAGCATGGAAGCGTTATAACATATGGTTTGAGACAGATAAAAGTGCATGAGAGGAATTATCTGGTCCACGACTTGGAGTTAGCGGCCATGATTTTTGCCTTGAAGGTGTAGAGACATTATTTGTACGGTGTGAAGATTGATATCTACACCGATCACAAGAGCCTGAAATATTTGCTGGATCAGAAAGATCTGAACATGCGAGAACATAGGTGGATGGAGTTCCTGGGTGACTATACATTCAAGATCCACTACGTGTCTGGTCAAGGCAATGCGGTTGCGGACGCATTGAGTCGTCGGGCCCTAGCTCAAGCCAATTGGCTGTCGATCCATGATGGGCGGTTGGTTCGGGAGTTGGAGGCATTGGAGATATCTTGTGTGGATAAGCAGTCAAGTGTCGAAGAACTACTGAATTGGACTGAAGTCCAGTATGACCTGGCTGATCGGATTCGGTGGGCTTTGGTTCTGGATGGCCACATGAAGAAGATCATGGTTGAAGCTTTGGATCGATCAAATTCCCAATTCATCGTTGAGGATGAATTTTTTTAGAAGGACGATCATCTGTGCGTCCTAAACGTGGGCAATTTGCGGGTGGAATTGTTGTACGAGGCGCATCATACCAAGTACTCAATTCACCCGGGGAGCAAGAAGATGTACTGTGATGTTAAGAAATTGTTCTGGTGGCCTGGGCTGAAAAAGGATGTGGCACTCTACGTGGCGATGTGTCAAACTTGCGCATTGGTGAAAGCAGTGTGCCAAATGCCGGGAGGATTCTTGAAATCCTTGCCTATTCCGGAGTGGAAGTTTGACGACATTACTATGGACTTTGTGCATGGGTTGCCACGGTCGCAAAAGGGGAACAACACCATTTGTGTGGTCGTAGATCGTCTAACGAAGGTATCGCACTTCATTTCGCATAGGAAGGATGATCTGGTTGATAAATTGGAAAAGTTGTACGTGGATAATATTGTGCGGCTTCATGGTGTGCCCCGCAGCATTGTGAGTGACCGAGATGGGCGGTTCACGTCCAATGATTGGATGTTGGTGCAGCAGATGTTGGGAACAAAGCTGAGTTTAACACAGCCTTTCATCAACAAACAGATGGCAGACCGAGAGGGTCAATAGGACGATGCAAGACATGTTTCGCATGTGTGTCCTGGACTTTGGAAAGAAGTGGGAAGACCACCTATACTTAGTGGATTTCGCGTTCAACAATAGCTACCAGGAAAGCATACAAATGGCGCCCTTCGAGGCCCTTTATGGTAGAAAATGTCGAACGTCATTGTCTTGGTTGGAAACGGGCCAGTCAAAGTTGTACAAGCGTCAAGAGGTGGATGATGCTACTTCTTTGGTGAGAACCATTGATGAGAGGTTACTAATCGCTCAGGACCGCCAGGCTAAGTACTATAATGCCAAGCACAGGAACATGGAGTTTGCTGTTGGCAATTGAGTGTACTTGAAGATCAAGTCATTCAAGGGTGTCTCACGGGTGCGGCGCTTGAAGAAGCTAAGCCCGCGCTACCTTGGACCGTTTGAGTTTCTGGAGCGGATTGGTGAAGCAGCGTACCGGTTGAAGCTATCAATGGAGCTTAGTGGTCTACAGGATATATTCCATTTATCGGTGCTACGGAAGGCAGTGCAAGAGCCTACGCAAGTGATCGCGGTCGATCAAGTGCCGGTTGATAGTGGGTTGACGACGATGGTCAAGCCCGTACGTATTGAGGACTCGAAAGACAAGCGCCTACTCAATAAAGAGATCAGGATGGTCAAGGTCCATTGGGACAATTGCGGTCGGGTGGAGCTCTATTGGGAGCGAGAGCAGACTATGCTTGAGGAGTACCCAGAGTTGTTTTGCTCAGGTACCGTTTAAGTTTTATGAATATCTTTCCTTTATGTAATTTCGTGGACAAAATTATTTTAAGAGGGAGAGAGCTGTAACGCACTGAAACTCAAAAGAGCGACGAGTGGTGTTTTAAGCCAAGTTTGGAATTTGGCAGGGGTCACAAGGCCTGGGACACGGGCATATCATAGGGTGTGTCCTTCGTGCGTTGAAGGTGGGTTGTGGCGTGTTTGACACAGTCTGTTGTGTCGACACACAGAGTCTACTGTCTCGACACATGGCCTGCTATGTCGACACAGGGCCTGCTGTGCCGACACAGGGCCTGCTGTGCCGACACAGGGCCTGCTGTGCCGACACAGGGCCTGCTGTGCCGACACAGGGCCTGCTGTGCCGACACAGGGCCTGCTGTGCCGACACAGGGCCTGCTGTGCCGACACAGGGCTTGCTGTGCCGACACAGGGCCTGCTGTGCCGACATAAGGCCTGTTGTGCCGACACAGGGCCTGCTGTGCCTCTCCCTTGGTGCTAGATCTAGAGTTACCTAGGCGAGATGTCGACTCAAAAGAATCTAGACTTGTGAGATGGTGATTTCTCTAGGAAGAGGCTGTCCTAGGGCTTGTGCTCTAAGGCTAGTCGTGTCTTCAACCTCTCCAACCTTCTATGCAAAGATGGGGGAAGGCTTCGCGAGGAGTAAAGGCCTCATGATGGTGAATAAGGGTGGAGGAATTTCTGGATGTGATTTTGGAGGGTTGACTTGAGGAGGAAGATGAACCGATGTCGTTCATTCCTCTTTATGATGCGTGCAGAATCTGTGTTCTACAAGCAGTAATGTTTTGGCCATTATCTGATGTGATATGTATAGATGTGGGCTTTTTACTAAACACGAAAGTTGAAGCCCTTTAAAATACCTTTATAACGAGTGGTTGCACGTCTTCATGCAAAGTTTGTAGCCACAGGAAAGTATGAACGAACATGACGTCCGATAAATCCTGCATGCAGAAATTGTGTTCTGTATGCAGCAGAATTAAAGGCTGATTTCAAGTTTGATACTATTGAATCTGGGTTGTGGTCTGAACTTAAATGTTGTAGCCCATTGAAAGACCTTTCCATCGAGGGGGTTACACGTCTTCACCGATTTCTTGTAGCTTCAGGAATCTCCAGTTGAAGTTGCTGTCCAGATTCATTCTGCACTTAAATTCTGGGTTTTTAAATAATATAAATTTGGATTCGGTGGAATTAATGTTGCAAATTTAACTCGTGATTTTGGTGAACTATTTTATGTTAACCACCGTAGTGCTATGAATGATGAAGATTACTAATTGGATTTCATATAACTGAATTGTGAAGCAAGCTTATTTGAACAAAGTGACTTGTTAGAAATTGGTAGACTATTATTTATGCGCATTATGTTATATTATGTTGAAATCATTTGGAATGACATATAGAAAGATAAACTTTGACCATGAGTATATTTAAGGGTTGGAATGAAATTTAGTAGTCCAATACTTAAAGCATAGTCTCCCTACGGGTAGTATTGTGGAGGGATATAAGTGCGGTGTTGACCGTCACTAGTTGGGTTCGAGTTGAGATGAGGTATAAATGGATGGTTGGAATGTGACCTCGTGCTTACTTTCAATGCCCTTCCATATAACGGTGATGTGGAATTTGCATGCGGTGTGAGTCGACACGCGGTGTTGTAATCCTGGGTTAAGGATAGTGCGGCAGGTCTACGGGCTCGCCGATCGTCACACTAATGGGTGTTGACAGCTAGACTTTGGGCGGTTGGGCTGTGTCCTCGGTGTTCACGTCCCGAGGCCCGTTCCGTGCCAAGTGAACGGTTGGGATTTGTCCTTGTGCTTTCTTCCGAGGCCCCTTTCGGGTCACATCAGGCCAGTTTGGGCTGTGTTCTCGGTACACATCTACCCGAGACCCCGCTGGGCCCTAGTATGCATGGGCTCCGCTGTTGTGTTCTTAGCGTTGATGCATACAGAGGCCTAGGTGAAGTAGTGTGGATACCCGCCTAGTAGTAGAGATGCCCGCTCTACTGTCACCGCCTGGACACGGCGGTTGATGCCTGAGAGGTTAGCTACCTACTCGAATAGTGGGAACTATAGTTTGTTACGACATGGCAATTGCATGCGTGTGATCATGGGTGAGTCATTGCATAGCATACATACCATTACATAGCATTGCACAAACAAGATCCTCATCGTATAAGTTTGTATGGGCACTCTTATGTGATGAGTTACTTTTATGTAACCCGGTCCTTAACTTATAAGTTTGTATTGGCATCCTTATAAGTTAAGTTAATTACCTGCTGTAGTTACTTGTACTTGTTGAATTACTATTGTTTAAGTAGAACTGCTAGAATATAATGCTATTAATCTTATTATAACATCACCACCTGCTTGTACCTGTAACACTATTTATTATACTTGTACATTTGTTCCTTTCTCCGCCCGGTGCCGAGGAGTCGCCGGGGGAGCGGATGTGAAGCCACTTTGTCTTTTCGACTAACGGTTGCTACGTCTTCCTTTTTAGGAGGTCACCCCACAGGTAGAGCAGCAGCAGACAATGCAGCAGGATAGCCAGGCCAGGACGACAGGGCCTGATGTGACGGTGTTGTCACTACTATCGGTTACGGATGTGAGTGTTGAGCGAATCTGATGTAGCCCGTTTGGGCAACTTTATAGTTGTACTCTGATATTGTAGAAGCATGTTTTAGCTTCTCTTATTTGATGTATTTGGACATATATGCTTAGCGTGGATTTGTCTTCTCTCTCTCATTTATATTATGGTTGGGTTGGCATGTATATATTGATATTGGTTGTAGCAGGCGAAGTAGGCGTCTTGTGGTACAGGTTAGCCCGTGTGCTAATGCTATCGCAAGGCGGCTGTTCCGAGCATAAGACCCCCTTCTTACCGTGTTTTGGTAACTGGGAGGGGGGTCTTACACAAAGCGCAGTCCCGGGTAGAGTGCACCATCACCGATCTATTTCGCCCTTGCACCGAAGAGAGAGAGAGCTGATGGAGGTGGATGAATACCCCTCGGGGATGGATCCATTCACGACCATCCTATCCACAGGGGAGTATCCGGAGGGGATGGAGAAGAATAAGTTCAGATACAAGTCGGCCTATGATCTTCTCCGGGATGGGCAGTTATATCAGAAGACTCTCTCGAGAATGCTGCCCGTTGCGTGGCTGAGATGGAAGTGCAGAGGGTCTTCGAAGAAGTCCACTCCGGGGAGAGTGGAAGCCATTCCAGGAGTCGGACCCTGGAAGGGAGGATTTTCTGGCAAGGATACTTATAGCCCACCATGGGCCACGATGCTGTGGAATTGACAAGAAGGTGCAACAAGTGCCAATTGTATGCCCCCTTACAACTACAACTCGCTCAGCGCCTCTAAAGCATCACGGCCCCCTGGCCCTTTGCAATTTGGAGAATGTATTTGGTTGGACCATTCCCCCAAGCTAGCGAGTAGAGGAGATTCTTACTCGTCATTATAGATTTATTTTCTAAGTGGTTGGAGGTGAAGGAGCTGGCCAAAGTGACCTCCCAAGTCATCAGAAAATTTGTCTCGGGGAGATCATCTGGCTCTATGGTCTACCCCAAGCCATTATCACGGATAATGGGCCTCAGTTCGCCAGCGCGAAATTCACTAGCTTCTACGAGCAGCTTGGAATTGACCTCATATTTGCATCGTTCTACCACTCTAGGAGCAACGGGCAGGTGGAGGCAGCGAATAAGGTAATTGTTGGATTTCTAGTTAGATTTGGGTTAGGTTCACTAAAGTAGGATGTTTGACCCAACATGCATAGCCAGGGTCATGTCTGTGTCCTAGAGTTTAGACCATGTCCTTAGAATAAACACTGCATGGACCAGCCATCAACATACTGTAGAAGACTCAAGACTTAAAGAAATTTCAAAGACTCAGGAAATGAGTTCGACGTTCGTCAAACTAAGCTCGACGAAAGTCATGCTCAGCTCGACGAACTCAGAGAAAATTCTCTGAGCTGAGCTCAACGATCTTGAAACTCAGGTCGACGATTTCCGGATACTATACTTCAACATTCCAAGTCCAGAATTCCTTTCTTTGAACTCCAGTCGATAAAGTTAGAACATCAGCTCGACGAACTTAGTTTTCTGGTCTACGATTTCTGGATGCTCTACTTCAACATTCTAGTCTAGAAACATTTCAATATTCTAGTCCAGAAACTGAACTCCAGTCGACGAACTTAGATCGACCACAGTCTTTACAAGTTTTATCAAGCAGCAGTTAGCAGTTCTCAGGTCGACGAACTTAGTTTTCAAGTAAAAGATTTCTAGATACTCTACTTCAACATTCTAAAGTCCAAGAATCATTTCTCTGAACACTAGTCGACGAACTTAGAATCTCAGCTCGACAATCTTGATGCAGAGAATTAGCAAGGTTCTTGAGAAAGCAGTTAGCAGTTCTCAGGTCGACGATCTTGGATCTCAGCTCGACGAACAATAATTATCTGGTCGACGAACATAACTTCTCTGCTCGACGAACTCTGTACCCAGGTCGACGAAATCTGTTCTTTGCTCGAAGATTTTTGTGCAGATACAAACTTGGATATTTCCCTCCCTCTGTCTTTATTTTATTGCAATAATTCCTGAATAATCAATGCTTAATATTCTCTGAATATTACCATTAGAAGCAGCATTGATTATGGTCTTAATCAGGATTATTACTTGCCGCTTTTTAATGGGACAGTTGGGGAAATCAATCAATGCAGACATTCTCAAGGCCGTCAGCAATCAGTGCTGGAAGGAATTCAAAAATTCAGAAGGAAGATTTCACAGAAAATATAAAAAAGGATTTTTTTCTTCTTCCTTCAAGAAAAAACATACATACAGGCAATAGCAGTGAGACAGTAAGCAGAACACAAGAGATACAGAAAGCAATCATACAACAACACAGTCAAGAAAATAAGAAGCCCTAGACTAGACCAGAGAAACAATAACAAGAAGAAGAAGAACATCCATTAAAATCAAGAGTCTTCTTAATTCTTCATTCTAGGATCCTTCAAGGACAACAAAAACTCTATCAGTCAAGAAGTTCCTGGATATCTTCTAGTCAAGGCTAAAGATCGAAGACCTACTCAACATGAAGCAAAGCTTAAGACTTCCTGAGTTCAATATCTCAGGGGGAGCTTTATCAACATCAAAGATCCACTAAGTCTTCTCAGTTGTATTTGAGAAAGAGAAGACACCATCACTCTCTTATCCCCTCACTGTACAAAGGGTTCTTTAACTCCGTTCAAAATTTATTTCTGGTTGCAAGTCACCTCATCAAAAGACTTGAGATTTGTTTTTAGGCACCTAATCAAAAGCTCATTAGTGGTAGTCACCTGATCAAAACCTGTAGTGGATTTCTATCAGGGTTGTAGAAGAGTGGATGTACCCAAGTTGGGGAACCACTATAAAATTCTTGTGTTGTCTGGTTGTCATCTTTTTCTTTTGTTCTTGTTGTTCCTGTGATTAGTTAGTTTAATATTTGTTGTGCATGTGGTAGAGTAGGTTATCTTAGTTTGCACTTTTACTTACAGTAAATATTGGTATCAAATAGCTGTTATACTCTGAAGTTTTAATTAACAACAAAAATCTTTAAAAGTTTTAAAGATACTTTATTCACCCCCCACCCTCTAGAGTATATCAGATCTAACCCTCACTTTCATTTGGTATCAGAGCAGGTTCATTTGATTGTACAAGATAACCCTTGAACCAAAAGATCCTTTGTTAGATCTTTTTTTATTTCTATTATAATTATATTCACAGTATGGCATAGAATAAAGATTATGCAAGAACCAGACCTCCACTGTGTAACTTTAACAAGTTTTGAATTTGGAAGGCAAGAATAAAACTTTATATGAATTCTATTGATTAGGACATCTACAATTCTATCTTGACAGGTCCTCCTCAACCATCTACATCTACAGCAACCTCAAGCACTCATGCAGTTCCACCACCTGAGTGGAGTGATGCTCACAAGAAAGAAAAAGTTTTTGATGCTAAAGCCATGAACATTCTGGCCTAAACAATGTCTGATGATATTTTCCAGAAGGTGGCTCAATGCACTTCAGCCAAGGCCATTTGGGATTCTCTCAACAAAATGGTGGCTGGCTCTGCTGCTGTGAGAAAAGACAGAAGATCAAATCTCATATCCCAGTAAGGACATCACCCTTACTGAAGTCAATGATAAAATCCTCATGTGCTTCACAAGCTCATGGGATTCAAGGATCTGTCCAATCAAGGAGGCCACTAGATTAAATGAGATTTCCACAGAATCTCTATTAGGAAAGCTCAAGTCCTATGAGCATCTTATAAAGTCCAGAGAAGCAGCTGATCAAAGAACTCCACCAGCAAGAAAGGAGCACAACTTGGCATTCAAGGATGCTGAAGAGACTGAAGCTTCAACAGTTAATGAAGAATTTATGAGTCTCCTTACGAAGAGATTTTATAAAATGGCAAGAATGGATTTCAGAAGAAGATCATCCAGGTAGGATGATAAACCAAGGTATGATAAAACTCCTACTAAAGAAGTAGTGTGCTTGGCTGCAGGAAACTTGGACACTTTATCTCAGAGTGTCCAGGGAATCAAAAGAAAGAAAGAAGAAGAGAGATGGACTCCAGAAGATAGCAAAGCAGCAGGCCTTCCTCCAGTAAATACAAAAATAAGGAATAGGGCTTTGTAGCTGAAAACTGGAGTGACACTGAAGATGAATCCACATCTTCCAGCTCTAGTGAAGAGGATGAAGTGGCAAGGGCCAAGGAAGTCTACATCATGGACATCAATACCTCCAGCTGTCAATAAGACAATGAGGAAGAATCTGACAACGAAGGAACTTCAAAATCAAAAGCTGATCAGGTACTTTCAACTTTTGATTATAGTTCTTATCTTTCAAAACTGAGTATAAATCCTTGTGTATTGATTTAATCAACTCTGAAAAGGAAATAAAAACACTTAGGGAAAAACTATCAAATCAAGAAAATTTGATTTCTGAAAACACCAAGTTAAAAGAGGAACTAACTCTAGCTAATGAACAAATCAATTCTCTAAAAACAGAGCTATGTGAGGCCAAACAACTTGAGTAATCTCTCAATGGGAGAAGCCTTAAGCTGATGGACATCACAAGCATAGTCAATGCCAGACTGAATGTCAAACTGGGCTTGGGTGCATCAAGTTTACCCCCCATACTCAAGAAAAACATATTATCAACTCCCATTAGATTTGTGTCAGCTAAGGATAGTTAGAAGCAATCAGAATATTCCTTGCTTATGCTGCCTACAAGAAGTTCAAAGTCTATCGATGGATGTCAAGAGTGCCTTTCTGAATGGAGTACTTAAAGAAGAGGTTTATGTGGAACAACCTTCAGGTTTTATCTCTCCAACCCATCCTTCATATGTTTTTAGATTGCATAAAGCTCTTTATGGTATAAAGCAAGCTCCAAGAGCTTGGTATGAGACCCTAGCTAGCTTCATGATAGAGCATAAATTCACTAGAGGCATTGTAGATAAAATATTGTTCACTATGCACCATAAGGATCAAACTTTGTTAATACAAATTTATGTAGATGATATTATATTTGGTTCTACTGATTCCAAACTATGCAAGAGGTTTTCTGACCTCATGCATTCTAAATTTGAAATAAGTAGCATGGGTGAGCTCTCTACTTCCCTGGTCTCCAAGTGAAGCAGCTAACTGATGACATTTTCATGTCCCAGGCTAAATATGCTAAAGAGCTTATTAAAAAAATTTGGGATGGCTGATTCCTCAGTAAAGAAAACACCCATGGCCACTAATGATGTAATAAATTCTGATGAATATTGGAAACCTGTCGATCAGAAGTTATATAGGGGCATTGTTCGGTCCCTACTATACCTTACAGCAAGTAAACCTGACATAATGTTTGCCACATGTCTTTGTGTTAGGTTCCAAGTGAACCCTAAACAATCTCATCTAGTTTTTCTAAAAAGAATTTTGAGATATATAAAGAGTTGTCCTAGTCTAGGACTCTAGTATCCTACTGAGTCAGAATTTGAGTTAACTGGATACTCAGATGTTGACTTTGTTGGATGCAGGGTAGACAAAAAAAGTACCTCAGGGACTTGCCAGTTCCTTGGTATGAGATTAGTGTCTTGGTTCTACAAGAAACAGTCTTCTGTGTCTACATCAACTGCTGAAACAGAATACATTGTAGCTAGCAGTTGCTATTCCCAGATGCTGTAGATTCAGAATCAACTCCTGGACTATGCGTTCAACTTAAATAATTCAACTATCTTATGTGATAACACAAGTGTTATATCCATAGCCCAAAATCCAGTCCATCACAGTATGACTGAGCATATAGAAATTAGACATCATTTCATTAGAGAGTGTGTAGACAAAAATAAAATTAAACTTGTCTATATCTACACTGACTTACAAAAAGCAGATATTTTCGCCAAACCCTTAGATGAAAGAAATCACTTGTTCTTTATAAATCAGCTTGGAACGATCAATGGAGAAGCTTTAGTTTAATTTCTGTCTATGCTCGACGAACTTTTCAAAGTTCGTCGAACGGAGATCGACGAACAAAGAAAAGTTCTAGAGAAATTCGTCGAACGGAGATCGACGAACTCTCTATGAGTGAAGTTATTTTCGTCGAATGGAGATCGACAAATCTTCTTCAGAAAACTTTCGGGGAACGGTGCTCGATAAAATGTTCTCAAATCTTCAGACTAAGCTCGACGAATTATTTAACTACAAAATCTTTCGTCGACCTCAGATCGAAGAATTATTTTATTTTACGTGGAACGGAGTTTGTCGATTCATATTCTAAAAAACCATATATCTAGGTTTTTCTTCGACCTCCGTCCCGCACTTTCAGTTCCATAGCACTTGATCTCTGTTTCTCTCTTGTAGGTGCACTATGGCGATTCCAGAGGGCAGTCTTGCAGCAATGAAATTTGATACTAGATTTGATGTGGACTTTAGTCGTTTCAACACTCAGATCCAATCTTCCTGTACATCATGAAACTGCTTGAAGATTAGTAGTTGAAGAATCTAATGTCCACCAGAATCAAGTTAGCCAGCATTGAGATCAGGGAATGGGTCTACACCTCCTCCACAATAGATGAAGACACCATGACAGGCATAATATCGGGTAATGCAGTCTCTCTTACCCCCGGAGTTTTAACAGAGATTTTTGGATTAGTGAATGGTGAAGAGGAACTGGAAATTGTTAGTGATGAATTTAATGAAGTGTTAAATAAGATGGGTTATTTTGGAGAAACCCCCAACAAACTGCTGAAGAAACACTTATCTACTGAGTATAAGTTTCTAGCAGATATTGTGTGTAAAGTACTGCTGGGCAAGCATACAGCCCATGATTGCATCACTAGTCATCAATTCCTAGTAATGTGGGTAGTGGTGAATAAGAAGCCAGTGAATTGGGCTCAGATTTTGTTAGAACTGATTAAGAAAAAGAACACCAAAAAGAAGGTTTGCTTTGGAAGGATTCTAGGAATCTTCATTAAGGAAAAGACTGCTGAATCCCGGGTCACCCCGACCATATTCATAAATGCCTCCAAGAGGCTCACCTGTGCCCTCTTTGGCAGGTGTGAGAGGGCCATCACTAAGCCCTCGAAGGATTCATCCTCTTCCTCTAGGCCTTCTGAGAGTACAAGGGCTGATCCAGCCACTTCCCATCCTGCTGAAGATATCCCTCCTCCACCTCCACCTCCTCCAGTCATCCAAAGTCACCCTCAGATGGTACACCAACTCCACTCCCTAGTCCATACCCCAATTCATACCATAGTACATACTCCCACACCTCCATCATCCCCAATACATACATCCCCAACTCATATTTACTCTCATACCTCACCTCCATCCCCCCATGGTACACCATCATCTCTAGTACCTCCATTACAAACTCATATTCACTTTCATACATCCACTCAATCCCCAGGTGGCACACCAGTTCCATCAACACCCTCATCTCCATTACCACCACATTTGGCTGACATTCCCCTCTCCAATCTGTCCTCCTTCCCATCATTCAATCTGCTTACAACCCCCCTCCATACTTCTTCTTCCCCAGATGCACAAATGATAGATTCTCTACCTCCTCCTCCACCATAATCTTCCATCCCTCCTTCTGTCTCCACTGAGACACCTTCTGAATTCCTGCCTCTGGACCTCTCCATCATTCCACCTCTTGTAGCACTTCCCACTCCCCTCCTAAAAACTCTTATAACAGAGGCTATTTCACCTTTTGCTTCTTCCATCTCTTCTCTTGCTGATAAAATCTCTACTCTCTTTGCTCCTCCCTCTTCAGTCAGGGGCCTGGCTCCAGTATGCACTAAAACCAGGCAGGGGGAGATAATCTATGAAGAAGTAGTAGTAGCAGAAGAAGAAGAAGCAACAGCAGCAGTAGAAGTAGCAGTAGAAGAAGAAGAAACAGCTAATGATTTAATTGATTTACTTAATTTCATTGAATCTGATATGGATTTGGATGAGCCTATTTTGGCTGAAATAAAAACTGCGGGTGATTACATTTTAAATCTCACAGTAGATCTTTTGAATTTGTTGATTCTTTTTGATACAGTTTATTTGAATGAACTTCCAGAGTACAGTGTAAAGTCATCTTTGGCTATAGTCCCCTACACCTCACCAATAAGCCCCAAGGTTGCCAAGGAACTAAAGGCTAGTTTTTCGATTACAGAGCCTCCAGCCATTCCATCTCCACCAAACTCTGATTCCCTCATTACTGCATCCCCTCCCAGAGTCATTTCTGCTCCAACTTTTGTTATGGATGACTCTCCAATACCTGATCTTGATGAATTGATCATGGCTGATATAGTAGAAGAGAATAAATCAGTTGCTGAAAGCACTGATGTGTACAGTTCTCCAGCTCCAGCTCCTTCCCAGGTAGAGAAACCCTTGATATCTGCAGAGGCTCTGAAAGAAATAAATGCTTTATATGATACTCCTCAAGACTCTTATGATGATGAAGATGAGGAAGAAGATTCCGATGATGAGCCCAAGGATAAAAAGAAAGTCACCAAGAAGAGGAAAGCTCCTCCAGCTCCTGCTCTAAAACCCAATCCAACAAATGATATCCCCTATTATATTCTTCAGAAAATCACACCATACAAGGGTATGCCAGTATGGATGTGGCTGTCCAAGAACCAGCAGAAAGAGAGAAAGAAATGCAGGAAATACTCACCTACTCCTCAGCGATTCAAGAAAGACCCTCCTCCTAATCCACCAGATGCTGGTGCTTCAAGTTCTTCATCTTAGAGGACTACCCTGTAACAGCCTAATTTTTTCAGTAGGCAAAATTTCGGGTGACACGGCCTGGGACACGGGCGTGTCCCAGGGCGTGTCCTGCTCGGGTACGGAGTCGTGCCGAGATCGACGAAAGTCATTCGACGGAAAGTGTTTGGGTGCTCACGCCCTGGATCACGGGCATGACAAAGGGCGTGTTCTGCTCGGGTTCGACGTCATCTCGACGAAATGCTATGTTCGATGAATTGAGCTCGACGATTTAGCAATGGCTTCGTGGGCTGGCAAATCGTCGAACGGAAATCGTCAAATGCTAGGGAAATCATCGAATGCGCGGAATCGTCGAACGGAAATCATCGAACACAAGCCCAATCATCGAGCGCTGGGCCAATTCTACGATCGCTGCCCGATCGTCGAACGGATATCATCCAACGTACGGAATCATCGAGCGGAAATCATCGAACGCGTTGTTTGACGATTGCTGGCAGGCTAGACGATCGCTGGCGAGCTCGACGATCGCTGCCTGATCGTCGAACGCAGATCGTCGAGCGCAGATCTGGGTCACGGGCGTGACTTGGCTGACACGGGGCATGTCCCGTGGTGGTGACCTATTTTGGGGATAAGGCGGGTTGAGCACCGCTTTGAGGACACGGCCTGTGACACGAGCATGTCACAGGGCGTGTCGGACGCAAAAATCAGTTTTACTGATTTTTCGTAGCCGTCTATTTTTCTCAGCCTGTAACCAAGGGCTGGGCTTCTTTCCTGCTTCCATAAGGCCGAAAATAGAGAATGTATTCTCATTTTGTTTTTGACTTCATCTTTCTAAAAGTTTAGAGAGAGAAAGGGAAAGGAAGTTGGAGAAGAAGAAGAGGGGTTATTCGGTGGTGAAGCTTGTGAGTGTCCAGCGGTGATCCGAGGCCATATTTGCGGAGGAAAAGCTCTTCCTTGCTAGCTAGGAACTTCATGGCACCAAAGAGGTCGTCAAGGGTAACGACTTTTCTTCCTAGCCATGTGAATGCTTCCTTTTTGGCATATGTTTGTGATTCCCCCACCAAGAGGTGGCTGATTTTGGGAGTCTTTGGGTTGATTCAGGGAATGCCCTTTGTTGGCATATAGATCCGGAAATGGAGTACGGAATAGGCATGATGTGTGAAGCCTATCTGGACAGTTTGGTCTGGATTGGTAATATTGCATATGAACCGGAGAAGACTCCTTGATAAGCATGTAGTTTAAGGAGTCAACGGGTTATGCCTGGGAAGGGTAGTAGCAGGAAGTACTGGAGTGGTAGTCTAGGAAAATATCTGTGTTATGCTTGTGCTCTTGGGTCGTACCTGTGAAAGAGTAACAGGAAGTACTGGTGTGACCAGGAAAGGCCCTTCATGATGCTTGATGTCGTAGGTTGTGCCTGTGAAGAGAGTAACAGGAAGTACTCGTGTGCCCAGGAAAGACCCCTGATATTTGTGATATTGCAGTGTCGTAACTGTGAACGAGTAATAGGAAGTACTGGTGTGCCCAGGAAAGGCACGCTGATGTTGTAAGACGAATGGGTTTAATAAATACCCAGGCTTGAATGCCAAGAACAGGACTGGTGAGACCAACCCATGCCTTTGATTAAGCCATGAGTACGCCGTACTCGATGAAGGCAAGGCGATTTGAGCAATGGGGGGTGGAGGATCCAACCCGCGTTATGTCTGTTCGATGTGGACCAGAAGTTGCGGTCTGTTTGAGCGCATAGCGAGAGTCCTAGGCATGCATGCCATGACACAATGGGGGGCTACGGGCTATCACTGTGTTTTAAGACTAGAACTCCGGCTGCACGCCATGGAGTAAATGCTCAAGAGAGTTGTCGTTGGGTTGTGGCCCTGATACGGTGGTGGGAAACTGGTTCGCCGTGTAAGACCCCCCTCCCCCTTACCAAGGAGGGCTACCAGATCTTATGCCCAGGACCGCCGTCTTACGGTGGCACTAACTCACGGGTTAGTCGACACCGCAACACGCCGATTCTGCCGGCTAGTACGATCATTTAACCTGTAGGCCAATATGAGAATAAAGAAGTAAAACTGTATATAAAACCATCAGTCCACAAGCCACATAGTACAATCATATAAATGAAATGAAAAGTACATCACTATAGTCCACAGAAGAGTACAAATGAAAGAGTAAAAAGGGCTTATGCCCAGTACATCAAAGTCACTCTCTCACAAAATAATAAATGCGGAAGCTATACTAAAACACCAGATGTCGTCCCACCTGAGGACGCACAGTAGTGGTGGTAGCCTGCTGAAGCGGTATCTGCTCCTCATGTCCTGCCTCCTCGATGTGCTGGAGCTCCATCTCCACGGGCTCCTAAAAATAGTTGGTCACCGACCATTAGTCAAAAAAGACTAAGTCGTTTCCTCCGCACCTCGCCCCGCAGCTCCTAGGCACCGAGCGGGAGGACGAAGCGGAGGACAACAAAAGGGGTAGCAAAGTGAAAGCAGGTGACAGTATCTAACTAGAGTTGTAATAAGTAATGTAGTTCTACTCTAGTAGTTCTAAGTACGGTATAAGTAATAAGTAAGAGCAGTGCAGTAAAGGAAAGTAAAGAACAGTAGTATGAACAAGTAAATAAACTAAACTACCATTATACTATCATCACAAACGTACCCTAACTTATATAAATGCCCATACAAATATATAAGTTAGGGTTTCCAGGAAATTTAACTTATCATATAAAAGAGCCCATACTAATTTATATGATAAGGATCTATGAAGCGTATGACCTAATATGGATGAATGATATGATGCAAGTTTATGCGCAGGCAAGTGCAACTCACACACAACGACTCTGTGATCACAGACCTTTAGTTCCCACTTTTTGAGAGCTAGCATCAGTCTCGGGTACCACCGCTGTGGCTACGGCAGCAGCGGAGCGGGCGTCTCCGCTTCTAGACCGGTATGCACACTACCAAGCCTTAGACCCCTCTCATACGCCTCTATACACGTCCAAGGTGCACTCTAGAGTCTCGCGTACGTACTTTGCTGACAAACCCGTCAGTCTTGTTGGGTCGGATGTGTGTTATCGGGGATCGTCCTCCAGACCGCAGTGGAAAACAAACCACTGGCCCCTCTAACTCTCACAACCGCCTGGTGCACCGTACTGCCATCGGTGTGACGAACGGCCAGTACCGCATGCCCCGCCACGATATTTATGCACATGCAAGTATTTCATTCCGAGCCTCCCGCTCGCAGGACCAAACCCGTCCTGAATCCCTCAAACCCAAACCCGGGTGAGAACGCACATCAGTGTCTTTATACCAACTCCCTCAAACCCCGAAATGGGTGAGAATGCACATTAGTGCTTTTATACCAACTCCCTCAAACCCCAAAATGGGTGAGCATATATCATGAATCTCTCCAACCCTACACGGGCGAGAAGGTACAACAATGTCCTAACCTATTAGACTACTCTTGTCTACGGGTTATTATACTTAGAGGTTTAAGGTTAATCCCAGGACTGCCCCCGGTATTCCCTGTGAAGGGCTCTCAACGGGCACTAGGAACTGTGTTGGGATTACGCCCAGCATTCCCTTTCACAAGGATATTTATTTTAGTTAATGGCTACCCATGTATCTCCCCAGCTCTCCTTATTGCTCTAGTACAACCCTAGTGACTTAAGGTGTTACCGGGAAACCGACGGTCTTCCGCCGACACCCACTCCAGTTGCTAACTAAGACTTGCACTTTTGATCCCTCACTAAGACAACTCTACCCACCAGGGTTATTCATGTTGAACTCTCTTATTTCTGCCGATAATCAATCCCCTAGTAACCCCTAAGGCAAGACCTATTTGTGTTATATGCAGACATGACCTATGATTACCCTAAAAATGTGATCTTCCAAACCTTAAGACATCTTGCCTCTAAATATTTATCCTAGGGTGGTATGGACTAAGGGAACTACCCTATGAATTCTCATAATTTTTCTTGGCCAAATAGTCCTTTAATTAAATCTTTAAATTTAAACACTAGGTCACTTTACACATGAAATAGTATGATTAGATATCCACTGACCTAGGAAATTTTTCCTGAGATGCATATTGATAAAATATTGCTTCCTACAGAGTTTCATAATTTTCCTTTAAATATTTATTCCCATTTCCTATTTAATATCAAATTCACATAAAATTCCATTTTCCAAATGAAGTATAGGCAACATGTAATCAAAAATTCCAGGAAATTTACAGAACATTTAGAACACTAATTCATGACTATTGGCAGAGTCTCATCAATATTTATTGTGTAATGGCCTATAGAATTCCATATAACATATTTACCAAAAATGCCATTGTGTTAATTTAACAACTAACAATGCATCCATTAATTCTGAAAACTTTATACAAAACTAATAATACTATTTTATAGCAGTAGAATAAATTCCAAATTTTTCTGAGGTGCATATCCATCATTTCAAGAATTAAAGGAAATAAGGGTAAAATGGGCAATTTGAGATATCTAATCCAAAAGCTCTTCAAAACATGGGAATCATATTTTTCCTAAGTCAAATGTAACATCATCTATGCCTTGGCAAAATGTTAGGACTTGTGCTTGAGGAAAACCTATTTTCCAATTTTATTTCCAAAATAGCTATATTTAAAATAAATTCCAATAAATGGAATTTTTGATTCCAAAAATTCTATGATTAATTTGAGGGATGAAATTTACCATAATGAACCACTGTAAATAATTCCAAGATCTTTGCATGCCACCATTGGGCTGAATACACCATATTTGAGTTTTTGCTATTTGCACACCAAGGCAAAACATGAGCTAACACATGCAAGTGGATTCTCCAACATGCAGTGAACCCAAGGTGCTGAAATTTTTATTATGCACCCAGGGTGTCCCCATTGACCTACCACCAAGATTTGGGACCATGGGGAGGTGTAAAACTCCATATATTTCACTTATTTTAATTTGATATTTTGGCAAAAACTATAGGAAACTTTTCTCGAAAAATTCCTAATTTTTAGCAGGAGCTAAGTATGCCCTAATCATGCATGTGCCCAAAATATGGGGCCATGGTGACTAATGGTTTGACCTGGGCATCCAAATTAATTTCTGCCCTACTCTAGGACCAGTCCTAGGAGAAATGTCCTGCATGACTGTACACTACACCAAAACACATCTTTAAGGTGGCAAATTAAAGTTAAGACCATCAGCTACAGTTTTTATGGAGAGCCTAAGTTCTGGAACTACCTCTAAGAGGCCTAAAAATAACATGCAAGGTGACTGTAATTGTGTGACAGGGATTTCACTATTCATCATATAAAATTTAATCATATTAATATTATTGCACGAATCTTAAAGCCTAAACCGACGGAATCGGTTCATCGTACCCAATGGATTGATGGCTACGATTGCATTTTCCTGGACGATGTTGGCTGGCGTTTTTCGGCCAGCTGAGCCACCACCACCGCCGGCGGATATCGCCACCACCTTCGTTAAGGTGGGGGCTAGCGTTTCCCGGCGGTGGGGCCGCCGGAGTTGGCTCCTCTGGCAAACCCGAGCAAGAAGAAAAAGCCCGGCTTTATCCATTTTCCTCTCATGGCATCGGGCTCGATTGAGCCCTATATCTCCCTAAATAGATCTAGAAATCTAGTACAGGAAGAGGTGAGGTGAAACGCACCTGAATTGGGGCTTGGCTGCGGGTCAGGCGGCGGTTTGCCGTGGTGGTGGTGCGTCGGTGAGCTCCACCCCGAAAACTCGATTCTCCACCATTTTCCATGATCCAGCACTCGATTTCCACTCCCTTCTACCTCCTGAAGCTTCTGGTGAGGTCTGTTTGGACTGAACTTGGTTGTACATGGAGATACACCTTAATTGAGCTCGGTTTGAGCTTTGTTTGCTCCGCCCAGCTGCCAAGTGGCACACAGCCCCGGTTTTCTGCTGGAAATGAAGAGAGAAGGTCGGCCACCTGGTTTTGGGCAGTTAAAACCATCTAATGGGGTGGCCATGTGGCCACCATTTCCTCCCTTTCCATTTTCTCTCTCCTCCTACCCTTAAAATCCCAATTTTACCCCCTTGCATGTATTCTCTCTCCTGATTTAAAGGGGTAGGACTATTCTTGTTCACTTGGGCTGGCCATGGGCCAATTTTGGTGGGCTTGGTCCAAGGGAAAGTGGCTTGGTCTTCATTTCACTCCTTTAGGTCAATTTGTTGACTTGTTGACTTGGGGAATTGACTTGGTCAACCATGGTGGGTGGGCTGACCCTACTTGGTGGAAATGGGTCTAGTGGCACCACCCAACTTGGGTTGGGTCAAGGGGGTGCCCAACTTAGGCTAATTGGGCTTATGAGTGTGGGTTTGACCAATTAAGCCCAAGGTTGACTTTGGTCAATTTAGGTCAAAGTGTTGACCTGGTGACATGCCCTAGGGTCCACTTAGATTGTCTTTAGGGTTAGGGAAATGTGGTGGGGTCATGGTGTGGCTAGGGTCCCCACTTAGGCTAGTTTGACCTAGTTTGACTATGGTCCTATAGTGGGCCCCACATGGCTACCACCCACTACCTAGGGTCAAACATAGTTGGTCTTCCTTAAATCTCACCCATGCCTAACCCAATCTAAGTTGAGGGGTCCAGAAGTAACATGGGATGTTACAAATTCCAATAAACAAGAAAATAATTTCGTCCCCGAAATTTAAGTTGGGGTCTACGGGGTTCTATTTGCAAGAATTTTTAAGAAAATTTAAAAAAAAACATAACTTGAGAGTACCTGATGCGAATAGCTCCGGGTGCTGCTCCAGGATCAGATCCCTCGGCTCCCAAGTGTGCTCCTCCCGTCCATGGTTGGACCACAACACCTTCACAAGAGGGACCTTCTTCTTCCGCAACACTCGGATGGTTGTATCGTCAATCCGGATCGGCTCCAATCTCACTGATCTGTCAGGCTCTACCGGTCCGGTTGTAGTAGTAATGTGCTGCTCCGTCCGAAGGAGAGCTCTTCTCAAGGAAGAGACATGGAAGATGTCATGTAATGCACCCAACTACGGTGGCAGCTGCAGTCGGTAAGCCAAGGGGCCGATCCGCTCCAGGATCAGGTATGGCCCCATGTATCGTGGACTGAGCTTCTTGTGCCTTCGCACCAGAGAGACACCGTATACTGGACGTATCTTCAAGAATACCCTGTCTCCAACCTGGAACTCCACCTTCCGGTGCCGAGCATCATAATACTTTGCCTGCCTGCTCTGGGCCTCTAGTAGCCGATTTCTGATCAATCGAATCTGAGCCTCAGTATCCTCTATATAATCAGATCCAAGAGCCCTGGTATCCACATCCTGAACCCACGATAGCGGTGTCTGGCATCTCCTCCCATAAAGTGCCTCGTATGGAGCCATCCTGATGCTAGCCTGGTGGCTGTTATTATACGAGAACTCAATCAATGGCAGCAGCCTCTCCCAAGGCTTCCCCGTATCCAATATGCAAAGTCTGAGCAGGTCCTCCATGGTCAGGATGGTCCGCTCGGTCTGTCCGTCGGTCTGCGGATGGAAGGCGGTACTAAAAGTAAGTCGAGATCCCAAGTAAGCATGCACGGCCCTCCACTCGCTCGAAGTGAACCGACCATCACGGTCTGAAACAATCGTCCTGGGGATGCCATGATATCTGACGTACTGCTCCACAAATAATCTCACCAAAACTGCAACTGGGGCATCCTTTCGAACTGGAATAAACCGCGCTACCTTGGTCAATCTATCCACTATAACCCATATAGAATCATGCCCAAAGTGGGAGCGAGACAATCCGTGTACAAAGTCCATAGCAATGTCCTCGAACTTCCATTCTGGAACTGGCAGTGGCTGTAGTAAACCTCCCGGGCTCTTGCATTCTGCCTTCACACGCTGGCAGGTCTCACAATGGGTCACAAAATCCGTGATCTCCCTATTCATCCCGGGCCAATACATAGACCTCCGCAAATCTTCCCACATCTTGGTGATGCCGGGGTGCACTGAATATCTCGAGCAATGTGCCTCTCTGAGTATGTCATCCCGGATACTGCCCCCTGATGGTATGTAGATGCGCCCACGGAACCGAAGAAGATCATCCTGTAGCGTGTAGTCCTCGACCTAGCCCCTCTCTAGGGCACTGAAAATCGGCTGTAACGCAGCATCCAGCCTCTGATGTGCTCGTATGCGCTCCTGTATATCATCGCCACTGATCACTGAGCTCAAATACTCTCTATATACTATTGGTTTGGTCTTGGACACCATGGTAATGTGCATGTCCTCCATCATCTGTAGCAGCTCTATAAACATCAATCGGGGCTCCGGTCCAGAAGTGCCGGCCCTCCTGCTCAAAGCATCTGCTACCGTGTTCGCTTTTCCCGGATGATAGTGGATCTTGTAATCATAATCACAGAGGAACTCCAACCACCTCCTCTGTCTCCGGTTTAGGTCCTTCTGTGTATCGATATACTTTAGGTTCTTGTGATCTGAAAAGATGTCACAATGAATCCCGTATAAATAATGCCTCCATATCTTTAGGGCGAAAACCATAGCCCCGAGCTCTAGGTCATGTACTGGATAGTTATGCTCATGCTTCTTCAACTGTCTCGAAGCATAAGCAATAACATGTCCATACTGCATCAGGACTGCACCCATCCCCTGATAACAGGCGTCCGTGTAGATCTGAAATCCTTCGCTCCCGGATGGAAGCGCAAGAATGGGGGATGAGATGAGTCGGTCCTTCAGCTCCTGAAAAGCCATCTCACACCGCTCTGACCAAACAAAATCTGTGTTCTTCTTCGTTAAGGACGTGAGGGGGAGTGCTATCCTCGAGAACCCCTCCACGAACTTGCGATAATACCCTGCTAGTCCCAAGAAACTTCAGATGTCAGATGCGGTCTTCGGCCGTGGCCAATCCCTCACTGTCTCTATCTTGGCCGGGTCCACTGCTAATCCAGCCCCACTGATCGTGTGCCCCAGGAAAGCCTCCTCCTGCAACCAGAACTGGCACTTTGAAAATTTTGCGTACATCTTGGTCTCCCTCAGCCTCTGCAAGACCTGTGCCAGGTGCTCCGTATGCTCCTCCTGAGTCCGAGAATATATAAGGATGTCGTCGATGAATACAACACGAAACGGTCTAAGAAAGGCTCGAATACACGGTTCATTAGACTCATGAATGCGGCAGGACCATTCGTGAGCCCAAAAGGCATCACCGTGAACTCGTATAATCCATAGCGTGAACAGAATGCCGTCTTCGGTATGTCCTCTTCCCTGATACGGAGCTGGTAGTAGCCGGATCGTAAATCTAGCTTGGAGAACCAGAAGGCTCCCTGTAGCTGGTCAAATAACTCATCTATCTGAGGAAGAGGATAAGTGTTGCGGACCGTTAACCGGTTCAGCTCCCGGTAATCTATACATAGTCGCAGTGATCCGTCCTTCTTCTTCACAAAGAGAACTGGCGCTCCCTATGGCGATAAACTGGGCCGCACAAATCCTGACTCGACTAGCTCCTGTAGTTGAGTCCTGAACTCTGCTAACTCCCTGGGAGCCATCCTGTAGGGTGCCCGGGACACCGGCCTCGCTCCCGGTACTAGATGAATCCTGAAATCCAACTCTCTAGCAGGTGGTAGCCCGGGCAATTTCTCCGGGAATACGTCGGAGAAGTCCCGGACCACCGGAATATCTGAGATAGTCGTCTCTGCTCCCACCATCTCGAAGCAGACAAGATAAACTTCTTCACCCTGCTCATGGGCCTTCACAGCCTGTACAGAAGATAACAGTAGGTCGCAGATAGGCTGGATACCTTCAACGATAATATGAGAGTCGCCATGCCTTAGTGTGATCCTCTTGGACGGACAATCTATCTGAGCATGGTTCTGATGCAACCAGGCCATGACCAAAATCAAGTCAAAGTCCTGCAGCTTCAGAATAGTTGCCGGCGCCTCAAATGCCTTGCCGCCAATCTCGGCCTCCATATCACAATGTGCAGTGGTCCGCAGCTCCGACCCATCGGGTAGACGCACCCTCATCTCTAGTCCAGGAAACCTCTCCACGCCTTCGAGTCCGTCGATGAAGGCCTCGGATACAAACGAGTGCGAAGCACCCGTGTCGAAGAGAGTATGAGCGGGCTTGCCGCTGATCATAACTATGCCTAAGGTTTGTTTATGTGAAAGTTAATGGTTATCCTATAGTTCCAGGTACTATATATATAATTGAAAATTCAAGAAAATCAAAAATTAACTTTAAGTACCTGTGATAACCTCCTCGCGGTTCCTCGGCTCTGTGAGGTCCAAGGCGTATATCTGCTCCTGCTCGCGTCTCCTGCCGTGATATCCCCGGCTTCGGCCTCGTCCTCGGCCCTGCTGTACTGGGGCCACTGGAGGTGGAGGAGGAGGAGGGGGATGGAATCGGTGCGGGCACTCCGACCTGTTGTGCCCGGGCTGGTGGCATCCATAACAAACCACTTGTCGGTGGCCTCGGACATCCTGTCTCCTCGGATCATGCATCTGTAGAGGTGGGGGAGCCAATGCTGGAGGAGGCCCCTGTTCCTGCCTGAAGTTGGGACGACGACGTCCCCCACCCTTCCTGTATCTGATGGTCCTGCCTCTCTGAGAGCCCCTACTGCTCTCTCCTGATGTCGACCCCTCAAATGGTTTCTTCCCTCCGGCTCGCACCATCAGCTGGTCAGCCTCCAGCTTCTTCGACATCTCGATGATCTGCCTAGATGTGCCATGAGAAATAAACAGCAAGGCCTGCCTCAAATCGTCCCTGAGGCCCCGGTAGAACCTCTTGGCATACCTCCTATCATCGGTATCCTGAATCCATGCGAACCTGGCCAAATGGGAGAACTCTCTCTGATACTCTATCACCGATGTAGTGCCCTGCTTGAGATTCAAAAACCTCTCCTCCAAGGCATCTCTGTCCGTAGCAGAGACGAAGTGCTCCAGAAACATATCGCCAAACTCCTCCCATAATATCTCTGACAGCTCAAAGTCCGCATAAGTAGACTACCGGACAGATTTCCACCATCTCTTCGCATGGTCCTCTAGCACAGAGGTGGCTAGAGGTACTGCCTCGCCGACTGGGCAGCTGATGCCTGCTAATATCTCGTGTATGGCCTCCAGCCATTCTTCCGTCTTCACCGCATCCTCTGTCCCACGGTACGTCGGTGGGGACAGGCTCTTGAATGCACTCAGCCAGCTCGACCCCGGATTTGGCTGTGGAGCCGGGACTTGCTGGGATCTGAAGCCATCCAGAATCGCCGTCAAGGTCTGCCCCATCTCCGTATGTAGGAATGGAGTGGCAGCTGGAGGGGGAGGAGCCACATTTTGCGGGTCGGCGACCTGTGGAGGTTGCATAAAGGTAAGGTTAAAACAAAACTGGCCTAACTCATTGTACTTTGTGGACCATTTATGTGACTTTTGTACATGGGCACACCACTGCTTCCGCTGCATAGTTTGTCCGCAAACTAATGCTCGGGCGGGGGTGGTTCCATGTTGTGGACTTCTTTCTCATATGATCGTTGTTCAAGTGATACCAGTTTGTAAGACCCCCCTCCCCCTTACCAAGGAGGGCTATCGGATCTTATGCCCAGGACCGCCGTCTTACGGTGGCACTAACTCACGGGTTAGTCGACACCGCAACACGCCGATTCTACCGGTTAGTACGATCATTTAACCTGTAGGCCAATATGAGAAGAAAGAAGTAAAACTGTATATAAAACCATCAGTCCACAAGCCACATAGTACAATCATATAAATGAAATGAAAAGTACATCACTATAGTCCACAGAAGAGTACAAATGAAAGAGTAAAAAGTGCTTATGCCCAGTACATCAAAGTCACTCTCTCACAAAATAATAAATGCGGAAGCTATACTAAAACACCAGATCTCGTCCCACCTGAGGACGCACAGTAGTGGTGGTAGCTTGCTGAAGCGGTATCTGCTCCTCATGTCCTGCCTCCTCGACGTGCTGGTACTCCATCTCCACGGGCTCCTAAAAATAGTTGGTTACCGACCATTAGTCAAAAAAGACTAAGTCGTTTCCTCCGCACCTCGCCCCGCAGCTCCTAGGCACCGAGCAGGAGGACGAAGCGGAGGACAACAAAAGGGATAGCAAAGTGGAAGCATGTGACAGTATCTAACTAGAGTTGTAATAAGTAATGTAGTTCTACTCTAGCAGTTCTAAGTACGGTACAAGTAATAAGTAAGAGCAGTGTAGTAAAGGAAAGTAAAGAACAGTAGTATGAACAAGTAAATAAACTAAACTACCATTATACTATCATCACAAACGTACCCTAACTTATATAAATGCCCATACAAATATATAAGTTAGGGTTTCCAGGAAATTTAACTTATCATATAAAAGAGCCCATACTAATTTATATGATAAGGATCTATGAAGCGTATGACCTAATATGGATGAATGATATGATGCAAGTTTATGCGCAGGCAAGTGCAACTCACACACAACGACTCTGTGATCACAGACCTTTAGTTCCCACTTTTTGAGAGCTAGCATCACTCTCGGGTACCACCGCTGTGGCTACGGCAGCAGCGGAGCGGGCGTCTCTGCTTCTAGACCGGTATGCACACTACCAAGCCTTAGACCCCTCTCATACGCCTCTGTACACGTCCAATGTGCACTCTAGAGTCTCGTGTACGTACTTTGCTGACAAACCCGTCAGTCTTGTTGGGTCGGATGTGTGTTATCGGGGATCGTCCTCCAGACCGCAGTGTAAAACAAACCACTGGCCCCTCTAACTCTCACAACCGCCTGGTGCACCGTACTGCCATCGGTGTGACGAACGGCCAGTACCGCATGCCCCGCCACGATATTTATGCACATGCAAGTATTTCATTCCGAGCCTCCCGCTCGCAGGACCAAACCCGTCCTGAATCCCTCAAACCCAAACCCGGGTGAGAACGCACATTAGTGCCTTTATACCAACTCCCTCAAAACCCGAAATGGGTGAGAATGCATATTAATGCCTTTATACCAACTCCCTCAAACCCCAAAATGGGTGAGCATATATCATGAATCTCTCCAACCCTACACGGGCGAGAAGGTACAACAATGTCCTAACCTATTAGACTACTCTTGTCTACGGGTTATTATACTTAGAGGTTTAAGGTTAATCCCAGGACTGCCCCCGGTATTCCCTGTGAAGGGCTCTCAAGGGGCACTAGGAACTGTGTTGGGATTACGCCCAGCGTTCCCTTTCGCAAGGATATTTATTTTAGTTGATGGCTACCCATGTATCTCCCCAGCTCTCCTTATTGCTCTAGTACAACCCTAGTGACTTAAGGTGTTACCGGGAAACCGACGGTCTTCCGCCGACCCCCACTTCAGTTGCTAACTAAGACTTGCACTTTTGATCCCTCACTAAGACAACTCTACCCACCAGGATTATTCATGTTGAACTCTCTTATTTCTGCTGATAATCAGTCCCCTGGTAACCCCTAAGGCAAGACCTATTTGTGTTATATGCAGACATGACCTATGATTACCCTAAAAATGTGATCTTCCAAACCTTAAGGCATCTTGCCTCTAAATATTTATCCTAGGGTGGTATGGACTAAGGGAACTACCCTATGAATTCTCATAATTTTTCTTGGCCAAATAATCCTTTAATTAAATCTTTAAATTTAAACACTAGGTCACTTTACACATGAAGTAGTATGATTAAATATCCACTGACCTAGGAAATTTTTCTTGAGATGCATATTGATAAAATATTGATGCCTACAGTGTTTCATAATTTTCCTTTAATTATTTATTCCCATTTCCTATTTAATATCAAATTCACATAAAATTCCATTTTCCAAATGAAATATAGGCAACATGTAATCAAAAATTCCAGGAAACTTACAGAACATTTAGAACACTATTGCATGACTATTGGCAGAGTCTCATCAATTTTTATTGTGTAATGGCCTATAGAATTCCATTATAACATATTTACCAAAAATGCCATTGTGTTAATTTAACAACTAACAATGCATCCATTAATTCTGAAAAATTTATACAAAACTAATAATACTATTTTATAGCAGTAGAATAAATTCCAAAGTTTTCTGAGGTGCATATCCATCATTTCAAGAATTAAAGGAAATAAGGGTAAAATGGACAATTTGAGATATCTAATCCAATAGCTCTTCAAAACAGAGGAATCATATTTTTTCTAAGTCAAATGTAACATCATCTATGCCTTGGCAAAATGTTAGGACTTGTGCTTGAGGAAAACCTATTTTCCAATTTTATTTCCAAAATAGCTATATTTAAAATAAATTCCAATAAATGGAATTTTTGATTCCAAAAATTCTATGATTAATTTGAGGGATGAAATTTACCCTAATGAACCAATGTAAATAATTCCAAGATCTTTGCATGCCACCATTGGGCTGAATACACCATATTTGAGTTTTTGCTATTTGCACAGCAAGGCAAAACATGAGCTAACACATGCAAGTGGATTCTCCAACATGCAGTGAACCCAAGGTGCTGAAATTTTTATTATGCACCAAGGGTGTCCCCATTGACCTACCACCAAGATTTGGGACCATGGGGAGGTGTAAAACTCCATATATTTCACTTATTTATATTTTGATATTTTGGCAAAAACTATAGGAACATTTTCTCCAAAAATTCCTAATTTTTGGCAGGGGCTAAGTATGCCCTAATCATGCATGTGCCCAAAATATGGGGCCATGGTGACTACTGGTTTGACCTGGGCATCCAAATTAATTTATGCCCTACTCTAGGACCAGTCCTAGGAGAAATGTCCTACAGGACTGTACACTACACCAAAACACATCTTTAAGGTGACAAATTAAAGTTACGACCATCAGCTACAGTTTTCATGGAGAGCCTAAGTTCTGGAACTGCCTCTAAGAGGCCTACAAATAACATGCAAGGTGACTGTAATTGTGTGACAGGGATTTCACTATTCATCATATAAAATTTAATCATTTTAATATCATTGCACGAATCTTAAAGCCTAAACCGACGGAATCGGTTCATCGTCAACAATGGATTGACGGCTACGATTGCATTTTCCTGGACGATGTTGGCTGGCGTTTTTCGGCCAGCTGAGCCACCACCACCGCCGGCGGATATCGCCACCACCTTCGTTAAGGTGGGGTCTAGCGTTTCCCGGCGGTGGGGCCGCCGGAGTTGGCTCCTCCGGCGAACCCGAGCAAGAAGAAAAAGCTCGGCTTTCTCCATTTTCCTCTCATGGCATCGGGCTCGATTGAGCCCGATATCTCCCTAAATAGATCTAGAAATCTAGTACAGGAAGAGGTGAGGTGAAACGCACCTGAATTGGGGCTTGGCTGCGGGTCAGGCGGCGGTTTGCCGTGGTGGTGGTGCGCCGGCGAGCTCCACCCCAAAAACTAGATTCTCCACCATTTTCCATGATCCAGCACTCGATTTCCACTCCCTTCTACCTCCTGAAGCTTCTGGTGTGGTCTGTTTGGACTGAACTTGGCTGTACATGGAGATACACCTTAATTGAGCTCGGTTTGAGCTTTGTTTGCTCCGCCCAGCTGCCAAGTGGCACACAGCCCCGGTTTTCTGCTGGAAATGAAGAGAGGAGGTCGGCCACCTGGTTTTGGGCAGTTAAAACCATTTGATGGGGTGGTCATGTGGCCACCATTTCCTCCCTTTCCATTTTCTCTCTCCTCCTACCCTTAAAATCCCAATTTTACCCCCTTTCATGTATTCACTCTCCTGATTTAAAGGGGTAGGACTAGTCTTGTTCACTTGGGCTGGCCATGGGCCAATTTTGGTGGGCTTGGTCCAAGGGAAAGTGGCTTGGTCTTAGTTTCACTCCTTTAGGTCAATTTGTTGACTTGTTGACTTGGGGAGTTGACATGGTCAACCATGGTGGGTGGGCTGACCCTACTTGGTGGAAATGGGTCTAGTGGCACCACCCAACTTGGGTTGGGTCAAGGGGGTGCCCTACTTAGGCTAATTGGGCTTATGAGTGTGGGTTTGACCAATTAAGCCCAAGGTTGACTTTGGTCAATTTAGGTCAAAGTGTTGAACTGGTGACATGCCCTAGGGTCCACTTAGATTGTCTTTAGTGTTAGGGCAATGTGGTGGGGTCATGGTGTGGCTAGGGTCCCCACTTAGGCTAGTTTGACCTAGTTTGACTATGGTCCTATAGTGGGCCCCACATGGCTACCACCCACTACCTAGGGTCAAACATAGTTGGTCTTCCTTAAATCTCACCCATGCCTAACCCAATCTAAGTTGAGGGGTCCAGAAGTAACATGGGATGTTACACGCCGGTACACCAAGAATGTGCCCTGAGTGCACGGATCGTCAGGTCGGGTGGCTGACGATTGTGATGGCATGTGTGTGCGTGAGAGCACATTTGGATGAACTATATACATGCTTGTGAATGCTCTGCCTGCAGGGAAGAATACCGCTGCCCCGGGAAAGGGGTAGGGTCATTATAATTTGGTCAGCTGAACGCTGACCGTTGCCTCTGTTTGCCACCGTTGGGTGGATTGTCCCTGTACAAGTGCTGGAGAGCCAAGCAGGATGCATAAAGGTTGATATCTCTGCTGCTGCTGATGCTACTGCTAGCCCTCGAAGGCTTTTTTGAATAACTATTGTATTTTCTTTTATTGTGGTCGGCCTGCGCGCCAATGTTTAAGCCACTGTTTGAAATCCATGTAAGGCCATAAGGCCAACTTTCGTGTTGTTGTAAGACATTCCTATTATATATACAATGTGGAGTTGTTTTATATGTTGGACATTCAAGTGTGGAGTTCAAGGATTAGTATAGGCTTCCACTAGAATGTAATGTGTTTAGGTGCGTTGCGCTACTCTGGTATCATCCCGTAACTTTTTCGCCTGTTTTGTGATATATGTTGTGGGGCCCTGGCCGAACCTTCTTGTATATACCATATGAACGGATGAGGTTGTTACATTTTTAGTATCAGCTGTCTTGGTCTTTTCCTCTCGAAGTCATGGTCGACTTCTTTTGTGGGGTGGTGCGCACGTGTTTGTGCAAACCAAGTTATACGATTGAACTCCTGAATTTACATGACAGGAATGCAAATTTTTGTGTTTAAGGAACTTGCGTGTTCCTATTTTGTGGTGTTTGCTTGTGTAAGGCCGCTAATGTGTGTATCTTGTCCACCTTTAGGTGACACAGAGTGGAGCTGGGCAGTCAGAGCCCCAACATTCTGATAAAAGTACGGCACCAGCCGCGGTGCCTACACCTCCACCGTCTGTGGAACATGTGCATTTAGTTGCTGAGGCTTTGTTTGCCATGATCCAAGGACAGCCACTTAGGCAGGAACAACCGACTGTAAGGCCAAAACAGGTGGCGTCAAGGCCTGAACCTGTAGTGGATGTGGCTCCTTGAGCGGCTGGGAAGCAGTTGATGCGGTTTATGAGTTTCCATCCGCCAACATTTTTGGGAGCGGGAACTCCTACGCAGGCTGAGGATTGGCTATCGCGCGTCAAGAGAATCATTACGGCGATTGGATCGGAGGAACGTCAGAAAGTCACTTTAGCTACCCTCCTTCTTGAAGGAGAAGCTAGATTGTGGTGGGACGAGATGGAGCTACATCACTTGGCGGGTCATCCCTTAACACAAGTATCGATGGAAGAATTCTCCCGACTCTTCCTAGCGAAGCACCTTCCTGCGTCTCAACGGATAGCCATGGAAAATGAATTCCAAAGGCTAACGCAAGGTGATGACAGTGTTGACGCATACCTGCATGAGTTTACACGCTTGGGGCGGTATGCGAGTTCTATTTTTGTTGATGAGCAGAGGAAGACAAATAGGTTCTATGAAGGACTGCTTTCTGCTTTCTAGTTCTGTGAACCAAGGCTTCAAGGCATTGGTCGACACTTCGATCTCATTGGAAAAAGATATGAAGAGGGTGCAGGGGAAGAGGGCTTTGGCTATGACGCAACCGGAGTGGAAGGTGCCCCGACCTGGGAAACCATTTTATAAGAAGAAATGGGGAAAGAAGTCCAAGACAAGTGGACCAGCTCCTTCATCAGTTGCATCCGGAGCAATGTCGGGGGCTAGCTCAAGGCCGGAAACTCGTACATGCTTCAATTATGCCCGGGTGGGGCATATAGCTCGAGAGTGTCGGGTGCCACCAAAGAATGAAAAGAAGGCGGGAGCGTCGTATGCGGAGAAGGGCAAGGCAGTAGTGGAATCCTCTGGCTCGCAGGCGCAACCCCAGGTCTATAATCTTGGCCTATAGAAGGCCATCAAGCAGACTGACGTCGTCACAGGTATGAGTTTAGTTTGGCATATTATATTGCTTGTAAGCTTTACTTCGTGCATATGTGTTTGCGGTTTGTGTGGGTGACATGATCGGCACAGGCTTTGTGATGATTCGGGACACGTTGGCACGAGCACTGTTAGATACGGGTGCGACACATTCTTTTCTGTCTAGCGAGTTCATAGAGCGGCTGGGATACCTAGTCGTGCAAAGACAGATAACGTCAGAGTGGTGTTGTCGAATGACTGTTGGATGCTTGCGGATCAAGCTAGCGATGTGGTGGTCAAAATCGGATGTCGGGATTTCAGTTTGACTGCATTTGTATTGCCGATATCAGAATTCGACGTGATATTTGGTATGGATTGGCTTGCGGAGCAGCATGCGATGATTGATTGCCAGTCCAAAGATATCACGTTGGGCCAGAATACCGAACAGGAGACAAAGTTCGCGGGTATGCGAGGAGTGGGCGGGACGTTGCTGTCTGCACTCCAAGTAGTCAAGGCTGTTCGAAAGGGTGCGAATTGTTAGTTTGCATTGATTCAGGCTGTTGAGCCTAAGTCCAGTGTGTGTGAGGTTCTGATTGTGTCGGAATTTACAGATGTGTTTCCCAAGGATCTCCCTGGGCTACCACCCCAGCGGGAGATTGACTTCACGATCGAGTTGGTGGCAGGTGTGAAACCTATGGCCCGCTCGCCATATCGCGTCTCGCCAAAGGAGATGGCTGAGTTGAAGGTCCAACTACAAGAATTGCTGGAGCAAGGTTATATACACCCGAGCATGTCACCTTGGAGCGCGCCTGTGCTTTTTGTAAAGAAGAAAGACGGTGGGTTGCGGTTATGTATTGATTACCGTGAATTGAATAAGCTGTCCGAGAAGAATAAATATCTGATACCCCAGATTGATGAATTGTTCGATCAGCTGGTGGGCTCGACCGTCTATTCGAAGTTGGACCAGAAGTCTGGTTATTACCAGTTGAGAATTCGGGAAAGTGACATTCCCAAAACCGCATTTGGAACGCTTTACGGGCACTATAAGTTCACAGTCATGCCATTTGGACTGTGCAATGCGTCTTCGTTGTTTATGGATTTGATGCACCACACGTTCCGAGAGTCCCTGGATCTGTTTGTGATCGTGTTCATTGATGACATCCTGGTGTACTCGAATTCGAAAGCTGAGCATGAGACTTATTTGCGGTTGGTGTTGAATACATTGAGGCAAAATCAGCTCTATGTCAAGTTCTCGAAGTGTGAGTTTTGGTCATCGTCAGGGACTTTCTTAGGCCATGTGGTGAGTGGAGTGGGCATTGTAGTGGATCCAACAAAGATAAGGGACATACAGGAGTGGCCAGTGTTATCTTCTGTGGTCGAGGTCAGGAGTTTCCTTGGACTTGCGGGCTACTATCGAAATTTTTTTGAGAATTTCTCGCGGATCGCTTTGCCGCTAACCATGCTGATGATAAAAGATCATAAGTTCGATTGGATGCTAAAGTGGGCACGATATTTTGAAGAGCTGAAGGTTCGGTTGACCACGGCGCCGGTGTTGTCTTCGCCAAGTGGGACCGATGGCTTTGTTATTTATAATGATGCCTTAGGGAGCAGCTTAGGTTGCGTCCTTCTGCAGAATGGAACGGTAATTGCTTATGGCTCACGCCAGCTGAAGGTGCACGAACGAAATTATACCGTCCATTACTTAGAGTTGACGGCGGTGATTTTTGCACTAAAGTTGTGGCGACACAATCTTTATGGAGTAAAGGTGGAGATCTATACAGATCACAAGAGCCTTAAATACCTATTGGAGCAGAGGGACTTGAACATGCAATAACGAAGGTGGTTGGAGTTCCTTGGCAACTATACGCCCGGAAAGGGCAATGTAGTCGCGGATACCTTGAGTCGGTGGACTACAGCAAGAGCAGCTTGGTTGCAAAGGCATGATGAACGTCTCATCCGGGAGTTAGAAGCGTTGGAGATTTCTTGTGTTGACAGGAATTCCATTGCCACTGCATGTCTGAACTGGACGGAGGTGCAATGTGACCTTGCGGACCGGATTCGACGAGCAACAGGGTTAGATGAAGATGTCTTACTCTATGTTACCGAGGGTCCAGAGGGCAAGTTCTCCTGGAATGACGGTCTTTTGCGGAAAGGGGGCCGTTTGTGCGTCCCGAATGTGGGTAAAGTAAGGGAAGAACTGATGTATGAAGCACATTATACAAAGTATTCCATTCTCCCCGGGAGCACGAAGATGTTCAATGATATGAAAAAGCTATTCTGGTGGCCAGTGCTCAAGAGAGATGTTGCCCTCTATGTGGCCAAATGCCAAAAATGTGCGATGGTGAAGGCAGAATGCCAAAAGTCGGGTGGTTATTTGAAGTCGCTGCTGATCCCATACTGGAAGTTTTATGATATTTCCATGGATTTTGTGCACGGGTTGCCAGGATCGCAGCGAGGAAATGATTCCATTTCCGTGATTGTTCACCGTCTAAATAAAGTGGAACATTTTCTCCCGAACAGGCGGGATGTTTCGGTCGAAAGTTTGGCAAAATTATATGTTGACCAGATTGTAAGACTTCACAGTGTTCCTCGGAGCATCGTAAGTGATCGATATGGGCGATTCACGTCAAATGACTGGAGGCTAGTTCACCGATTATTGGGCACGAAGTTGACATTCAGTACGGCCTTTCATCCCCAAACGGATGGCCAAACAGAACGTACCAACAGTACGATGGAGGACATGCTCCGGATGTGCGTCCTCGACTTCGGAAAGAGATGGGAAGATCATCTCTACATGGTGGAGTTTGCTTATAATAACAGCTACCAGGCGAGCATTGGGATGGCACCGTATGAAGCACTCTATGGAAGGAAGTGTCGTACTACCTTAGCTTGGGTAAAAGCGGGCGAAGCTCGAGTGTATAATCGAAATGAGGTCAATGAATAAAACTCAACCATTCGGACGATTCGAGAGAAGCTACTCATTGCTCAAGATCGACAAGCGAAGTACTACAATGTCAAATACCGGAACGTGGAGTTCGCGGTTGGCGATTGGGTTTACCTGAAGATCAAGCCCTTCAAAGGTGTCTCCAGGATTCGACGTTTGAGAAAGTTGAGTCCAAGTTATTTGGGTCCATTTGAAGTGGTTGAGCGAGTCGGAGAAGCGACATATCTGCTAGCTCTCTCGGCAGACTTGGGTGGCTTACATGATGTGTTTCACATCTTGGTGCTTTGGAAGGACGTTAAAGATCCAGCTCAAGTGATCGCGGATGATCGTGTGCCGGTGGAGTATGGGCTAACAATGAGAGTTAGACCCATTCAGATCAAGGATCGAGCCGAGAAATAGTTGTGGAACAAGACGGTCGGAATGGTGAAAGTCCGGTGGGACAACTACGGCCGTGAGGAACTTAGATGGGATCGAGAGCAAACCGTGCGAGTGGAGTTTTCTGAGCTGTTTCCTTAATGAGTGGCGAATGAACTTATGTTGTTGTAACATGAGAATTTTAATGTTATAACTATTTGGTTGCTGCTTGCTTGTTGCTGGTCGCCTTCCTGTGTACTAATTTCGAGGACGAAATTTCTTGTAGGAGGGGAGGGTTATAATAGCCCAATGTTTTCAGCAGGCAAAATTTCAGGTGACACAACCTGGGACACGGGCGTATCCCAGGGCTTGTCCTGCTCGGGTGCGGAGTCGTACTGAGATCGACGAAAGTCGTTCGACGGAAAGTGTTTGGGTGGTCACGCACTGGATCACGGGAGTGATAGAGGGTGTTTTCCGCTCGGGTTCGGCGTCAGCTCAACGAAATGCTGTGTTCGACGAATTGAGCTCGACGATTTAGCAACGGCTTCGTGGGCTGGCAAATCCTCGAACGTCGTCGAACGTGGGGAAATCGTCAAACGCGCGGAATCGTCGAACGATCGTCGAACGTGGGCCCAATCGTCGAGTGCTGGGCCAATTCGATGATCGCTGCCCGATCGTCGAATGGATATTGTCGAACGCACGAAATCGTCGAGCGGAAAACGTCGAACGCGCTGTTTGACGATCGTTGGCGGGCTCGACGATCTCTGACGAGCTCGACAATCGCTGCTTGATCGTCGAATGCAGATCGTCGAGCGCAGATGTAGGTCACGGGCATGACTTGGCTGAGACGGGGCATGTCCCGTGGCGGTGACCTATTTTGGGGATAAGGCGGGTTGAGCACTGCTATGAGGACACGGGCATGTCACATGGCGTGTCGGATGCGAAAATCAGTTTTCCCGATTTTTCGTAGCCGTCCATTTTTCTCAGCCTGGAACCAAGGGCTGGGCTTCTTTCCTTCTTCCTTAAGGCCAAAAACAGAGAATGTATTCTCATTTTGTTTTTGACTTCATCTTTCTAAAAGTTTAGAGAGAAAGGGAAAGGAAGTCAGAGAAAAAGAAGAGGGGTTGTTCGGTGGTGAAGCTTGTGAGTGTCCAGCGGTGATCCGAGGCCATATTTGCAGAGGAAAAGCTCTTCCTCGCCTGCTAGGAAGTTCATGGCACCAAAGCGGTCGTCAAGGGTAACTACTTTTCTTCCTAGCCATGTGAAGGCTTCCTCTTTGGAATATGTTTGTGATTCCCCCACCAAGAGGTGGCTGATTTTGGGAGTCCTTGGGTTGATTCAGGGAATCCCCTTTGTTGGCATATAGATCCGGAAATGGAGTACGAAATAGGCATGATGTGTGAAGCCCATCTGGACAGGTTGGTCTGGATTGGTAATGTTGCATACGAACCGGAGAAGACTCCTTGATAAGCATGTAGTTTAAGGAGTCAACGGGTTATGCCTGTGAAGGGTAGTAGCAGGAAGTACTAGAGTGGTAGTCTAGGAAAATATCTGTGTTATGCTTGTGCTCTTGGGTCGTACCTGTGAATGAGTAACAGGAAGTACTGGTGTGACCAGGAAAGGCCCTTTATGATGCTTGGTGTCGTAGGTTGTGCCTGTGAAGAGAGTAATATGAAGTACTCGTGTGCCTAGGAAAGACTCCTGATATTTGTGATATTGCGGTGTCGTAACTATGAACGAGTAATAGGAAGTACTGGTGTGCCCAGGAAAGACACGCTGATGTTGTAAGACAAATGGGTGTAATAAATACCCAGGCTTGAATGCCAAGAACAGGACTGGTGAGACCGACCCGCGCCTTTGATTAATCCGCGAGTACGTCGTACTCGATGAAGGCAAGGCGATTTGAGCAATGGGGGGGGGGGGGTGGAGGATCCGACCCGCGTTATGTCTGTCCGACGTGGACTAGAAGGTGCGGTCTGTTGGAGCGCATAGCGAGAGTCTTATGCATGAGTGCCATGACACAATGGGGGGCTACGGGCCATCATTGTGTTTTAAGACTAGAACTCCGGCTGCACGCCATGGAGTAAATGCTCAAGAGAGTTGTCGTTAGGTTGTGTCCCTGATACGGTGGTGGGAAACTGGATCGCCGGTATACCAAGAATATGCCCTGAGTGTACGGATCGTCGGGTCGGGTGGCTGACGTTTATGATGGCATGTGTGTGCGTGAGAGCACATTTGAATGAACTATATACATGCTTGTGAATTCTATGCCTGCAGGGAAGAATACCGCTGCCCCGGGAAAGGGGTAGGGTCATTATAATTTGGTCAGCTGAACGCTGACCGTTGCCTCTGTTTGCCACTGTTGGGTGGATTGTCCCTGTACAGGTGCTGGAGAGCCAAGCAAGACGCATAAAGCTAGATGTCCCTGCTGCTGCTGATGCTACTACTAGCCCTCGAAAGCTTTTTTGAATAACTATTGTGTTTTCTTTTATTGTGGTCGGCCTGCGCGCCAATGTTTAGGCCACTGTTTGAAAGCTATGTAAGGCCATAAGGCCAACTTTCTTGTTGTTGTAAGACATTCCTATTATATATACAATGTGGAGTTGTTTTATATGTTGGACATTCAAGTGTGGAGTTCAAGGATTAGTATAGGCTTCCGCTAGAATGTAATGTGTTTAGGTGCCTTGCGCTACTCTGGTATCATCCCGTAACTTTTCCGCCTGTTTTGTGATATATGTTGTGGGGCCCCGGCCGGACCTTCTGGTATATACCATATGAACGGATGGGGTTGTTACATTTTTGGTATCAGATGTCTTGGTCTTTTCCTCTCGAAGTCGTGGTCGACTTCTTTTGTGGGGTGGCGCGCACATGTTTGTGCAAACCAAGTTATACGATTGAACTCCTGAATGTACATGACAGGAATGCAAATTTATGTGTTTAAGGAACCTGCGTGTTCCTATTTTGTGTTGTTTGCTTGTGTAAGGCCGCTAATGTGTGTATCTTGTCAACCTTTAGGTGACATGGAGTGGAGCTGGGCAGTCAGAGCCCCAGCATTCTGATGAAAGTACGGCACCAGCTACGGTGCCTACACCTCCACCGTCTGTGGAACATGTGCATTTAGTTGCTGAGGCTTTGTTTGCCATGATCTAAGGACAGCCACTTAGGTAGGAACAACCGGCTGTAAGGCCAAAACAGGTGGCGGCAAGGCCTGAACCTGTAGTGGATGTGGCTCCTTGAGCGACTGGGAAGCAGTTTACGCGGTTTATGAGTTTCCATCCGCCAACGTTTTCGGAAGCGGGAACTCCTACGCAGGCTGAGGATTGGCTATCGCGCGTCAAGCGAATCATTACGGCGATTGGATCGGAGGAACGTCAGAAAGTCACTTTAGCTACCTTCCTACTTGAAGGAGAAGCTAGATTATGGTGGGACGAGATGGAGCTACATCACTTGGCGGATCATCCCTTAACACAAGTATCGATGGAAGAATTCTCCCGACTCTTCCTAGCGAAGCAACTTCCTGCGTCTCAATGGATAGCCATGGAAAATGAATTCCAAAGACTAACGCAAGGTGATGACAGTGTTGACGCATACCTGCATGAGTTTACACGCTTGGGGCGGTATGCAAGTTCTATTTTTGTTGATGATCAGAGGAAGACAAATAGGTTCTATGAAGGACTGCGGGACGAGCTGAGGTTCCTGCTTTCTAGTTCTGTGAACCAAGGCTTCCAGGCATTGGTCGACACTGCGATCTCGTTGGAAAAAGATATGAAGAGGGTACAGGGGAAGAGGGCTTTGGCTATGATGCAACCGGAGTGGAAGGTGCCCTGACCTGGGAAACCATTTTATAAGAAGAAATGGGGAAAGAAGTCCAAGACAAGTGGACCAGCTCCTTCATCAGTTGCATCCGGAGCAATGTCGGGGGCTACCTCAAGGCCGGAAACTCGTACATGCTTCAATTGTGGCCGGGTGGGGTGTAACGGCTCGAAAGTTGTGTGAGAGTCGGTGGCGAAAAAAAGGGTTTTTGGTGCCTGTAGGGGTACACGGCCTAGGACACGGGCGTGTCCAAGGCCGTGTCTGGCTGGTGATTTTTTGGCCGTTTTCAACCCGAGAAGGACACGGCCAGAAACACGGCCGGATGACACGGGCGTGTCATCCGACACGGGCGTGTGCTAACCCGTGTCCCTACCCGTGTCCTGATGGGTCGTGTTCCTTGCCGTGTCGGTTATGCGTGGCACGCCCCCGAACACGGGCGTGTCGAGGAACCCGACACGGGCGTGTCAGGTCAGACACGGGCGTGTCTTGGCCCGTGTGCATTTCTCAGTTCGACGATCGTGCTTGGATCGAGGCACACGGCCTGGGACATGGCCGTGTGCCAAGCCGTGTTCGGCCCAGGTCTGAAGAATTTTGGGCAGATCCGAGCCATTCGTTTTCTTTAATTTAGATCTGACGGCTCAGATGAGTCCCTGCTCTATTTTAGGCCGGGAATAGGAGGTTAATTCCCATTTTCTCTCCAAAGTTCTCCCCTTCCAAAGTGAGAGAGAAGAGGAAGAAGAAGGAGGTTTCCGGCCGCCGGCGGAGTATCGGAGCACCGTTTCGAAATCAGAGAGCGGATCTGTGGAGGGAAGGTCGTTGCGAAGAGTTCTAACAGCATAGTTTTTCCATGGCGCCAAAACGGACTACAAGGGTAACGATTCTCAACTTGAGCGTTTGAAGCTCTTTCTTTTGCATAGGGAACCCCGCTCCCGCGAGTGTGCGGCGAGTGCGTGGTGTTCCTTGGGGTTGATGTGAATAGTCCCCCTTGTGTTGCATATAGATCTCGGAATCGTAAGTACGGGCATAGGCATTGTGTGTGAAGCCTACCCGGACGTGTTTTGTCTGGATCGGTGATGTTGCATTTGATGTGGTTTTGCCGGAGAAGACTCCGTGCTTTGGGTTTTTCGGGTTTCTACGCGGTAGATTGCAGCAGGGATCCTTGGAGGTTAGCTTCAAGGCGCACCCGAAAAATTGAGCGGAAACGTGTTCTGCTAACTTGGCGGTCTGGGAACCTGCCTTGATCATAACTGAGTTATGAGATTGTTTTGGAAAATTTGGGATCCGAGAGAAGCTTGGCCCGCGCAAAGGACATAAATTGGACATGCGGCGTGAGCAACGGGCAAGTGGAATTGGACCTAGGCTATGTGGTTCGGTGCGAGAGACCCGAAGACGGGGACTGGCTGTTGGCATAGTCGGAGCCTTAGATGGTGGTCAGAAAGGCTAAATGCTCACATGTTGTTGCCATCCTGGGGGTGGTGGTGAATGCACTGATGGGTCAGGGTTCACCATGAATGCGCCCTGAGTGCACGGTGTGTTTGGCCGTGCGAGCCTACACCTGTGGCTAAATTATATTGTGCTATATATATTATTGGGCAAATGTTATGCAGGGAAAGAGCACCGCCGTCCCGAGTAAGGGGCGGGGTCGTTATAATTTGGTCGGCTTTTAGCTGACCGTTGCTTTATTTGCCACCGTGCGGTGGTATGTGCTTGCAGGTGCTGCGGAGCCGAGTGCCAAATAGCGGGCTGGAGCCCATGTTGCTGTGCTGGCCCTAGAAGGCCGTAGAATAGCTGTTTTGTTTTATATTTATCATGTGTGGTGGGCCTGCGAGCCGATGTATGTAAAATACTCTTTATTAAGTGAACATTTGTAAGGCCATGTACCCGTTTCTGTGTATTTGGAATTTATTTCCTGTTGTTGTAGCTGTGGACATTCATATTGATGGATTTAATTTTGGGTTCTTTCAACTTTAAAATCTTCCGCTAGAATGCTCTGTGATTAAGACGAGTAGTCTTAATTGGTTGTTTGATTATTCATTTAGTATCCCTTCCGACTGTCTGTGGTATATGGCATCGGGTTCCAGCTGCACCTTCTGTTATATGCCATGCGACAGATGGGGGTGTTACAATTTGGTATCAGAAGAAGAGTGGAAGACCAACCAATTTTATGAGGGTCTTCGCGCCGATTTACAGTTACTCCTTGCTGGGCCTAAGGCGCAGGGATTCCTAGCCTTGGTCAATTCATCCCGATCGTTGGAAAAGGTCGCGAAGAAAGTTCAAGAGAAGAAGGACCCAGGAGAAAGGAAGACCGAGTTCAAGGTGCCAAGTAACAAGACAGGTTTCCGAGATGGAACAAGAAGCGGAGGACTTCGAACTCAGCCCCTTCGGCTGATGCATCGGGGGCAACTACAAGTCGAGTCCCCGGAGCTTGCTATAACTGCGGGAAGACGGGGCATTTTGCTCGGGAGTGTTGGAGCGGACGTTCAAAGTCCGAGAGGAGACCTGGAGCGACTTATGAGGAGAAAGGGAAGGCGGTGGAGTCAACCGCGTCCCATCATGCTCCAGCCCAGCCTAGAGTCTACAACCTTGGTCTGCAGGAGTCCATAAAGCAAGAGGACGTGGTGACAGGTATGAGTTAAATTACCGTGGTTTAACTTTTATAGTTGTTACCTTCGTATTTGTTAGCTTACGTTTGTTAGTGCTAGGCTTTGTGTTGATCTTTGGGTTTCGGCGAGAGCCCTTTTTGATACTGGAGCATCACATTCCTTCTTGTCTGAAAGGTTTATATCGCGCATCGGAGTTCCGTTCTCGATGGCAGAAAACAAGTTGGATGTGTTGTTGCCTAATGGGTGCTCAATGCGTGCAGATAGGATTTGTGTTGTGAAGATTTGGATTGGAGACCGGGATTTCGACTTGCGGGCGTTGATTCTACCATTAGTGGAGTTCGACGTAATCTTCGGTATGGATTGGCTCTCGGAGCAGAGTGCATGCATTGATTGCAACCGTAAAGAAGTCAAGTTGGGTCTGGACACTGATCGGGAGACTACTTTTGCGGGCATGAAGGGGTCAGGGAAAGTTCTGATATCGGCCCTTCAGGTGTTCAAGGCAGTTCGGTCTGGGGCAGAACTGTATGTCACTCTAGTGCAGACTTCGACGCCTAAACCTAGTTTGGGCAACATCCCAGTTATGTCCGAGTATCCTGATGTGTTTCCAGATGATCTCCCAGGAGCCCCTCCTCAGCGGGAGATAGACTTTACTATAGAGCTGGCACCGGGTGCCAAATCGGTGTCACGCTCCCCCTATAGGATAGCCCCAAGAGAAATGACAGAGTTGAAGGTGAAACTACAAGAGTTGCTAGAGCAAGGTTATGTGCATCCAAGTTCGTCGCCTTTGACCGCACCAGTTCTCTTTGTTAAGAAGAAAGATGGGAGCTTGCGGCTTTGTATCGATTATCGGGAATTGAACAAACATACGGAGAAGAACAAATATCCAATCCCGAGGATTGACGATCTATTTGATCAGCTGGTTGGATCAACTGTATATTCGAAGTTAGATTTGAAGTCCGGTTACGTTCAGTTGAGGATAAGGGAGAGAGACATCCCAAAGACAACATTCAGTACGCGGTTTTGGCATTACGAGTTCACGGTTATGCCGTTTGTGTTGACGAATGCGCCATCCGTGTTTATGGATCTGATGAATATGACGTTCAGAGAATACTTGGATCAGTTTGTGATAGTATTTATCGATGATATCCTGGTGTATTCGCGGTGCGAGGAGGATCACTACAAGAATTTACACATGGTGTTGGAGACATTGAGGAAAAGTCAGTTGTATGCAAAGTTCTCCAAGTGTGAATTCTAGTTATCCTCAATAGCGTTCCTTGGTCATGTTGTCAGTGGACAAGGAATAGCTGTGGATCCGGCAAAGATAGTGGCGATACGGGAGTGGCCTACTTTGACTACGGTGGCAGAAGTCCGGAGTTTTCTGGGTCTTGCTGGCTACTACAGGTGCTTCGTAGAGAACTTCTCGCGGATAGAACTACCACTCACGACGTTGACAAGAAAGGATCAGAAGTTTGTGTGGTCTTCGGAGTGCGAACAGGCGTTTGAAGAATTGAAGAGGCGGTTGACCACGGCGCCCATTTTATGTTCGCCAAGTGGAACCGAAGGGTTCGAGATCTATAGTGATGCTTCGAGCAGTGGTTTGGGCTGTGTCCTGCTACAGCATGGGAGAGTTATAGCTTATGGTTCAAGACAAGTGAAGGTTCACGAGAGGAATTATCCGGTCCACGACTTAGAGTTAGCGGCCGTGATATTTGCTCTTAAGCTTTGGAGGCACTATCTGTACGGTGTGAAGGTCGATATTTACACCGATCATAAGAGTTTGAAGTACCTATTGGACCAAAAGGATCTAAACATGAGGTAGAGGAGGTGGATGGAGTTCTTAGGGGAGTACACCTTCAAGATACACTATGTGCCTGTGAAGGGAAATGCGGTGGCGGATGCGTTGAGTCGTAAGATTCCCGCACAAGCCAATTGGTTATCAGTACATGATGAGAGATTGGTCCAAGAGTTGGAGGCATTGGAGATATCTAGCGTCGATAAGCAGTCTAGTGACGAGGCGAAACTGTTTTGGACAGAGGTGCAGTGTGATCTAGCGGATAGAGTTCGGCGGGCTTTGGTTCTGGATAGCAGCATGAAGCAAATCTAGGATGAAGCTTTGGATGGGTCAAATTCCCAGTTTGTGGTTGAAGATGGGTTGCTAAGGAAGGACGGTCGACTATGCGTTCCTAGTGCGGATAGTATTCGGGAGGAATTGATGTATGAGGCTCATCATACCAAGTACTCAATCCACCCGGGAAGCACAAAGATGTATATAGACATGAAGAAATTATTCTGGTGGCCGGGTTTGAAGAAGGATGTGGCACTTTATGTGGCCAAGTGTCGTACTTGTGCATTAGTGAAGGCGGAATGCCAGAAGCCCGGAGGTTTCTTGAAATCACTTCCTATCCCAGAATGGAAGTTTGACGACATATCTATGGATTTTGTGCACGGTTTGCCGAAGTCGCAGAAGGGAAACGACGCCATTTGGGTGGTCGTAGATAGGTTGACAAAGGCGTCGCACTTTATCCCAGTGAGAAAGGAGGATCCGGTGGAAAAGTTAGCCAAACTATACGTGGATAGTATTGTACGATTGCATGGTGTGACTCGCAGTATTGTGAGTGATCGTGATGGACGCTTCACGTCAAATGACTGGAGGTTGGTGCATGGTCTGTTGGGTACTAAGCTAAAGTTCAGCACAGCCTTTCACCCGCAGATAGATGGACAAATCGAGAGAGTCAACAGGACTATGGAGGACATGCTTCGCATGTGCGTCCTAGATTTCGGGAAGAATTGGGAGGATCACTTGTACATGGTGGAGTTTGCATACAACAATAGTTTTCAGGCAAGTATTGGAATGGCGTCTCTCGAAGCCTTGTACGGGAGGAAGTGTCGTACGTCGTTGTCTTGGTTGGAGGCAGGCGAATCGAAGTTGTATAAACGTCAAGAGGTGGAAGATGCCACTTCAATGATACAGACAATCCAGGAAAGGCTGAAGATTGCTCAGGATAGACAATCAAAGTATTACAATGCCAAACATAGAAATGTGGAGTTCAACGTTGGCGACATGGTATATTTAAAGATCAAGCCGTTCAAGGGTGTATCAAGGGTTCGACGCTTGAAGAAGCTGAGTCTGAGATACCTTGGACCATTTGAAATCCTGGAGCGTGTTGGCGAGGCGGCGTATAGGTTGAAGCTGTCGACAGAGTTGAGTGGGTTGCATGATGTATTCCACGTATCGGTGTTGCGTAAGGCAGTGCAAGAGCCTTTGCAGATCGTCGCGGACAATCTGGTACCAGGTGATTATGAGTTAACAACAAGGGTCAAGCCAGTGCGAATTGAAGATGTTGCAGTCAAACGACTCCGCAACAAGGAGGTCAGAATGGTTAAAGTCCATTGGGATAATTACGGACGTGAGGAGCTTTCTTGGGAGCGAGAGCAAGCTATGTTGGAGGAATACCCCGAGTTATTCCACTCAGGTATCATTTAGCTTTTGTGTACCTTTGCTTAATTTCGGGACGAAATTCCTTAAGTGGGGGAGATTTGTAACGCCCCGAAAGTTGTGTGCGAGTCGGTCGCGAAAAAAAGGGTTTTTGGTGCCTGTAGGGGTACACGGCCTAGGACACGGGCGTGTCCAAGGCCGTGTCTGGCTGGTGATTTTTTGGCTGTTTTCAACCCGAGAAGGACACGACCAGAAACATGGCCGGATGACACGGGCGTGTCATCCGACACGGGCACACCCATGTCCCTACCCGTGTCCTGATGGGTCGTGTCCGTTGTCGTGGAGGTTATGCGTGGCACGACCCCGAACACGGGCGTGTCGAGGAACCCGACACGGGCGTGTCAGGTCAGACACGGGCGTGTCTTGGCCCGTGTGCATTTCTCAGTTCGACGATCATGCCTGGATCGAGGCACACGGCCTGGGATACGGCCGAGTGCCAAGCCGTGTTCGGCCCAGGTCTGGAGAATTTTGGGCAGATCTGAGCCATTCGTTTTCTTTAATTTAGATCCGACGGCTCAGATGAGTCCCTGCTCTATTTTAGGCCAGGAATAGGAGGTTAATTCCCCATTTTCTCTCCAAAGTTCTCCCCTTCCAAAGTGAGAGAGAGTAGGAAGAAGAAGGAGGTTTCCTGCCGCCGGCGGAGTATCAGAGACTGTTTCGAAATCAGAGAGCGGATCCGTGGAGGGAAGGTCGTTGCGAAGAGTTCTAAATGCGTAGTTTTTCCATGGCGCCAAAACGGACTACAAGGGTAACGATTCTCAACTTGAGCGTTTGAAGCTCTTTCTTTTGCATAGGGAACCCCGCTCTCGCGAGTGTGTGGCGAGTGCGTGGTGTTCCTTGGGGTTGATATGAATAGTCCCCCTTGTGTTGCATATAGAGCCCAGAATGTTAAGTACGGGCATAGGCATTGTGTGTGAAGCCTACCCGGACGTGTTTTGTCTGGATCGGTGTTGTTGAATTTGATGTGGTTTTGCCGGAGAAGACTCCGTGCTTTGGGTTTTTCGGGTTTCTACGCGGTATATTGCAGCAGGGATCCTTGGAGGTTAGCTTCAAGGCGCACCCGGAAAATTGAGCAGAAACGTGTTCTGCTAACTTGGCGGTCTGGGAACCGGCCTTGATCATAACTAGGTTATGAGATTGTTTTGGAAAATTTGGGATCCGAGAGAAGCTTGGCCCGTGCAAAGGACTTAAATTGGACATGCGGCGTGAGCAACAGGCAAGTGGAATTGGACCTAGGCTATGCGGTTCGGTGCGAGAGACCCAAAGACGGGGACTGGACGTTGGCATAGTCGGAGCCTTAGACGGTGGTTAGAAAGGCTAAATGCTCACATGTTGTTGCCATCCTGGGGGTGGTGGTGAATGCACTAATGGGTCAGGGTTCACCATGAATGTGCCCTGAGTGCACGGGGTGTTTGGCCGTGCGAGCCTACACCTGTGGCGAAATTATATTGCGCTATATATATTATTGGGCTAATGTTATGCAGGGAAAGAGCACCGCCGTCCCGAGTAAGGGGTGGGGTCGTTATAATTTGGTCGGCTTTTAGCGGACCGTTACTTTATTTGCCACCGTGCGGTGGTATGTGCTTGCAGGTGCTGCGGAGCCGAGCGCCAAATAGCGGGCTGGAGCCCATGTTGCTGTGCTGGCCCTAGAAGGCCGTAGAATAGCTGTTTTTTTATATTTATCATGTGTGGCCGTCCTGCGAGCCGATGTATGCAAAACACTCTTTATTAAGTGAACATTTGTAAGGCCATAAGGCCATGTACCCGTTTCTGTGTATTTGGGATTTCTTTCATGTTGTTGTAGCTGTGGACATTCATATTGATGGATTTAATTTTGGGTTCTTTCAACTTTAAAATCTTCTGCTAGAATGCTCTGTGATTAGGACGAGTAGTCTTAATTGGTTGCTTTGATTATTCATTTAGTATCCCTTCCGACTGTCTATGGTATATGGCGTCGGGTTCCAGCTGGACCTTCTGTTATATGCCATGCGACAGATGGGGGTGTTACATGGGGCATATAGCTCAAGAGTGTCGGGTTCCACCAAAGAATGAAAAGAAGGCGGGAGTGTCATATGCGGAGAAGGGCAAGGCAGTAGTGGACTCCTCTGGCTCGCAGGCGCAACCCCAGGTCTACAATCTTGGCCTGTAGGAGGCCATCAAGCAGACTGACGTCGTCACATGTATGAGTTTAGTTTGGCATATTATATTTCTTGTATGTTTTGCTTCGTGCATATGTGTTTGCGGTTTGTGTGTGTGACATGATTGGTTGGCACAGGCTTTGTGATGATTCGCGACACGTTGGCGCGAGCACTGTTAGATACGGGTGCGACACATTCTTTTCTGTCTAGCGAGTTCATAGCGCGGCTTGGGATACCTAGTCGTGCAAAGACAGATAACGTCATAGTGGTGTTGTCGAATGACTGTTGGATGCTTGCGGATCAAGCTAGCGATGTGGTGGTCCAAATCGGATGTCGGGATTTCAGTTTGACTGTATTTGTATTGCCGATATCAGAATTCGACGTGATATTTGGTATGGATTGGCTTGCGGAGCAGCATGCCATGATTGATTGCCAGTCCAAAGATATCACGTTGGGCCAGAATACCGAACAGGAGACAAAGTTCGCGGGTATGCGAGGAGTGGGCGGGACGTTGCTGTCTGCACTCTAAGTAGTCAAAGCTGTTCGGAAGGGTGCGAATTGTTACTTTGCACTGATTCAGGCTGTTGAGCCTAAGGCCAGTGTGTGCGAGGTTCTGATTGTGTCGGAATTTACGTATGTGTTTCCCAAGGATCTCCTTGGGCTACCAACCCAGCGGGAGGTTGACTTCACGATCGAGTTGGTGCCAGGTGTGAAACATATTGCCCGCTCGCCATATCGCGTCGCGCCAAAGGAGATGGCTGAGTTGAAGGTCCAACTACAAGAATTGCTAGAGCAAGGTTATATACGCCCAAGCATGTCACCTTGGAGCGCGCCTGTGCTTTTTGTAAAGAAGAAAGATGGTGGGTTGCGGTTATGTATTGATTACGGTGAATTGACTAAGCTGACCGAGAAGAATAAATTTCTGATACCCCGAATTGATGAATTGTTCGATCAGCTGGTGGGCTCGACCGTCTATTCGAAGTTGGACCTGAAGTCTGGTTATTACCAGTTGAGAATTCAGGAAAGTGACATTCCCAAAACCGCATTTGGAACGCGTTACGGGCACTATAAGTTCACAGTCATGCCATTTGGACTGTGCATTGCGTCTTCGTTGTTTATGGATTTGATGCACCACACATTCCAAGAGTCCCTGGATCTGTTCGTGATCGGGTTCATTGATGACATCCTGGTGTACTCGAAGTCGAAAGCTGAGCAAGAGACTTATTTGCGGTTGGTGTTGAATACTTTGAGGCAAAATCAGCTCTATGCCAAGTTCTCGAAGTGTGAGTTTTGGTTATCGTCGGTGACTTTCTTAGGCCATGTGGTGAGTGGAGTGGGCATTGCAGTGGATCCAGCAAAGATAAGGGACATACAGGAGTGGCCAGTGTTGTCTTCTGTGGTCGAGGTCAGGAGTTTCCTTGGACTTGCGAGCTACTATCGAAGATTTTTTGAGAATTTCTCGCGGATCGCTTTGCCGCTAACCATGCTGACGATAAAAGATCAGAAGTTCATTTGGATGCCAGAGTGCGCACAATCTTTTGAAGAGCTGAAGGTTCGGTTGACCACGACGCCGGTGTTGTCTTCGCCAAGTGGGACCGATGGCTTTGTTATTTATAATGATGCCTCAGGGAGCATCTTAGGTTGCGTCCTTCTGCAGAATGGAATGGTAGTTGCATATGGCTCACGCCAGCTGAAGGTGCACGAACGAAATTATACCGTCCATTACTTAGAGTTGACGGCGGTGATTTTTGCACTAAAGCTGTGGCGACACTATCTTTATGGAGTAAAGGTGGAGATCTATACAGATCACAAGAGCCTTAAATACCTGTTGGAGCAGAGGGACTTGAACATGCAACAATGAAGGTGGTTGTGGTTCCTTGGGAACTATACTTTCGAGATTCACTATACGCCCGGAAAGGGCAATGTAGTCGCGGATGCCTTGAGTCGGCGGACTACGGCAAGAGCAGCTTGGTTGCAAAGGCATGATGAACGTCTCATCCGGGAGTTAGAAGCGTTGGAGATTTCTTGCGTTGACAGGAATTCCACTGCCACTGCATGTCTGAACTGGACGGAGGTGCAATGTGACCTTACGGACCGGATTCGACGAGCAACGGGGTTAGATGAAGATCTCTTACTCTATGTTACCGAGGGGCCAGAGGGCAAGTTCTCCTGGAATGACGGTCTTTTGCGGAAAGGGGGCCGTTTGTGCGTCCCGAATGTGGGTAAAGTAAGGGAAGAACTGATGTATGAAGCACATTATACAAAGTATTCCATTCTCCCCGGCAGCACGAAGATGTTCAATGATATGAAAAAGCTATTCTGGTGGCCAGGGCTCAAGAGAGATGTTGCCCTCTATGTGGCCAAATGCCAAACATGTGCGATGGTGAAGGCGGAATGCCAAAAGTCGGGTGGTTATTTGAAGTCGCTGCCGATCCCAGAGTGGAAGTTTGATGATATTTCCATGGATTTTGTGCACGGGTTGCCGAGATCGCAGCGAGGAAATGATTCCATTTGCGTGATTGTTCACCGTCTAAATAAAGTGGAACATTTTCTCCCAAACAGGCGGGATGATTCGGTCGAAAGTTTGGCAAAATTATATGTTGACCAGATTGTACGACTTCACACTCAGTGTTCCTCGGAGCATCGTAAGTGATCGATATGGGCGATTCACGTCAAATGACTGGAGGCTAGTTCACCGATTATTGGGCATGAAGTTGACATTCAGTACGGCCTTTCATCCCCAAACGGATGGCCAAACAGAACGTACCAACAGAACGATGGAGGAGATGCTCCGGATGAGCGCCCTCGACTTCAGAAAGAGATGGGAAGATCATCTCTACATGGTGGATTTTGCTTATAATAACAGCTACCAGGCGAGCATTGGGATGGCACCGTATGAAGCACTCTATGGAAGGAAGTGTCGTACTCCCTTAGCTTAGGTAAAAGCGGACGAACCTCGAGTGTATAATCAAAATGAGGTCAATGAATAAAACTCAACCATTCGGACGATTCGAGAGAAGCTACTCATTGCTCAAGATCGACAAGCGAAGTACTACAATGCCAAACACCGGAACGTGGAGTTCGCGGTTGGCGATTAGGTCTACTTGAAGATCAAGCCCTTCAAAGGTGTCGCCAGGATTCGACGTTTGAAAAAGTTGAGTCCAAGTTATTTGGGTCCATTTGAAGTGGTTGAGCGAGTCGGAGAAGCGACATATCGGCTAGCTCTTTCGGTAGACTTGGGTGGCTTACATGATGGGTTTCACATCTTGGTGCTTTGGAAGGCCGTTAAAGATCCAGCTCAAGTGATCGCGGATGATCGTGTTGTAATGCCCCCACCTGTCACATGACATATAACAGTGGGTCCGGCCGGGGCCCCACGCCATATAGCACAGACAAGCGAAGGAATCACGTGTGGAAATCAAAATCTATGCGTGTCCTTAACTCATTCCATTCTAGCGCAGCATTTTTCTTGTTAACATGAACTCAAACCAGAATGTCCACCCACATATAAATACCACATTTATATAGAACAACACCAGGAATGTATACAACTCACACACCCTGGCCTTATGGCCTTAGAAGTTCCTCTTTACATAGCAATAAGTTCGTACATCGGCACGCAGGCCGGCCACACATGAAATCCAACCACGATTCTTCACATAGCCTTCAAGGACTAAGAACACCAGGCTAGCCAATCCACTTATTCTTTCCAAACCGCAGCACCTGCAAGTCATCATCCAAGCCAACACAGAAAACAAAGTAACGGTCAGCATTGCTGACCCATTATAACGACCCTACCCCCTACCCGGGGCAGTGGTTCCTTCCCTGTATACAGTGCTTCCTTTTTCATCAAGCATCAGCAAACATCACCAAATCATATCATAGGATCATTCTCTTTATGCCACTATCTAACAAACACACCACATCACAAACGCTGGAGTCCACTAACGCTCCGTGCACTCAGGGCACCTTCTTGGCGTACCGGAATCCACCGTCGTACACCGCTGTCTCTCGAGGTTTTAACTTGTTGGTTGACCGGCCCTAGTCCACCAGCTCGCAGGCTGGCGACATCCCGCCCAAGCCACTCAGAGGTCCATCCTCACAGCATCACAAACAGAGCAGACCAACCCACACTCCGTGGTGTAGCAAGCCGGGTTTATCTAAGCTCCCCAGGCATTGTCTACCCATCGATCCCCCTCCTAATCCGATCGACCCACACCATGTGGTGCAGCAACCCGGGTTTAACTCGGCTCCCCTAGCATTGCCGCCCATCGATCCCTTCCTTAACTAGATCAACCCACCCTAGTGGTGTAACAGGCCGGGTTTATCACGAGCTCCCCAGGCGTGCTACCAATTGATCATCTCATAACCAGGAGCTTCACCAAAGCCTCCTCACAAGCATTACATCCATACATTCATCACAACAAAAATCCATTTTGCACATCATCAAAGTCACAGAGTCTTCTCCGGTTTACCTATGAACATCACCAATCCAGACTACCGGTCCAGATGGGCTTCACACAGCATGCCTACGCCGTACTTCATAATTCCGGCTCTAGATGCAGACTCAACAAAGGAATCACTTCCGCGATCCACCTCTTGGTGGAGGATTCCAAGCACATGTATAGAGAAAGGACTTTGATGTCCAAGAAGGAGATCGTTACCCTTGAAGATCGCTTCGGCGCCATGAAGTAGCCGGATGGAAATCACCGCCTCGGCTCTGCCTTCACGAATCCGCTCTCGGATCTTCATTCCGCACTCCGCAGCTCCTACAGCAGCTGGAAGACTCCTCCCTTCTCTCTCCCTTAGGCCTTTCTTCTTTCTCCCTTGGAATGGAAATGAAGAAGAAGAAGGAGAAGAAGATAATTGGATTTATCTTCAAATTCTCGGCCTTCCCAACACCTGGACAAAGCCCAGCCACTGGATCCAGGAAGAGGGAAACAAACGGCTCAGATCTGGCCAGAAAACCCTGAACACGGCCTGACACGCCCTGTGACACGCTCGTGTCACAGGCCGTGTCCCCCTAAGCGGCAGACAACCGACTCAATCCAACCAGTACACGCCCGTGTGACACGCCCGTGTCACGGCCGTGTACCCGACACGCCCTCAGACACGCCCGTGTCTGAGGCCGTGTACCTCAACAGAAATAATCCAAAACAACCCGAGACTTCACACGGCCTGGCACACGGCTTGGCACACGCCCGTGTTCATGTCCGTGTGCACCAGGACACGCCCGTGTCCCGCAAACACGCCCTAAACCGAGACATCGAGCTGAAATTGACGCCCACTGACACGCCCTGTGACACGCCCGTGTCACAGGCCGTGTCCTCACCGGAACTCGATACTCGACGATCGTCGACTAACACTCGTCGAGCATTCGACACGGCATCCGACACGGCCGTGTCCTGGGCCGTGTGCCCCTCTCGACGATGTCGAGTGAAAATCGTCGACACCAAGTCCAATCGTCGACACAACCTCGACACGCCCTGCGACACGCCCGTGTCGCAGGCCGTGTCAACTGACACGCCCTGGGACACGCCCGTGTCCCAGGCCGTGTCACCCATGCCTGAACCCGATTTTGCTCAAAATGATCCTCTTGACTTCGGGGTGTTACAATCCTCCCCCCTTCAAATAATTTCGTCCTCGAAATTTGACTCCACACAGCCAATTAGTCACAACATTCTCAAAGCTTACACCGCAAGCATCCGCACACACTAACAAACAGACAACACAACAAACATCCCTAGCTTCCACTTGTGCACATTCAACCACATAAGACCTCAAACAAAACGACAGAATTGATTGATTTCGGCACAATCACAAGTATCAACATCATTTACATCAGCCAAAAGTGATGTACATCAGCTATGATTCATCAAAACATAGTTTACAAAACATGCATAACATCGACATGCTTCACATCAGTTCACTTCCTCTCAGCCTCCCGATTTTGAAATTCGCGATTTAATGATAAATGAACCGCTCGAGGCTGAATTTCACCAACTGAGCTTTGCGGCTCTTGCACTTCCATCGCATGCAAGCGAGGTTGCGTCCTGGGTTCAGATGATTCGGCCACTGCTTTCCCTTTTTCCTCATATGACGCACCTGTCTTTTTCTCACTCCCTGGAGGGACATTCCAACAGAATTTTGCTATGTGTCCTTGCTGCCCAAATTTATAACATATACGTGTATCCACACGTCCTGGTCCATACGTCGCCCCCGAAGAACCAGTCGACGGAGCTACGTCCACTGGCCTAAATCTTTTCTTCTCTTGTCGCCGAAACTCCGATTCTTTCAACTCAGACTTTTCCCTTGCCAGTTTCTTATTCTCCTGTACTCGCTTCATATCCTTCTCCAACGCACGAGCTGTATCGACCAACGCCTGAAAGCCTTGGCTCACGGAACTCGGAAGTGCCAACCTCAATTCATCCCGCAATCCTCCATAAAACCGATTTGTCTTTCGCGCTTCCTCCGCAAAGGTCGATCCCGCATATCTCCCCAATCTTGTAAATTCATGCAGGTAGGTATCAATATCTCGCTCACCCTGCACCAAGCGGAGAAACTCATTTTCCATCGCAATCCTCTGCGACACTGGCACATACTTGGCTAAAAATATTTGGGAGAATTCCTCCATTGAAATCTCCGTTAAACCTCGCCCTGCCAAGTGGTGCACTTCAATCTCATCCCACCACAATCTCGCATCTCCTTCCAACAAAAAAGTGGCCAACATCACTTTCTGTTCTTCGACCGTCCTGATTGCGGTTAGGATCCTTTTTACTCTTGCCAACCAATCTTCTGCCTGCGTTGGTGAAAGCGCTCCACCAAACGTAGGTGGGTGAAAGTGCATAAAACGTGACAAGGCATCGTCACTTGCTTGCGCTTCCACCACCTCGGCAGCATGCTCTTGCCTTCCACCAGATCTTGCCTGTCCAGTTGGTTGTGCTTGTAACACGGCAAGCACTGTCTCCGCTACCACCCGTATGGCCTCTGCCGAGGGAGGCATCGGCGCTTCCACGGGTGCTGCACTTTCATCCGACCGCTGGGGCTCAGACGGCCCAGCTCCATCCCTCGCCACCTATCAATGTACAGAACACCATTAAATCCTTCCAATTCATAACGGTACTGGTACATTGACTACACCCTCACGCACATCATGTGCATGACATACATTCCTAGTGGACATTCATGAGTTCATTTATGTTCTCTCCTCCCAAACAATCTCAACCTGGCTCTGATACCACTTTGTAACGCCCCCACCTGTCACATGACATATAACAGTGGGTCCGGCCGGGGCCCCACGCCATATAGCACAGACAAGCGAAGGAATCACGTGTGGAAATCAAAATCTATGCGTGTCCTTAACTCATTCCATTCTAGCGCAGCATTTTTCTTGTTAACATGAACTCAAACCAGAATGTCCACCCACATATAAATACCACATTTATATAGAACAACACCAGGAATGTATACAACTCACACACCCTGGCCTTATGGCCTTACAAGTTCCTCTTTACATAGCAATAAGTTCGTACATCGGCACGCAGGCCGGCCACACATGAAATCCAACCACGATTCTTCACATAGCCTTCAAGGACTAAGAACACCAGGCTAGCCAATCCACTTATTCTTTCCAAACCGCAGCACCTGCAAGTCATCATCCAAGCCAACACAGAAAACAAAGTAACGGTCAGCATTGCTGACCCATTATAACGACCCTACCCCCTACCCGGGGCAGTGGTTCCTTCCCTGTATACAGTGCTTCCTTTTTCATCAAGCATCAGCAAACATCACCAAATCATATCATAGGATCATTCTCTTTATGCCACTATCTAACAAACACACCACATCACAAACGCTGGAGTCCACCAACGCTCCGTGCACTCAGGGCACCTTCTTGGCGTACCGGAATCCACCGTCGTACACCGCTGTCTCTCGAGGTTTTAACTTGTTGGTTGACCGGCCCTAGTCCACCAGCTCGCAGGCTGGCGACATCCCGCCCAAGCCACTCAGAGGTCCATCCTCACAGCATCACAAACAGAGCAGACCGACCCACACTCCGTGGTGTAGCAAGCCGGGTTTATCTAAGCTCCCCAGGCATTGTCTACCCATCGATCCCCCTCCTAATCCGATCGACCCACACCATGTGGTGCAGCAACCCGGGTTTAACTCGGCTCCCCTAGCATTGCCGCCCATCGATCCCTTCCTTAACTAGATCAACCCACCCTAGTGGTGTAACAGGCCGGGTTTATCACGAGCTCCCCAGGCGTGCTACCAATTGATCATCTCATAACCAGGAGCTTCACCAAAGCCTCCTCACAAGCAGTACATCCATACATTCATCACAACAAAAATCCATTTTGCACATCATCAAAGTCACGGAGTCTTCTCCGGTTTACCCATGAACATCACCAATCCAGACTACCGGTCCAGATGGGCTTCACACAGCATGCCTACGCCGTACTTCATAATTCCAGCTCTAGATGCAGACTCAACAAAGGAATCACTTCCGCGATCCACCTCTTGGTGGAGGAGTCCAAGCACATGTATAGAGAAAGGACTTCGATGTCCAAGAAGGAGATCGTTACCCTTGAAGATCGCTTCGGCGCCATGAAGTAGCCGGATGGAAATCACCGCCTCGGCTCTGCCTTCACGAATCCGCTCTCGGATCTTCGTTCCGCACTCCGCAGCTCCTACAGCAGCTGGAAGACTCCTCCCTTCTCTCTCCCTTAGGCCTTTCTTATTTCTCCCTTGGAATGGAAATGAAGAAGAAGAAGGAGAAGAAGATAATTGGATTTATCTTCAAATTCTCGGCCTTCCCAACACCTGGACAAAGCCCAGCCACTGGATCCAGGAAGAGGGAAACAAACGGCTCAGATCTGGCCAAAAAACCCTGAACACGGCCTGACACGCCCTGTGACCCGCCCGTGTCACAGGCCGTGTCCCCCTAAGCGGCAGACAACCGACTCAATCCAACCAGTACACGCCCGTGTGACACGCTCGTGTCACGACCGTGTACCCGCCACGCCCTCAGACACGCCCGTGTCTGAGGCCGTGTACCTCAACAGAAATAATCCCAAAACAACCCGAGACTTCACACGGCCTGGCACACGGCTTGGCACACGCCCGTGTTCATGGCCGTGTGCACCAGGACACGCCCGTGTCCCGCAAACACGCCCTAACCCGAGACATCGAGCTGAAATTGACGCCCACTGACACGCCCTGTGACACGCCCGTGTCACAGGCCGTGTCCTCACTGGAACTCGATACTCGACGATCGTCGACTAACACTTGTCGAGCATTCGACACGGCATCCGACACGGCCGTGTCCTGGGCCGTGTGCCCCCTCTCGACGATGTCGAGCGAAAATCGTCGACACCAAGTCCAATCGTCGACACAACCTCGACACACCCTGCGACATGCCCGTGTCGCAGGCCGTGTCAACTGACACGCCCTGGGACACGCCCGTGTCCCAGGCCGTGTCACCCATGCCTGAACCCGATTTTGCTCAAAATGATCCTCTTGACTTCGGGGTGTTACACGTGTGCCGGTGGAGTATGGGCTAACAATGAGAGTTAGACCCATTCAGATCGAGGATCGAGCCGAGAAATAGTTGCGGAACAAGACGGTCGGAATGGTGAAAGTCCGGTGGGACAACTGCGGCCGTGAGGAACTTAGATGGGATCGAGAGCAAACCATGCGAGTGGAGTTTTCCGAGTTGTTTCCTTAATGAGTGGAGAATGAACTTATGTTGTTGTAACATGAGAATTTTAATGTTATAATTATTTGGTTGCTGTTTGCTGGTTGCTGGTCGCCTTCCTGTGTACTAATTTCGAGGACGAAATTTCTTGTAGGAGGGGAGGGTTATAATAGCCCAATTTTTTCAGCAGACAAAATTTCAGGTGACACAACCTGGGACACGGGCGTATCCCAGGGCTTGTCCTGCTCGGGTGCGGAGTCGTGCTGAGATCGACGAAAGTCGTTCGACGAAAAGTGTTTGGGTGGTCACGCCCTGGATCACGGGAGTGATAGAGGGCGTTTTCCGCTCGGGTTCGGTGTCAGCTCGACGAAATGCTGTGTTCGACGAATTGAGCTCGACGATTTAGCAACGTCTTCGTGGGCTGGTAAATCCTCGAACGGAATTCGTCAAACGCTGGGGAAATCGTCGAACGGGCAGAATCGTCGAACGGAAATCGTCGAACGCGGGCCCAATCGTCGAGCGCTGGGCCAATTCGACGATCACTACCCGATCGTCGAATGGATATTGTCGAACGCACGAAATCGTCGAGCGGAAATCATCGAACGCTCTATTTAACGATCGCTAGCGGGCTCGACGATCACTGACGAGCTCGACAATCGCTGCCTGATCGTCAAATGCAGATCATCGAGCGCCGATCTAGGTCACGGGCGTGACATGGCTGATACGGGGCGTGTCCCGTGGCGGTGACCTATTTTGGGGATAAGGCGGGTTGAGCACTGCTATGAGGACACGGGCATGTCACAGGGCGTGTCGGATGCGAAAATCAGTTTTCCCGATTTTTCGTAGCCGTCCATTTTTGTCATCCTGGAACCAAGGGCTGGGCTTCTTTCCTTCTTCCTTAAGGCCAAAAATAGAGAATGTATTTTCATTTTGTTTTTGACTTCATCTTTCTAAAAGTTTAGAGAGAAAGGGAAAGGAAGTCGGAGAAAAAGAAGAGGGGTTGTTCGGTGGTGAAGCTTGTGAGTGTCCAGCGGTGATCCGAGGCCATATTTGCGGAGGAAAAGCTCTTCCTCGCCAGCTAGGAACTTCATGGCAACAAAGCGGTCGTCAAGGGTAACTACTTTTCTTTCTATCCATGTGAAGGCTTCCTCTTTGGAATATGTTTGTGATTCCCCCACCAAGAGGTCGCTGATTTTGGGAGTCTTTGGGTTGATTCAGGGAATCCCCTTTGTTGGTATATATATCCGGAAATGGAGTATGGAATAGGCATGCTGTGTGAAGCTCATTTGGACATGTTAGTATGGATTGGTGATCTTGCATACGAACCAGTGAAGACTCCATTATAAGAGTGTAGTTTAAGGAGTTAACGGGTTATGCCTATGAATGGTAGTAGCAGGAAGTACTGGAGTGGTAGTACAAGAAAATATCCGTGTTATGCTTGTGCTCTTGGGTCGTACATGTGAATGAGTAACAGGAAGTACTGTTGTGACCAGGAAAGGCCCTTTGTGATGCTTGATGTCGTAGTGGTACCTGTGAGGAGAGTAGCAGGAAGTACTAGTGTGCCAGGGAAAGACCCCAGACATTTGTGATATTGCGGTGTCATACCTGTGAATGAGTAACAGGAAGTACTGGTGTGCCCAGGAAAGACCCACTGATGTTGTAAGATGAATGGTTGTAATAAATACCCAGGCTTGAATGCCAAGAATAGGATTGGTGAGACCGACCAGCGCCTTTTATTAAGCCGCGAGTACGCCGTACTCGATGAAGGCAAGGAGATTTGAGCAACGGGGGGTGGAGGATCCGACCTGCATTATATCCGTCCGACGTGGACCAGAAGGTGCGGTCTGTTGGAGCGCATAGTGAGAGTCTTAGGCCTCCGTGCCATGACACAATGGGGGGCTACGGGCCATCCCGGTGTTTTAAGACTAGAACTCCGGCTGCACTCCATGGAGTAAATTCTCAAGAGAGTTGTCGTTGTGTTGTGGCCCTGATACGGTGGTGGGAAACTGGTTCGCCAGTACACCAAGAATGTGCCCTGAGTGCACGGATCGTCGGGTCAGGTGGCTGATGATTGTGATGGCATGTGTGTGCGTGAGTGCACATTTGGATGAACTACATACATGCTCGTGAATGCTCTGTCTGCAGGGAAGAATATCGCTGCCCCGGGAAAGGTGTAGGGTCGTTATAATTTGGTCAGTTGAACGCTGACCGTTGCCTCTATTTTCCACCGTTGGCTGGATTGTCCCTGTACAGGTGCTGGAGAGCCAAGCAGGACGTATAAAAGTTGATGTCCTTGCTGCTGCTGCTGCTAGCCCTCGAAGGCTTTTTGGAATAACTGTTGTGTTTTCTTTTATTGTGGCCAGCCTGCGCGCCAATGTTTAGGCCACTGTTTGAAATCCATGTAAGACCATAAGGCCAACTTTCGTGTTGTTGTATGAAAATCCTATTATATATACAATGTGGAGTTATTTTATATGTTGGACATGTTAAAATTTTCTCAACATGGTCAGCATGGTAGCCCAAACGCCAAATTAATATCTTTGGAACTACCCAGTTCTCATGTTGAACCAGCAGAAAACCAAGGAACAAAGGTTAATCCGAACAAACACTGGAAGCACAAGCAGATCTTTTATTCATTCACTTCTTTACAACACGAGGCATACATAGCGAGACATGATTTCGCTAGTATAACAACTATAAACAGAAAACACCAAAAACCAAGGCGGGCGGACAGCACCAGAGTCCGCCGAGACCGCCGATGTCGCCGAGGTCGCCGAGTCCACTGAGATCGCCCGAACAAAGCTGCAATCCGCCGAATAGCCACGGAGTCCGCCGAAGCCGCGAGGCCGCCCGAACACACCGTTATTCGTCTCCAGCTGATGCTGAAATGAGGAACACCCCCTACCCGCCTGAAGCCGGCTGACAGGTTATTGAAGCTGGCAAAGTTGAAACAGAGATGACAAGCTGCAGAGCGACCTCCTGCTGAATCCGCAGAGACCGCACAACTTCCAAGTACTTGACCGAAGTCAAATCCAAACTCCTGGCTCCTTGAAGCTACCCGCGCGATCTGCACACAGCAAACCGTCAGCCCTGAATCAATCCGCGCGGACAGACAAACTGAGACTGCAGCTCCTTGCCCAACCCAACTTACTGTTCACTCAAGTTAATGTAGATGTGCCAGGGGGGTCCTATTTATAGGCGAGGTGGGGAGTGTGGTCACCGCCATAGAGATAGCAACACCGCCCTAGCCCGCGCGATAGCAAAACACCATCCGCCGAGTCCGCAAGGACTTAGCCGGATACCAAGGAAAACTGCCAGGAGCAAGACAACATTGGCGAACCCTCTCCAGTCCGCCCAAGCTATGCAGACAAGGCATCAACCCGAAAGCCTCCAACCACTGCACGACATCAATCCCCCTTCAATGACAGTCCGCACAACCCGAGGCAGTCCGAAAGACTCAAACCTCAATCCGCCACAGGTCCACGACCAAAAGCAGACAAGTTCGCTCGGTCAACAGCGGACTTGACGGATACAGCAGACACCATGGTCTTGGCACAAAGTGTGACCAAGTCCAAAACCATCAAAGGCCAATGCGAGCATGGCGGACATAAACTCCCGTCTGCCAAACACCATAGTACAGACCGCCAGCAGTCCGCATGCTACTCGCACACCTGCCCCATCGCAGCAGCCTCCTCCCAGACTCCAAACATCAGTCCGCCAAAGACCTCCACAGCAAAACACCTGCTGTAACACCAGAGATCGACAAGGCCTCAGCCAAGCTCTAAGCCTATTCCGCAACAGCCCATACCACGGACACACTAGTCCGCAAGCTCCCCGCGGACATGAGCCAAACCGCCAAATAGCACAAACTTGCAATGCGGCCACTGAGCAAAGCAGCAGTCCGCAAGCCTCTATCCGCTCCGGCCGCTTCTTGGCAAAACCAAACAGCCAACCCCTTATCCGCAGATACCAGACCGCATAGTCCGCGGACTTCACCCGTACAACCCGCTCAGAAGAATAGCCGGCTTCCACTAGACTTTCCACCAGGCAGCACACAAACAGTCCGCCCAGTCCGCCTAGTCCGCCAAAGCTGTCCGCCCAGGCCGCCCGGCCTGTCCCGTCAACAACTTCCACTTCACAAATTTCAACACTCCCCCTTGAAGTGGGAAGTGGTGACCAAGCCCAGCAAGCTGCGCAAGCGCTCAAAGGGCCCCTTCGACAGTGGCTTCTTGAAGATGTCAGCAAGATTATCTTCACTCCGAACATGCCCGACCAACAGAGATCCCTCCAACACCTTCTCCCTGATGAAGTGGTGATTAATCTCTATATGCTTGGTCCTGGCGTGACACACTGGATTGTTAACCAGTTTGAGAGCACTCTCATTGTCACCCCGGAGTAAAGTCGGCCCTTGCACTTCTTCATGAACATCCTCTATAAGTCTCCTCAACCAGATGGCTTCCCGAGCAGCCAAGGCTGAAGCCTTATACTTTGCCTCTGTAGTTGAGACTGACACAGAGTCCTGCTTCTTGCTACACCACGAGATGCTAGCTGAACCACAAGTGAACACATAACCTGAAGTAGACCTCCGATCATCTGAATCACCGCCATAGTCAGCATCCGTGTACCCAAGCAACGCAAACTCCGAGTCCCTTCCATAGAGGAGTCCCATGTCAGAAGTCACCTTGACATACTTCAGAATACCCTTTGCCGCCACTAGATGAGATTGCCTTGGTTCAGCCATATACCGACTTACTCGACCAACAACAAAAGCAATGTCCGGCCTTGTAATCGTCAGGTAAATCAAGCTCCCAACAAGAGCCCTGAACACCAAGAGATCATGAAGAACCCTTCCCTCATCTCGTCGAAACTTTAGCACAGGTTACAGTGGAGTAGAGCACTTCTTCCCTTCGCCCATGCCGAACTGCTTCACAATGCGATCAACATACCCATTCTGGCTAATGAGAATCCCCCACACCTTCCTATCCACCTCAAGACCGAGAAAGTGATGGAACTCTCCCAAGTCTTTCATCTCGAAGCGTATAGCAAGCTCTGCCCTGAGCCTTGCTACTTCCACCTCCGAATTCCCTGTGATGATGATGTCATCCACATACAACACGACCAAGACTAGTATCTCCCCCTTCTTCTTGACGAACAAGCTTGAATCCGAGTTAGAAGCAAGGTATCCACAGAATTGCAAGTACTCTACAATCTTCCCATACCACGCTCTAGGAGCTTGCTTCAACCCATAGAGAGCCTTCCTGAGTTTACAGACATAGTCTGGATGCTTTTTAGAGACAAAACCAAGAGGTTGATCCATGAAGATGTCCTTGTCAATCTCTCCGTAAAGAAAGGTATTCTTCACATCGAGTTGCCACAACCTCCATCCCTTTCTAGCAGCCAAGACGATCACCACTCTTACTGAAGTCATCTTCGCAACTGGACTGAATGTCTCCTCATAGTCTTCTCCACACTGCTGTGAGAATCCTCTAGCGACCAGGCGAGCCTTGAACCTATTAATGCTCCCATCAGCCTTCTTCTTCAACTTATACACCCACTTGCAAGTAACCGGAGTAATGCCATCAACCTTGGGCATAAGATCCTAGGTTTCATTCTTCTTCAGAGCATCAATCGCTTCTTTCATGGCACCTTCCCACTCCTTCACTCCAGTGGCCTCGTTGAAGTTTGCAGGCTCTCATTCATCCAGAGGACCTGCAAAGAAGCAGTAGACAAAGCTCACTGCATTCCCATCACAGTACCGAGCCGGTGGCTTAACAACCCTCTTCGATCTCCGAAGGGTCGGCTCCTTGCTCACTGCTTCCGTTGCTTCTTCGGGCTCAACTCCTACCTGGGGCAAGCATTGAGCAGTGCTCCCCCTGCTTCCTGAGCCAGAAGGCTCAGCCTCGGAATTAGAAGCAACAGGAGCTGTTGGTGAAACAGCAAACTCCTCTTACAAGCATTCAGCAGCCACCACCGGTGCTTCATAAACCTTGCTACTTCCAGTTAGCTCAACCGAGCCACCTCCATATGACGTCAGCTCGTCAAAGACAACGTCTCTTGACACCACGAACCTCTTCGTCACAGGGTCCATGCATTTCCATCCCTTCTTCCGCTCATCGTAGCCAACAAAGACAAGCTTCCTTGCCTTCGCATCCAGCTTAGTCCGTGAAGCATCCGGGACATGCACGTAGCAAGTTGAACCGAACACCCGAAGGTGTCCCACACTCGGCTTCTCCTTCAGCAACAACTCAAGACGAGTCTTCATGTTGATAGGGTTGAGTGGCATCCGCTTGATGACATAAGCAGCACAAGACATCCCCTCCGCCTAAAAGGACCTTGGGATATCTTTCGCATGAAGACAGCATTTGCAGGTCTCTGTCAGATGACGGATCTTCCACTCCGCTACCCCATTTTGTTGTGGAGTAGAAGCACAAGTAAGCCCCCATTGGATCCCGTGCTTCCTGCAGAAGTTAGAAAACTCGGAGGAGACAAACTCACCCCCGTTATCAGTTCTAAACTTCTTAATACGCAAGCCAAGCCGGCCTTCTACCAACTCCTTAAACTCCACAAACAAACGGAAGGCTTTCGACTTCTCCTTTAAGAAGTACACCCAAGTATACCTTGTAACATCCCATGTTACTTCTAGACCCCTCAACTTAGATTGGGTTAGGCATGGGGTGAGATTTGAGGAGACCAGCTAGGTTTGACCCCAGGTAGTGGGTGGTAGCCATGTGGGGCCCACTATAAGACCATAGTCAAACTAGGTCAAACTAGCCTAAGTGGGGACCCTAGCCACACCATGACCCCACCACATTGCCCTAACCCTAAAGACAATTTAAGTGGACCCTAGGGTATGTCACTGGGTCAACATTTTGACCCCAGTTGACCAAGGTCAACCTTGGGCTTAATTTGGTCAAACCCACACCCATAGGCCTAATTAACCTAAGTGGGGCACCCCCTTGACCCAAACCAAGTTGGGTTGTGCCACTAGACCCATTTCCACCAGGTGGGGCCAGTCCACCCACCATAGTTGACCAGTCAACCCCAAAAGTCAAATTGGTCAACAATTTGACCTAAGGAATGAAATGAAGGCCAAGTCATTTCCCCTTGGACCAAGCCCACCAAAATTGGCCCATAGTCAGCCCAAGTGAACAAGACCAACCCTACCCCTCTAAATCAGGAGAGAGAATGCATGCAAGGGGGTAAATTTGGAAATTTTAGGAGAAGAGGAGAGAGAAAGAGGAATGAAGGAAATGGTGGCCACATGGCCACCCCATCAGCTGACTTAGGCTGCCCAAAACCAAGTGGCTGACCTCCCCTCTTCATTTCCAGCAGAATTCCAGAGCTGAGAGCCACATGGCAGCTGGGTGAAATCTCCAAAGCCCAAAACCGAGCTAGCATTGGAGATATCTCCACTTATAGCCCACCTCAGTCCAAACAGAGCTCACCATCAGCTTCAGAAGGCCGAGAGGAGTGGAATTCGACTACTTACACATGGAGAACGGTGGAGAATGCAACTTTCGGGGAGGAGCTCGCCGGCGCACCACCACCACGGCAAACCGCCGCCTGACCCGCAGCCAAGCCCCGATTATGGTGCGTTTCACTTCACCTCTTCCCGTACTAACTTTCTAGATCGACCTAGGGAGATATCGGGCTCAATCGAGCCCGATGCCATGTGAGGAAATGGAGAAATTCGAGCTTTTCATTTCTTGCTCGGGTTCGCCGGAGGAGCCAACTCCGGCGGCCCCACCGCCGGGAAACGCTAGCCCCCACCTTAACGAAGGTGGTGGCGATATCCGCCGGCGGTGGTGGTGGCTCAGCTGGCCGGAAAAGGCCGGCCAACATCGTCCAGGTAGAATAAATCGTGGCCGTTAACTCATCGGGGACGATGACCAGATCCCGTAGGTTTTGCTTCAAGATTCGTGCAAACAGTTAAATGAATTAAATTAATTAATATATGAATAGTGTCATTTTCTGTCACATTTAATCAGTACCTTTGCATGTTAAATTTAGGCCTCTTAGAGGCATTTTCAGACCTTAGGCCCTTAATGAAAAATGTAGCCTAGGGTCTTACCTTTAAAATGCCACCCTAAACAGCCCTGTAGGACATTTCTCCTAGGACTGGTCCTAGACTAAGTCAAAAATTATATTGGATGCCCTAGTCTCAATATTAGTCACCATGACCCCAGATTTTGGGCACATGCATGATTAGGGCTTACTTACCTCCTGCCAAAATTTAGGAATTTTTAGAAAACATTTTCCTATAGTTTTTGGTAAAATATCAAAATTTAAATTAATGGCATATATGGAGTTCTACTCCTCCCCATGGCCCCAAATTTTGGTGGTGGGTCAGTGAGGTCACCCTTGGTGCATGATAAAATTTTCAGCACCTTGGGATCACTGCATGTGGGAGAATCCACTTGCATGTGCTAGCCTATGTTAAGGCTTGGTGTGCAAATAGTAAAAATGCAATTTGGTGAATTTAGCCCAATAGTTACATGCATGAGTCATGAAATTATTTACAGTGGTTCATTAGGGTAAATTTCACTCCTCAAATTCATAAGGGAATTTTTGGAATCAAAATTCCATTTATTGGAATTTATTTTAAAATAGCTATTTTGGAATTAAAAATTGGAAAATAGGATGTATTCAAGTACAAATCCAAACAACTTTGCCAAGGCATAGATTACATCACATTTGACTTAGGAAAATTATGATTTCTCTGTTTTGAAGAACCTTGGAGTAGATACCCTAAATTTCCCATTTTACCCTTATCATGATAATTCTTGAAATGATATATTTATACCTCTGAAAAATTTGGGATTTATTCTACTGTCATAAAATGTTGTTATGAGTTTTCATGAATTTCTCAGAATTTATTGGATGCATTACTTGTGTTAAATTAGTACAATGGCATTTTGGTAAATAACTTATAATGGAACCCCATAGGCCATCTTACATTCAATTTTGATGATTCTCTGCCAATAGCCATAATTTAGTGTCTTAAAGGCTCTGTAATTTTTCTGGAATTTTTGAGAATATAATGCTTATACTTCATGTGTAAAATGGAATTTATACGGGATTGTTATTAAATAGAAAATGACAATAAATAATTTAAGGAAAATTATGAAATTCTGAAGGCAGTGATATTTGGTTAATATACATCTCAGGAAAAATTTCCTAAGTCAGAGGATGCTTAATTAAACCACTTCATGTGTAAAGTGACCTAGCATTTAAATTAAAAGAATTAATTAAATGATTATTTGGCCAAGAAAAATTAAGAGAATTCTTAGGGTAGTTCCCTTAGTCCATAATACCTTAGGATAAATAATTAGAGGCAAGATGCCTTAAGTTTTGGAAGATCACATTTCTAGGGTAAACATAGGTCATGGTCTGCATATAACACAAATAGGTCTTACCTTAGGGGAATTACCAGGGGATTGATTATCGGCAGAAATAAGATAGAGTTCAACATGAGTAACCCTGGTGGGTAGAGTTGTCTTAGTGAGGGATTTAAAAGTGCAAGTCTTAGCTAGCAACAGGAGCGGGGATCGGCGGAAGACCGACGGTTCCCGGTAATAACTTAAGTCACTAGGGTTATACTAAAGCAATAAGGAGAGCTGGGAAGATACATGGGTAGCCATCAACTAAAATAAATATCCTTGCGAAAGGGAACGCTGGGCGTAATCCCAACACAGTTCCTAGTGCCCCTTGAGAGCCCTTCACAGGGAATACCGGGGGCAGTCCTGGGATTAACCTAAAATCTCTAAGTATAATAAACCGTAGGCAAGAGTAGTTTAATAGGTTAGGACATTGTTGTACCTCTCGCCCGTGTGGGGGCTGGAGAGATTCATGATATATGCTCACCCGTTTGGGGTTTGAGGGAGTTGACACAAAGGCACTGATGTGCGTTCTCACCCGGGTTTGGGTTTGAGGGTTTCAGGACGGGTTTTGGTCCTGCGAGCGGAAGGCTCGGTATGAATTACTTGTATGTGCATAAATATCGTGGCGGGGCATGCGGTACTGGCCGATCGTCACACCGATGGCAGTACGGTGCACCAGGCGGTTGTGGGAGTTAGAGGGGCCAGTGGGTTGTTTTACACTGCGGTCTGGAGGACGACCCCCGATAACACACATCCGACCCAACAAGACTGACGGGTTTGTCAGCAAAGTACGTACGCGAGACTCTAGAGTGCACCTTGGACGTGTACAGAGGCGTATGAGAGGGGTCTAAGGCTTGGTAGTGTGCATACCGGTCTAGAAGCGGAGACGCCCGCTCCGCTGCTGCCGTAGCCACAGCGGTGGTACCCGAGAGTGATGCTAGCTCTCAAAAAGTGGGAACTAAAGGTCTGTGATCACAGAGTCGTTGTGTGTGAGTTGCACTTGCCTGCGCATAAATTGCATCATATCATTCATTCATATTAGGTCATACGCTTCATAGATCCTTATCATATAAATTAGTATGGGCTCTTTTATATGATAAGTTAAATTTCCTGGAAATCCTATCTTATATATTTGTATGGGCATTTATATAAGTTAGGGTACGCTTGTGATGATAGCATAGTGGTAGCTTAGCTTATTTACTTGTTCATACTGCTGTTTCTTTACTCTCCTTTACTGCACCGTACTTACTTACTTACTACTTGTACTGTACTTAGCATTGCTAGTGTAGAATTTCATTACTTAGCACCACTTTAGATAGATATTGTCACCTGCTTCCATTTTGCTACCCCTTGTTGTCCTCCGCTTCGTCCTCCCGCTCGGTGCCTAGGAGCTGCGGGGCGAGGTGCGGAGGAAACGACTTAGTCTTTTTGACTAATGGTCGGTGACCAACTATTTTTAGGAGCCCGTGGAGATGGAGCACCAGCACGTCGAGGAGGCAGGACATGAGGAGCAGATACCGCTTCAGCAGGCTACCACTACTACTGTGCGTCCTCAGGTGGGACGAGTCTTGATGTTCTAGTTTAGCTTCCGCATTTACTATTTTGTGAGAGAGAGAGAGATTTGATGTACTGGGCATAAGCCCTTTTTACTCTTTCTTCTGTACTATGCTGTGGACTATTGTACTATTCATTTCCTTTATATGATTGTACTGTGACTTGTGGACTGATGGCATTTTATACTCCATTATACTTCTTATTTCTCATATTGGCCTACAGGTTTATGATCGTACTAGCCGGCAGAATCGGCGTGTTGCGGTGTCGACTAACCCGTGAGTTAGTGCCACCGTAAGACGGCGGTTCTGGGCATAAGATCCGGTAGCCCTCCTTGGTAAGGGGGAGGGGGGTCTTACAAACTGGTATCACTTGAACAACGATCATATGAGAAAGAAGTCCACAACATGGGACCACCCCCGCCCCAGCATTAGTTTGCGGACAAACTATGCAGCGGAAGCAGTGGTGTGCCCATGTACAAAAGTCACAGAAATGGTCCACAAAGTACAATTTGATAGGCCAATTTTGCTTTAACCTTACCTTTATGCAACCTCCACAGGTCGCAGCGCCGCAAAATGTGGCTCCTCCCCCTCCAGCTGCCACTCCATTCCTACATACGGAGATGGGGCAGACCCTGACGGCGATTTTGGATGCCTTTAGAGCCCAGCAAGTCCCGGCTCCACAGCCAAATCCGGGGTCGAGCTGGCTGAGTGCATTCAAGAGCCTGTCCCCACCGACGTACCGCGGGACAGAGGATGCGGTGAAGACAGAAGAATGGCTGGAGGCCATACACGAGATCTTAGCGGGCATCAGCTGCCCAGTCGGCCAGGCAGTACCTCTAGCCACCTCCGTGCTAGAGGCCCACGCGAAGAGATGGTGGAAGTCAGTCCGGGAGACTACTTATGCGGACTTTGAGTTGTCAGAGATTTCTTGGGAGGAGTTTGGCGATGTGTTCCTGGAGCACTTCGTCTCTGCTACGGACAGAGATGCTATGGAGGAGAGGTTTTTGAACCTCAAGCAGGGGACCAGATCTGTGATAGAGTACCAGAGGGAGTTCTCCCACTTGGCCAGGTTCGCGGGGATTCAGGACACCGACGACAGGAGGTATGCGAAGAGGTTCTACCGGGGCCTTAGGGATGATCTGAGGCAGGCTCTGTTATTCATTTCACATGGCACATCCAGGCAGATCATCGAGATGGCGAAGAAGCTGGAGGCTGACCAGCTGATGGTGCGAGCCGGAGGGAAGAGACCATTTGATGGATCGACATCAGGTGAGAGCAGTAGGGGCTCTCAGAGGGGCAGGACCATTGGATACAGGAGGGGTGGGGGACGTCGTCGTCCCAACTTCAGGCAGGAGCAGGGGCCTCCTCCAGCTTTGGCTCCCCCACCTCTACAGATGCACGATCCGAGGAGACAGGATGACCGAGGCCACCGACAAGTGGTTTGTTATGGGTGCCGCCAGCCAGGGCACATCAGGTCGGAGTGCCCGCACCGATTCCATCCCCCTCCTCCTCCTCCACCTCCAGTGGCCCCTGTACAGCAGGGCCGAGGACGAGGCCGAGGACGAGGCCGAGGCCGGGGATATCATGGCCGGAGGCGCGAGCAGGAGCAGATATACGCCTTGGACCTCACAGAGCCGAGGAATCCCGAGGAGGTCATTACAGGTACTTGAAGTTAGTTTTGAGTTTCCTTAAATTTTCCAATGATATATATATAGTACCTGGAACCATAGGATAACAATTAACCTTCACATAAACAAACCTCAGGCATAGTCATGATCAGCGGCAAGCCTGCCCATACTCTTTTCGACACGGGTGCGTCACACTCGTTCGTATCCGAGGCCTTCATCGACGGACTCGAAGGCGTGGAGAGGTTCCCTGGACTAGAGATGAGGGTACGCCTACCCGATGGATCGGAGCTGCGGACCACTGCACATTGTGATATGGAGGCCGAGATTGGCGGCAAGGCATTTGAGGCGCCGGCGACTATCTTGAAGCTGCAGGACTTTGACTTGATCTTGGGCATGGCCTGGTTGCACCGGAACCATGCCCAGATAGATTGTCCGTCCAGGAGGATCACGCTGAGACATGGCGACTCTCATGTTATCGTTGAAGGTATCCAGCCTGTCTGCCACCTACTATTATCTTCTATACAGGCTGTGAAGGCCCATGAGCAGGGTGAAGAAGTCTATATTGTCTGCTTCGAGATGGTGGGGACAGAGGCGACTATCTCAGATATTCCGGTGGTTCGGGATTTCTCCGACGTATTCCCGGAGAAATTGCCCGGGCTACCGCCTGCTAGAGACTTGGATTTCAGGATTCAGCTAGTGCCGGGAGCGAAGCCGGTGTCCCGAGCACCCTACAGGATGGCTCCTAGAGAGTTAGCAGAGTTCAGAACTCAACTGCAGGAGCTAGTCGAGTCAGGATTTGTACGGCCTAGTTCATCGCCATGGGGAGCGCCAGTTCTATTTGTGAAGAAGAAGGACGGATCACTGCGATTATGTATAGATTACCGGGAGCTGAACCGGTTGACGGTCCGCAACACCTATCCTCTGCCTCGGATAGATGAGTTATTTGACCAGCTACAGGGAGCATTCTGGTTCTCCAAGTTAGATTTGCGATCCGGCTATTATCAGCTCCGTATCAGGGAAGAAGACATACCGAAGACGGCTTTCAGTTCGCGCTATGGACTATACGAATTCACGGTGATGCCTTTTGGGCTCACGAATGCTCCTGCTGCATTCATGAGTCTGATGAACCGTGTTTTCGAGCCTTTCTTGGATCGCTTCGTGATAGTATTCATCGACGACATCCTTATTTATTCTCGGACTCAGGAGGAGCATACGGAGCACTTGGCACAGGTCCTGCAGAGGTTGAGGGAGACACAGATGTACGCAAAATTTTCGAAGTGCCAGTTCTGGTTGCAGGAGGTGGCTTTCCTGGGGCACACGATCAGTGGGGCTGGGTTAGCTGTGGACCCAGCCAAGATAGAGACGGTGAGGGATTGGCCACGGCCGAAGACCGCATCTGACATCCGCAGTTTCTTGGGACTAGCAGGCTATTACCGCAAGTTCGTGGAGGGGTTCTCGAGGATAGCACTCCCCCTCACGTCCTTGACGAAGAAGGATGCAGATTTTGTTTGGTCAGAGCGGTGTGAGACGGCTTTTCAGGAGCTGAAGGACAGGCTCATCTCATCCCCTATTCTTGCGCTTCCATCCGGGAGCGAAGGATTCCAGATCTACACGGACGCCTCTTACCAGGGGATGGGTGCAGTCTTGATGCAGCATGGACACGTTATCGCTTATGCTTCGCGACAGTTGAAGAAGCATGAGCATAACTATCCAGTACATGATCTAGAGCTCGGGGCTGTGGTTTTCGCCCTGAAAATATGGAGGCATTACTTATATGGGATTCATTGTGACATCTTTTCAGATCACAAGAATCTCAAGTATATCGATACTCAGAAGGACCTAAACCTGAGACAGAGGAGGTGGCTGGAGTTTCTCTGTGATTATGATTACAAGATCCACTATCATCCGGGAAAAGCGAACACGGTTGCGGATGCTTTGAGCAGGAGGGCCGGCACTTCTGGACCGGAGCCCCGATTGATGTCCATGGAGCTACTTCAGATGATGGAGGACATGCACATTACCGTGGTGTCCGAGACCGAGCCAGTGGTATATAGAGAGTATTTGAGCTCAGTGATCAGCTGCGATGATATACAGGAGCGCATCCGAGCACATCAGAGGCTGGATGCTGCGTTACAGCCGATTTTCAGTGCCCTAGAGAGGGGCAAGGTCGAGGACTACACACTACAGGATGATCTTCTTCGGTTCCGGGGGCGCATCTACATACCAGCAGGGGGCAGTATTCGAGATGACATACTCCGAGAGGCACATTGCTCGAGATATTCAGTGCACCCCGGCATCACCAAGATGTGGGCAGATTTGCGGAGATCTATGTATTGGCCCGGGATGAAGAGGGAGATCACGGATTTTGTGACCCATTGCGAGACCTGCCAGCGTGTGAAGGCAGAATGCAAGAGCCCGGGAGGTTTACTACAGCCACTGCCAGTTCCAGAGTGGAAGTTCGAGGACATTGCTATGGACTTTGTACACGGATTGCCTCGCTCCCACTCTGGGCATGATTCTATTTGGGTTATAGTGGACAGATTGACCAAAGTAGCGCGGTTTATTCCAGTTCGGAAGGATGCCCCAGTTGCAGTTCTGGTGAGACTATTTGTGGAGCACTACGTCAGATATCATGGTATCCCCAGGACTATTGTTTCGGACCGTGATGGTCGGTTCACTTCGAGCGAGTGGAGGGCCGTGCATGCTCACTTGGGATCTCGGCTTACCTTTAGTACCGCCTTCCACCCGCAGACCGACGGACAGACCGAGCGGACCATCCGGACCATGGAGGACCTGCTCAGATTATGCATATTGGATACGGGGAGGCCTTGGGAGAGGCTGCTACCATTGATCGAGTTCTCGTATAATAACAGCCACCAGGCTAGCATCAGGATGGCTCCGTACGAGGCGCTTTATGGGAGGAGATGCCGGACACCGCTATCATGGGTACAGGATGTGGACACCAGGGCTCTGGGATCCGATTATATAGAGGACACTGAGGCTCAGATTCGATTGATCAGGGATCGGCTACTGGAGGCCCAGAGCAGACAGGCAAAGTATTATGATGCTCGGCACCGGCAGGTGGAGTTCCAGGTTGGAGACAGGGTATTCTTGAAGATACGTCCGGTACACGGTGTTTCACGGGTGCGGAGGCACAAGAAGCTCAGTCCACGATACATGGGGCCCTACCTGATCCTGGAGCGGATCGGCCCCTTAGCTTACCGACTGCAGCTGCCACCGGAGTTGGGTGCACTACATGACGTCTTCCATGTCTCTTCCTTACGGAGAGCTCTCCTTCGGCCGGAGCAGCACATCACTACTACAGCCGGACCGGTAGAGCCTGACAGATCAGTGAGATTGGAGCCGATCCGGATTGACGATACAGCCATCCGAGTGTTGCGGAAGAAGAAGGTTCCCCTTGTGAAGGTGCTGTGGTCCAACCATGGACGGGAAGAGCACACTTGGGAGCCGAGAGATCTGATGCTGGAGCAACACCCGGAGCTATTCGCATCAGGTACATTTAAGTTATGCTTTTAAGATTCTTGATAATTCTTGCAATTAGAACCCCGTAGACCCGAACTTAAATTTCGGGGACGAAATTATTTTCTTGTTTATTGGAATTTGTAACATCCCATGTTACTTCTAGACCCCTCAACTTAGATTGGGTTAGGCATGGGGTGAGATTTGAGGAGACCAGCTAGGTTTGACCCCAGGTAGTGGGTGGTAGCCATGTGGGGCCCACTATAAGACCATAGTCAAACTAGGTCAAACTAGCCTAAGTGGGGACCCTAGCCACACCATGACCCCACCACATTGCCCTAACCCTAAAGACAATCTAAGTGGACCCTAGGGTATGTCACTGGGTCAACATTTTGACCCCAGTTGACCAAGGTCAACCTTGGGCTTAATTTGGTCAAACCCACACCCATAGGCCTAATTAACCTAAGTGGGGCACCCCCTTGACCCAAACCAAGTTGGGTTGTGCCACTAGACCCATTTCCACCAGGTGGGGCCAGTCCACCCACCATAGTTGACCAGTCAACCCCAAAAGTCAAATTGGTCAACAATTTGACCTAAGGAATGAAATGAAGGCCAAGTCATTTCCCCTTGGACCAAGCCCACCAAAATTGGCCCATAGTCAGCCCAAGTGAACAAGACCAACCCTACCCCTCTAAATCAGGAGAGAGAATGCATGCAAGGGGGTAAATTTGGAAATTTTAGGAGAAGAGGAGAGAGAAAGAGGAATGAAGGAAATGGTGGCCACATGGCCACCCCATCAGCTGACTTAGGCTGCCCAAAACCAAGTGGCTGACCTCCCCTCTTCATTTCCAGCAGAATTCCAGAGCTGAGAGCCACATGGCAGCTGGGTGAAATCTCCAAAGCCCAAAACCGAGCTAGCATTGGAGATATCTCCACTTATAGCCCACCTCAGTCCAAACAGAGCTCACCATCAGCTTCAGAAGGCCGAGAGGAGTGGAATTCGACTACTTACACATGGAGAACGGTGGAGAATGCAACTTTCGGGGAGGAGCTCGCCGGCGCACCACCACCACGGCAAACCGCCGCCTGACCCGCAGCCAAGCCCCGATTATGGTGCGTTTCACTTCACCTCTTCCCGTACTAACTTTCTAGATCGACCTAGGGAGATATCGGGCTCAATCGAGCCCGATGCCATGTGAGGAAATGGAGAAATTCGAGCTTTTCATTTCTTGCTCGGGTTCGCCGGAGGAGCCAACTCCGGCGGCCCCACCGCCGGGAAACGCTAGCCCCCACCTTAACGAAGGTGGTGGCGATATCCGCCGGCGGTGGTGGTGGCTCAGCTGGCCGGAAAAGGCCGGCCAACATCGTCCAGGTAGAATAAATCGTGGCCGTTAACTCATCGGGGACGATGACCAGATCCCGTAGGTTTTGCTTCAAGATTCGTGCAAACAGTTAAATGAATTAAATTAATTAATATATGAATAGTGTCATTTTCTGTCACATTTAATCAGTACCTTTGCATGTTAAATTTAGGCCTCTTAGAGGCATTTTCAGACCTTAGGCCCTTAATGAAAAATGTAGCCTAGGGTCTTACCTTTAAAATGCCACCCTAAACATACATTTTGGTGTAGTGTACAGCCCTGTAGGACATTTCTCCTAGGACTGGTCCTAGACTAAGTCAAAAATTATATTGGATGCCCTAGTCTCAATATTAGTCACCATGACCCCAGATTTTGGGCACATGCATGATTAGGGCTTACTTACCTCCTGCCAAAATTTAGGAATTTTTAGAAAATATTTTCCTATAGTTTTTGGTAAAATATCAAAATTTAAATTAATGGCATATATGGAGTTCTACTCCTCCCCATGGCCCCAAATTTTGGTGGTGGGTCAGTGAGGTCACCCTTGGTGCATGATAAAATTTTCAGCACCTTGGGATCACTGCATGTGGGAGAATCCACTTGCATGTGCTAGCCTATGTTAAGGCTTGGTGTGCAAATAGTAAAAATGCAATTTGGTGAATTTAGCCCAATAGTTACATGCATGAGTCATGAAATTATTTACAGTGGTTCATTAGGGTAAATTTCACTCCTCAAATTAATAAGGGAATTTTTGGAATCAAAATTCCATTTATTGGAATTTATTTTAAAATAGCTATTTTGGAATTAAAAATTGGAAAATAGGATGTATTCAAGTACAAATCCAAACAACTTTGCCAAGGCATAGATTACATCACATTTGACTTAGGAAAATTATGATTTCTCTGTTTTGAAGAACCTTGGAGTAGATACCCTAAATTTCCCATTTTACCCTTATCATGATAATTCTTGAAATGATATATTTATACCTCTGAAAAATTTGGGATTTATTCTACTGTCATAAAATGTTGTTATGAGTTTTCATGAATTTCTCAGAATTTATTGGATGCATTACTTGTGTTAAATTAGTACAATGGCATTTTGGTAAATAACTTATAATGGAACCCCATAGGCCATCTTACATTCAATTTTGATGATTCTCTGCCAATAGCCATAATTTAGTGTCTTAAAGGCTCTGTAATTTTTCTGGAATTTTTGAGAATATAATGCTTATACTTCATGTGTAAAATGGAATTTATACGGGATTGTTATTAAATAGAAAATGACAATAAATAATTTAAGGAAAATTATGAAATTCTGAAGGCAGTGATATTTGGTTAATATACATCTCAGGAAAAATTTCCTAAGTCAGAGGATGCTTAATTAAACCACTTCATGTGTAAAGTGACCTAGCATTTAAATTAAAAGAATTAATTAAATGATTATTTGGCCAAGAAAAATTATGAGAATTCTTAGGGTAGTTCCCTTAGTCCATAATACCTTAGGATAAATATTAGAGGCAAGATGCCTTAAGTTTTGGAAGATCACATTTCTAGGGTAAACATAGGTCATGGTCTGCATATAACACAAATAGGTCTTACCTTAGGGAATTACCAGGGGATTGATTATCGGCAGAAATAAGATAGAGTTCAACATGAGTAACCCTGGTGGGTAGAGTTGTCTTAGTGAGGGATTTAAAAGTGCAAGTCTTAGCTAGCAACAGGAGCGGGGATCGGCGGAAGACCGACGGTTCCCGGTAATAACTTAAGTCACTAGGGTTATACTAAAGCAATAAGGAGAGCTGGGAAGATACATGGGTAGCCATCAACTAAAATAAATATCCTTGCGAAAGGGAACGCTGGGCGTAATCCCAACACAGTTCCTAGTGCCCCTTGAGAGCCCTTCACAGGGAATACCGGGGGCAGTCCTGGGATTAACCTAAAATCTCTAAGTATAATAAACCGTAGGCAAGAGTAGTTTAATAGGTTAGGACATTGTTGTACCTCTCGCCCGTGTGGGGGCTGGAGAGATTCATGATATATGCTCACCCGTTTGGGGTTTGAGGGAGTTGACACAAAGGCACTGATGTGCGTTCTCACCCGGGTTTGGGTTTGAGGGTTTCAGGACGGGTTTTGGTCCTGCGAGCGGAAGGCTCGGTATGAATTACTTGTATGTGCATAAATATCGTGGCGGGGCATGCGGTACTGGCCGATCGTCACACCGATGGCAGTACGGTGCACCAGGCGGTTGTGGGAGTTAGAGGGGCCAGTGGGTTGTTTTACACTGCGGTCTGGAGGACGACCCCCGATAACACACATCCGACCCAACAAGACTGACGGGTTTGTCAGCAAAGTACGTACGCGAGACTCTAGAGTGCACCTTGGACGTGTACAGAGGCGTATGAGAGGGGTCTAAGGCTTGGTAGTGTGCATACCGGTCTAGAAGCGGAGACGCCCGCTCCGCTGCTGCCGTAGCCACAGCGGTGGTACCCGAGAGTGATGCTAGCTCTCAAAAAGTGGGAACTAAAGGTCTGTGATCACAGAGTCGTTGTGTGTGAGTTGCACTTGCCTGCGCATAAATTGCATCATATCATTCATTCATATTAGGTCATACGCTTCATAGATCCTTATCATATAAATTAGTATGGGCTCTTTTATATGATAAGTTAAATTTCCTGGAAATCCTAACTTATATATTTGTATGGGCATTTATATAAGTTAGGGTACGCTTTGTGATGATAGCATAGTGGTAGCTTAGCTTATTTACTTGTTCATACTGCTGTTTCTTTACTCTCCTTTACTGCACCGTACTTACTTACTTACTACTTGTACTGTACTTAGCATTGCTAGTGTAGAATTTCATTACTTAGCACCACTTTAGATAGATATTGTCACCTGCTTCCATTTTGCTACCCCTTGTTGTCCTCCGCTTCGTCCTCCCGCTCGGTGCCTAGGAGCTGCGGGGCGAGGTGCGGAGGAAACGACTTAGTCTTTTTGACTAATGGTCGGTGACCAACTATTTTTAGGAGCCCGTGGAGATGGAGCACCAGCACGTCGAGGAGGCAGGACATGAGGAGCAGATACCGCTTCAGCAGGCTACCACTACTACTGTGCGTCCTCAGGTGGGACGAGTCTTGATGTTCTAGTTTAGCTTCCGCATTTACTATTTTGTGTGAGAGAGAGAGATTTGATGTACTGGGCATAAGCCCTTTTTACTCTTTCTTCTGTACTATGCTGTGGACTATTGTACTATTCATTTCCTTTATATGATTGTACTGTGACTTGTGGACTGATGGCATTTTATACTCCATTATACTTCTTATTTCTCATATTGGCCTACAGGTTTATGATCGTACTAGCCGGCAGAATCGGCGTGTTGCGGTGTCGACTAACCCGTGAGTTAGTGCCACCGTAAGACGGCGGTTCTGGGCATAAGATCCGGTAGCCCTCCTTGGTAAGGGGGAGGGGGGTCTTACATACCTTGAGTAGTCATCAACCAAGACAAGCATGTATCTGCTTCCACCAAGTCTGGCAGTAACCGTCGGTCCCATCAAGTCGCCATGAATACACTCCAATGGTTTCTTGCTCCTTGTTTGTGATTTATCAAACGGAAGGCGATGTGCCTTACCGTATTGACAGCCCGCGCAAACATGCCCGTCACCAAAGGAGGACAACTTAGGCAACCCCTTCACCAAACTTCTACTAGCCATCGCCTTTAGGTTGTCCAATCCAACATGCCCCAGCCTCTCATGCCAGATAGCAGTGCTATCATTGGCCCTCATACGATCAACATAAGAATTGGTGGCAAGAACAAACAAGTTCTTCACCCTCCTCCCTACATGAGCAACATCAGCCTTCACCGCTGATACGTTGCGAAGGAACCTCACGTCTGTTGGCCCAAACAAAACGTGATAACCAGCGTCCACCGCATTGGCCACCGAGAAGAGGTTTTTCTTCATGCCCGGCACGTGATACACACTCCTTAACGTGAGTGGCCCCTGATCACTACCCAAAGACACGACCCCCTCTTTCTCTACTGCATAAACAGTATTATCAGCAGTGATAATAGATTCATTACCTGAGTAAGCCTGCATGGAGGTGAACTTCGACTTGTCTCCGGTGAGGTGATGACCACACCCGGAGTCTACGATCCACTCGCCGTTGAATTCCTCAGCAGACAAGGCCCGGACACAAGTTCCAGTCATAAAAGCTCCGCCCCATTCTGCTTCTTCACTTCTCGAGCAAGCTTCCTCCTTTCCCGCAGCATGCCCAGGCTGCAGTTTGACCTTGCAGTCCCGCTTGAAGTGCCCGTGCTGATGACACCGGTAGCACTTCAAATTCTTCTTCCAGTCCTTAGGAGCATTGCTCCTCTCCGGCTGATATGAAGTTGAAGTCTCCTTCTCACCAACGACCTGCACCTTCTTCTTCTTCCCTTCCCATCCTTTCTTCTTTCCTGAGAAGAGAGCTTCGCTGCCTTCCTGATTCAGGTTCACTCCAGCCATCTGCCTTGCCAAGCTCTCCTGCGATGCAAGAAGATTCTCCAGCTCCAGCAAAGACGGCTGAGTAGCCCACCCTTGAACAGATGTCACAAAGGCCACATACTCCTTCCGCAAACCACGGATTATGTGCCTTTTAATCTTAGCCTCAGAGATAGGCTCATCAGGATCCAGTGCCGACAGCTCAGCACACAAGCTCTTCATCTTTAAGAAGTACTTCGAGATGGAAAGGTCTCCCTGAGTTTCCCTGGCCAACTCATTCTCCAGGAACTGAAGCCGCGCCACATTCTTCCTATTGAATAACTCATCAATGGTTGTCCAAATATCAGCAGCCGACTCACATCCAATGATGTGATCAAACAGTTCCGGAGGCACGACCCTCTTCAGAATTAACTCCGCCTTAGCATTTGTTCTTCTCCAGACCCTAACCTGCTCAGCAGTACCGAACGCAGTCGTGACTTCCTGTCTGTCGTCACCACTGACGACTTCCCACAGCTCCTCGCCAAGAAGATAACTCTTCATGCACGACTTCCACTTCTTAAAGTTAGTTGGCGTTAAGAGTTCAATGCCAAGACCCCTTGCAAAGCTCCCTTCCATTGCAACACCTGTTGGAAACCTATCAGAAGCTCCGAGCAACAACATAGGTTGAACACCACTCAATCACTGAGTAACAATACTGGTTGACTACCGCTCACGCAACTGAACCTCCCTCTGATACCATGTTAAAATTTTCTCAACGTGGTCAGCAAGGTAGCCCAAACGCCAAATTAATATCTTCAGAACTACCCAGTTCTCACGTTGAACTAGCGGAAAACCAAGGAACAAATATTAATCCCAACAAACACTGGAAGCACAAGCAGATCTTTTATTCATTGACTTCTTTACAATACGAGGCATACATAGCGAGACATGATTTCGCTAGTATAACAGCTATAAACAGAAAACACCAAAAACCAAGCCGGGCGGACAGCACCAGAGTCCGCCGAGACCGCCGAGGATGCAGAGGTCGCCGAGTCCGCTGAGATCGCCCGAACTAAGCTGCAATCCGCCGAATAGCCATGGAGTCCGCCGAATCTGTGAGGCCGCGCGAACACACCGTTATTCGTCTCCTGCTGAAGCTGAACTGAGGAACACCCCCTAACCGCCTGAAGCCGACGGACAGGTTATTGAAGCTGGCAAAGTTGAAACAGAGATGACAAGCCGCAGAGCGACCTCCTGCTGAATCCGCAGAGACCGCACAACTTCCAAGTACTTGACCGAGGTCAAAGCCAAACTCCTGGCTCCTTGAAGCTACTCGCACGACCTGCACACATCAAACCATCATCCCTAAATCATTCCGCGCGGACAGACAAACTGAGACTGCAGCTCCTTGCCCAACCCAACTTACTGTTCACTCAAGTTACTATAGATGTGCCAGGGGGGTCCTATTTATAGGCTAGGTGAGGAGTGTGGTCACCGCCCTAGAGATAGCGACACCGCCCTAGCTCGCGCGATAGCAAAACACCGTCCGCCGAGTCCACAAGGACTTAGCCGGATACCAAGGAAAACTGCCAGGAGCAAGACAACATTGGCGAACCCTCTCCAGTCCGCCCAAGCTATGCAGACAAGGCATCAGCCCGCAAAGCCTCCAACCACTGCAGGACAGCAATCCCGCTTCAATGGTAGTCCGCACAACCCGAGGCAGTCCGCAAGACTCAAACCTCAATCCTCCATTGGTCCACGACCAAAAGCAGACAAGTCTGCCCGGTCAACAGCGGACTTGGCGGATACAGCGGACACCATGGTCTTGACACAGAGTGTGACCAAGTCCAAAACCATCAAAGGCCAATGCGAGCATGACAGACATAAACTCCCGTCCGCCAAACACCATAGCACAGACCGCCAGCAGTCAGCATGCTACTCGCACACCTGCACCATCGCAGGAGACTCCTCCCGGACTCCAAACATCAGTCCGCCAAAAACCTCCACAACAAAACACCTGCTGTAACACCAGAGCTCGACAAGGCCTCAGCCAAGCTCTAAGCCCAGTCTGCAACAACCCACACCGCGTACACACTAGTCCGCAAGCTTCCCGCGGACATGAGCAAAACCGCCAAATAGCACAAACTTGCAATGCGGCCACTGAGCAAAGCTCCAGTCCGCAAGCCTCTATCCGCTCAGGCCGCTTCTTGGCAAAACCAAACAGCCAACCCCTTATCCGCAGATACCAGACCGCATAGTCCGCGGACTTCACCCGTGCAACCCGCTCAGAAGAATAGCCGGCTTCCACTAGACTTTCCACCAGGCCGCATACAACAGTCCGCCCAGTCCTCCTAGTCCGCCAAAGCTGTCCGCCCAGGCCGCCCGACCTGTCCCGTCAACCACTTCCACTTCACAAATTTCAACAGGACATTCAAGTGTGGTGTTCAAGGATTAGTATAGGCTTTCACTAGAATGTAATGTGTTTAGGTGCGCTGCAGTACTCTGGCATCATCCCGTAACTTTTCCGCCTGTTTTGTGATATATGCTATGGGGCCCCGGCCGGACCTTCTAGTATATACCATATGAATGGATGGGGTTGTTACATACCCAATATCAAACATATTAGAGAAATCAGGGTAGGTCCTTCTCCTCTTCTGGAAGAAGCCAACACAGACATTCATCAGGCAAGCAGTAACAACAACAACAACCTCAACATCAACAGTAATAAATCACAGAACATCAGAAAGATGAAAGCCCAAAAAGAACTGCCTCCCATTCTGTACATTTTGAGGACCCAAAAATAGATACAACAGCAAGGATGGACATGTTCCAAGAATTTGTTGGCCTATCCATGATGAAAGTGAGCATTTAGATCAGGAATACTCTAGAGGGGGGGGGGGTGAATAGAGTATTTTGAGTTTTATAAAATTATATGCTGGATAATGCAGATTAGTCTAAGTGCAGTAGTAAATGAATCAAAATGAAAAATCACAGAAACTAACAACCACAGCCACAGCAAGAAAACCAAAGAAAGAGGGCAACCAGATGACACAAGAAATTTATAGTGGTTTCCCAACCTGGGTACATCCACTCTTCTACCACCCTGGCAGGAATCCACTCATGTTTTTGATCAGGTGCCTGACACCAATGAGCTTTTGATCAGGCACTCAAAAACCAAATCCCCAAGTCTTTTGATCAGGTGACTTGTAACCAGGAATCACTTTTGAAGGGAGTTGACAACCCTTTACATGGTGGGGGTGAGAGAGTTGATTATATCTTCTCTGTCAACAATCAGAGAGAAGGCTTGTGGATATTGATGGTAGAAAATGGCTCCACCTAAGATATTGAATGGTTTAGGGAAATATGGAAGCCTTGCTGCAGGTTGATAGGCCTTCAAGCTTTTAGCCTTTATCCGCAGGATCTTCTTTACAGGTTTGACAGTTTTTGTCCTTGGATGTCCTGGAGTGTTGAAGTAAGAAGACTCTTGATTTTGTATGATTGTTCTTCTTCTTCTGAGAGCAGATGTTCTTTTTGTATTAGAGCTTTTGTGAAAGGATCAAAGAAGTTGTTGAAAATAGACTGATTGAAAATCTTTATGTCTATGTATGTTGTCTCTATAATTTTTCTGGTGCTCTAATTGTTCTTGCTTTCTTTCATCTCATATGCTATCAAGAAAGAGAGAAAAATCTCTTTTTGTATTTCCTGAGGGAATTTCCTTTTGATATTTGAATCCTTCTGCGACAATCAATGCTGGCGGTCCTTGAAAATAAACTGCATTGATTCCTTTCCCCAACTGTCCCTTGGAAAGATGGAAAATAATAATTCTGATGAAAGTCGTGATTAATGCACCGTCCAACGGTAATATTCAGAGAATATTTTATCATTAATCATTCAGAAATTATTGCCATAGACTGAGGGCAGAAGGAATAAATGCTAAGTCTGGAATCGTCGAACTGATGACAGAATTCGTCGAGCTGAGTCCACAGTTCATCGAGCCGAGTTGTTGTGTTCGTCGATCAGCTAACTTCTGTTCGTCCAGCTGAGTTCCAAGATCGTCGATCTGATAGCAGAACTATATGCTTCAGAAACTTTGCCTTTTCTGCGTCTGAAGTTCGTCGAGCTGATAACTGTGTTCGTCGACTGGAGTTCAGTACCTATTCTGGACTTAGAATATTCACATTTGTATCTGAAATGAAAGTTAAAGTCTCTAGAATTCGTCGACCTAAGTTTTGATTTCGTCGAGCTGAGTTTCTGGAATTGTCAAATATTCTGTGTCGACACAATTACTCCTGGTGTCTACACAGGTGGTGTTGACTGATATCCTGGGCATCGACACAAGTCATCTGTTTGGTGTCGACACAACCTTTCCAAAGTGTCAACTGATGATTTGGGTGTTGACACAAGTTCTTCTAGTGTCGACTCAGTTGGTGTCGACATATACTCTGAGTGTCGACACAAGTCTTCTGGTTCTAATTTGTTGAAGTAGATAATCCAGAATTCATCGGTTAGAGAATCGAGTTCGTCGACGTGAGACTAGAGAACATAGTCTTGACAGAATGCTATAGTAGTCTAAAGATTCGTCGACCAAAGAATAAAGTTCGTCGAGCTCAGCTCAGAGAATTAACTCTGAGATTGTTGAGCTGAGCACGACTATCATCGACCTGAGTTCGACAAACGTCAAACTCACTTTACAGAGTATTGAAATCTTCTATGTCTTGAGTCTTTGGCAGTTTTGCTGATAGCTGGTCCATGTGATGTTGACTCTAAGGACTTTGCCTAGACTCTAGGACACAACTATGACCCTAGCTAAACATTATGGGTCATATGGTCCTAACTTAGTGAACCTAGCCCAAATCTTACTAGGGATCCAACAATCTCCCCCTATTTAGGTGAGGTCACTAATTACATACTCAAATCAAAATTGAAAAATAAACAAAGCAGAAAAGTGGCATATATCTGGCAGAGATCAATAACACATACAACAAATATATATATATATATATATATATATATATATATATATATATATATATATATATATATATATATATATATATATATATATATATAAGCTTTGTTCAGGTTATAGAGTAGTTGTAAATAATTGTAGAAAACAAAGGAGTTCAAAATTTTACTTCTTCTGTTTCTTTTCCTTTGGCATTTCTTGCTTGCTCTTCTCTTCAGGCTTTGTTAACACAATTTCTCTTTTGGGATCTGAAGCTTGCACTTTTGTCATGGTCATGTCAGCAGCCCCTATAATCTTCAAAGATGTAGCTCTGGGGACAACTGCTTCTGGGTGCAACTTCATTTAGTAATCAACATTAAAAATCTTGTTAGCTTTATCAAATCTCTTAAGTTCCTCTTTCCTGTACTTTGATATGGTAGTATATTCAGAGGGATACTTTCCTTCAGCTTTGGCCTTGTTAATAAGAGAAAGGCCTACATGTTCCTGGAACCTGGCCATTTTAGCAGTAGTAGCTGTTTCAGAATCTTCAAAAGGAACGGGAGGAGAGGATGGTCTTTTAGAGCCTCCAGCTGGTTGATTTTTAGTGGATTGTTGCTGTTGTTGTTGATATTGTTGCTGCTGCTGATGTTGCTTTCCTGAAGAATATTTCCTGTGTTAGCTGCTTTCATGTGATCTCCCTTGGTGTCTTTGATATATTTGAAATAGGGCAGATCTTTGAGAAGATGTGCTTGAAGCACCAGCAGCTGGAGGTGGTGGATCTTTTCTATATTTCTGAACTAGTGGAGGAGAGTACCTTCTGCTTTTCTTCCTTTCCTTCTACTGATTTTTAGATAGCCACATCCAGTTTGGCATCCCTTTGTATGGAGTTATCTTTTGGATAATATAATAAGGAGTGTCATTATTTGGATTAGGCTTAGCAGCAGGAGGAGGAGGGGATTTTCTTTTCTTTGATACTAAATTCCTCATAGGTTCATCATCTGAGTCATCTTCCTCATCCTCATCATCATCATTATCATTATCTGTTCCCTGAGGGTTATCATATAGGTCATTGAGTGCTTTCAGAGCCTCAGTAGAAATGATTGGATTTTCAGGTACTTGAGCAGAAACTTCAACAGGAGCAGGAGAAGAAGCCATATGAGAGACTGGAGAACTGGTTCTGACAGTGCTTTCAGCAGCTGCCTTACTTTCTTCTTCTATATCAGCCAAAATCAAATCCTCCAAATTTGGCATGGGTGAGTCGTCCATTAAAAATGTTGGAACATAAATAATTTCTTCTGGAGATGGTATGACAGCTGTCTTAGAAAGAACAAAACTATCTCTAAGTTTCTTAGCAACTTTTGGAGAGATTGGAGAAGTATAAGGTACAATAGCCAAAGATGGCTTAGTTTATACTGTTGGAATAACTTTCAAAAATGCAGTATCAAATACTTTCAACAAATGAACTAAGTCTACCGTGGGATTAATGTGGAATTCAGAAACAAAAAGAATTTCTTCAGTAACTGACTCATCAAAGTCCATATCAGTATCAATGAAATGAATCAAATCAATTAAATCACTATCATCGGGAATAAAATCTGCATCCCCTGGAATTAAATTTGTATCTGCTAGTGGTGCTTCTACCTCTACTATTTCTGGAGCTGCTGGAGCTGAGATTTCTGCCTCTGCTGGAAGTGCTGCAGCTTCTTCATTAAACATCTCCCCCTGCCTGTTTGCAGTGTATACTGGAGCCAGACCCCTGAATGAAGAGGGGGCAGCAGTGAAGGAAGAAAGTTGAGCAGATAGAGTAGATATAGAGGTAGCAAGAGGTAGAATGACCTCTGCTATGATTGATTTTATGAGGGGTGTGATGATAGCAATGATGGAAGATATGGTGGAGGGATCCAATGTTGGAGCAGTGAATGTTTCAAATGTTGTGTGAGTAGAAACATGTGGAGGAATGATAGATGGTGGTGGAGATGGAGGAGTATCATCTAGCATGGTGACATCCTGAGTGGATGGATGTGGAGGAGGAGGAGAATGGAGGGGGGAGTCAGAAGAGAAAAAGTTGGAATGGAGGATAGGTGAGGTGGAAGAGGAGATGAAGGTGGGGTTGAGGGAATATATGTGTCATGGGGGGAATCAGGTGGTGCGGGTGGTTGATTTTCCTGAAGGGTGGAAGATGGGATCTCTGTAAGATCAATTTGTGGAGATGTATGTGGAGTAGTGTTGTTGTGGTTGTGGAGTTGGAGAGACAGTTGGGACTGTTAGTGGAAGTGTAGGTGGAATAGCTGGAAGAGATGATGAGGGTGGAATGATCTCTTCATTAGAGTGGGGAGTGTCTCTTACAGCCCTAGTGCTTTCAGAAGCTGGGGTGGAAGAGGTTGAAGCCTTGGATGGCTTAGTTATGGTCCTCTCCCACCTGCCAAATAAGGTGCATGTGAGCCTCTTGCTGACATTAATGAATATTGTAAAAAGTAGCGAACATGCAATAACAAACAAAGGGAATTTTGAATAATTGAAATTTTATTATCCAAAAAAGATATCATTTACAAAGGTATGACCTCCCTTATATAGAATGGAGGAGATATGAGAGAGTATAAACAAACAATGTGGGACTAAACATGTACAGGGCTGAGCGGCTAGAAATAAAGTAGACCGCACAGGCCGCGCGGTTAGACAGGTGGGTTAACCGCACGGCAACTCCAGCAGGATAAGAATAAGCCGCAATGTGAGTCCGATAGATCGCCCGGTCTCCAAGCTCCAGAGGAGTCCGCCAGACCGCTCGGTCAACAAATCGCCAGACAAGACCGCAAGGCCGCCCGGTCTATTACTTCAACACTCCCCCTCAAGCTGGAGCATAAATATCAATCATGCCCAACTTGTCACAAATGTGGAAGAAGGAAGTAGAGACCGGTTTGGTGAAGATATCTGTCAATTCCTTGTCAGAGGTGACAAATGGAGTACAAATCTGTTTCTTCAAAATCTCTTCCCGAATGAAGTAACAGTCAACCTCCATATGCTTTGTTCTCTCATGGAAGACCGGATTTTTGGATATGTATATAGCGGCCTTGTTGTCACAGAACATAGGAAGAGGATTGTCATATACCTCGCCTAGGTCAAGCATGAGAGCCCGCAACCACTTTAACTCACACGTGGTTGACGCCATACTCCGGTATTCGGCTTCAGCACTGGATGTGGAGACAACAGACTGTTTCTTGCTCTTCCAACTCACAAGATTTCCTCCAACAAAAGTACAGAAACCTGATGTGGACTTACGATCTCCTTTATCATCCGCATAGCTTGAATCTGAGTAGGCCTCAACCCTCAGATGACCATTCTTCTGAAAGATTATCCCTTTGCCTGGTGCTGCTTTGACATATTCTAAAATCCTCAAGGCAGAATGAAGATGGCACTCCCTAGGAGCTTGCATAAACTGACTGACCTTTCCTACGGCATAGCAGATGTCGGGTCTTGTCACTGTGAGATAGATGAGTTTGCCTACCAAACGTCTGTATCTTGTGACATCAGATAGAAGAGGCGAGTCATCCGTCCACATTTTGTCTTCTCCAATAGCCATGGGAAACCGAGCCGGTTTGGCACCTGTCAATCCAGCTTCTTGTAGAAGATCAAGGGCATACTTCCGTTGGGAGAGAACCAACGAGTAAAGTTTCCGAGAGATTTCTATCCCCAAAACGTATTTCGGGGAGCCCATATCCTTTGTGACCAAGTGTTGACGGAGGTGCTTCTTCGTCAAGTCCACCCCATCTTTATCATCGCCAGTAAGAAGGATATCATCCACATATACTGCCAAAACCACCAGTCCCGAGGCTGTTTTGCGAATGAATAAGGAGTGATCGGCCGAAGTCCTTGTAAAGCCGATGGTAGCCACAATGCCACTGAATTTGTCGAACCACGCCCGAGGGCTCTGCTTTAGGACATAAATGGCCTTCTTCAAACGGCATACGCGTGTCTCCCCCTGAGCAACATACCCAGGAGGTTGCTCCATGTAGACGTCTTCCTGAAGATTGCCATAGAGGAATGCATTCTTCATATGAAGCTAGGAAATAGCCCAATCCCGGTTAACAGCCACAGAGATAAGAACCCGGATGGTGCTGAGGCGAGCAACCGGAGAAAACGTGTCAAAGTAATCAATGCCGTAAGTCTGAGTGAAGCCTTTGGCCACCAGCCGGGCCTTGTAGCGATCCACAGTGCCGTCGGGGCAAAATTTCACAACAAAGACCCAGCGACAGCCAACCACATCAGTGCCCACGGGAGGAGGAACAAGGGTCTAGGTACCCCTCTCAGTAAGAGTAGCCGTTTCTTCATCCATGGCAGATTTCCAATGAGGGATAGCAAGAGCCTCCAGGTAGGTGCGGGGAGTAGAAGTAGCGGAGATAGCAAAGGCAAAGCACCGGCGAGAAGGAGAAAGCCGATCATAGGAAACAACTGCCGCAAGCGGGTGTTGAGTGCACGCCCGCACCCCTTTGAGAATAACAATGGGAAGATCCAGGTCGACGGGTATGTCAGCGACCGGAGCGTCCATGGCGGAGAAGGATGTCCCGGGACTAGAGAGAGACGGCGCCGGAGAAGAGGGAGGAGGGGTGGGTTGGGAGACAGATAGAGAAGGAGACAGAGGAGGAGAGGATGGAAGGGCGGAGATGTCGAGAGGCGTGGAGGGAACGGAGATAAGCGGTGGAGAAGTAGAGACAGCAGGAGGAAGAGAGGAGGGAGGAGAGAAGTAGGAAGCATTCTCGAAAAAGGTCACATACACGGAGACAAATTGCTTGCATAGAAGGGGATAAAAATAGCAATAGCCTTTTTGGGTGGTAGAGTACTCCAAAAAGACACACTTGGTGGAACAGGGGGAAAGTTTGTCGCGGGTAGCGGAGGGAGCGTGAACAAAAGCCGTACAACCAAAGATACGGAGAGGGAGAGGAAAAGGTTCCTTATGGGGGTAGAGAATGGAGAAGGGGGTCTGGCCATGGAGAACTGTGGAGGGAAGACGATTGATGAGATAGCAGGCGAGGAGCACAGCGTAGCCGCAGTAGGAGCGAGGTACCTGCATTTGCGTCATGAGAGTACGAGCAACATCAAGGATGTGATGGTTTTTGCGCTCCGCCACCCCATTCTGCTGGGAGGTGTAAACACAAGTAGTTTGATGAAGAAGACCATGTTGGTGAAAGAAAGAGGAGAACTCATGATTAAGATATTCTTTAGCATTATCAGAGTGCAAAATTTTAAAAGAAAGGTCAAACTGATTCTTAATCATAAAATAAAATGATTGCCAAACAGAAAACAGTTCAGAGCGATCTTTTAGTAGATACACCCAGGTACATCGTGAAAAGTCATCTATAAAAGTGACAAAATAGGAACTACCCCGATCAACAGTGAGGGTAGGAGCAGGACCCCAGACATTAGAATGAATGAGAACAAATGGGCGAGAGGAGCCACGACCTTGCTTCGGTGGGAAGGAAGAGCGATGATGTTTGCCAAGCTGACATGCATCACAGTTGAGCGGAGGACTGGTCGGAGGAAGGTGGGGCAGAAGCTGTCGAAGAATCCGAGGAGGAGGATGTCCAAGGCGAAGATGCCATTGAAGCAGATCTGTAGAGGAGGAACAGGCGGACAGAGCAGAAACGTCGTCGAGGAAATAGAGGCCGCCGCTCTCAGTCCCAGTTGCAATCGTCCACTGGGTCCTCGGGTCCTGAAAAGAACAAGAAGTGGGCGTGAATAAGACAGAGCACTATAGTTGCCGGCATAAAGTGGTAACAGATAATAAATTGCACGGGAACTTTGGGACATAGAGAGTGTCCTCCAAGTGAAGCGACGGGGTGACTTGAACCATTCCCGTCCCGAGCACCGGGGACGGTGAACCATCCGCCACATGGACCGGGGGTAGGCGGTCATGCTTTTCAAGTAGTGAGAAGCAATGAGGGTTGCCAGTCATATGATTGGTAGCACCCGAGTCAATCAGCCATTTATCTTGGGTAACAACGTGGGTACTATCTGAAGTCGTGGCCACAGATGCAGATGGCCGAGAGGAGGCAGAGGTCGAGGAAGGAGCATCACCAGAAGGGCGAAGATGAGGATGTTTCTACCAGCAGCGTTCAATAGAGTGGCCGGTACGACCACAGTAAGAGCAGAGGAACTTGGACGAACCACGCCCGCCGGAGTGGCTGCGGCTACTAGGACCCCCCTGTTGAGCCTGGTGAGCATAGGAGTCCTGGGAAGGGGCGGAGGCCAATAGAGGCCGTTGAAGCAGCGAAGTAACAGCGGCAATGCGAGCCGCAGTGGCATCCAAAGTAGGAGATTCTGCCTCACCCAAGATCTGTTGGCGGATCATGTCATAGGAATCAGGAAGACGCATAATATAACAGACTACCAGGATTTCGTGGAAGTGTTTGTGCTGGTCAGCCAAGTCTGCGGAGAAGGGATGATTCTGAAGGATCTCGGCGCCAAGAGCCTGAACTTGCTGGTAAGCCGCAGCAGGAGACATGGAGGGGCGGGCAAAGAGGTCCGCATAAAGAGTATAAATGCGGGACGTCTGCCCCCCCTTGGAATAGAGAGCAGCTAGGTGAAGCCAGGCGGCCTTGACCGTCTCATCATGGCGAATGACGGGAAGGCACTCATCAGAGAGGCTGTTGGCGAGCCAAGTGCGGACAAGGGCATCACTCGCATCCCAGTCGTCAAATTCAGGCGAGGTACGAGGAGGAGGGTCATCGGTGAGGTGATGACGCTTGCGCTGAGAGTGAAGAAGAAAGGTGAAAGAAACACTCCAATCGGGATAGTTGGAGCCAACAAGCTTAGACAGCGTGCCAAGGTTGCCCGAAGGAGTAGGTGGAGGAGGAGCGGCGGGAGGGGTGGAGATAACGGGGGTGGAGAGACCGGAATTAGTCATAGGAAACCGCGCGAGAAGAGGAGAAGCTGCGGGGAGAAGAAAAAAGACAGCAACCCGGGAGAAACCACCGCGGTTTAAAGGGAAGAAGCCGCGCGAACACTAGCAGTCAGGAAGAAGACCATGGCACAACGGTGAAGAGGTTGCACGGACTGAAAAGTGCGCGCGAATAGAAGAGAAGAGAAAGAAAGAAGCAGGCGGCGACAACAACAAGTCGCAAGCCGGGCGAACAGATTCAGGCCGCACAAAGAGGGGAAACAGGCGGCTAGAAGGGAACAGGTCGCTGCGACAAGAGACAGGTCGCGACGACGAAAAACAGCGAGAGGAGAGAAGCAACAAGCCGCTCGAACAGGATAGCGGGCGGAAGAGAAGGCAAGCCGCGAGAATCAGAGAGCGCACACAATCAGGAGGAAAAGACCGTGTCCTCTGATACCATGTAAAAAGTAGCGAACATGCAATAACAAACAAAGAGAATTTTGAATAATTGAAATTTTATTATCCAAAAAAGATATCATTTACAATGGTATGACCTCCCTTATATAGAATGGAGGAGATATGAGAGAGTATAAACAAATAATGTGGGACTAAACATGTACGGGGCTGAGCGGCTAGAAATAAAGGAGACCGCACAGGCCGCGCGGTTAGACAGATGGGTTAACCGCACGGCAACTCCAGCAGGATAAGAACAAGCCACAATGTGAGTCCGATAGACTGCCCGGTCTCCAAGCTCCAAAGGAGACCGCCAGACCGCTCAGTCAACAAACCGCCAGACAAGACCGCAAGGCCGCCCGGTCTAATACTTCAACAAATATGGTCTGTGAGAACAGGGATTCAGCAGCCTTCTCCTTCAGGAAGATCCCTAGGATCCTTCCAAAGCAAACTTCCTTCTTGTTGTTCTTTTTCTTTATCAAATCAAATATGATTTGTGCCCAATCGACTTCCTTCTTATTAATCACTGCACACATAACCAGAAACTGGTATCTGGTAATGTAGTCATGGGCAGTATGCTTGCCCAGTAAGACCTTTCCTATGATATCTGCCAAGAACTTAAATTCGGCGGACAGATGTTTCTTTAACAACTTATTGGGATTATCTACAGTATATCCCATTAAACTCAACATCATATCATATTCATCTGAATCAATTTCTAACTGTTCTTCACCATTAATCAATCCAAAAATTTCAGTAAGTACAGCGGGGGAAAAAGATACAGAATTACCCATAATTTTTTCGCACATAGTGTTCTCCTCTGATGTATATGTATAAACCCACTCTCTGATTTCAGTTGCAGACAAATTTATCCTGGTTGACATCAGATTTTTCAGTTTCTGTTCCTGTAGAAGTTCTAGTATATGCAGAAAGATTGGATTTGAATGTTGAAAGGATTCGAAGTTGACATCAAAGCCCATGTCAAACTTCATTCCAGTTAGGGCACCTGCTGGAATAGCCATTGGAATCACCTGCAAGAGAGACAAACAACGATCAATTGTAAAGGGAACAGAAAGCGCGGGACAGAGGTCGAAGAAAAACCTAGATATAAGGTTTTCCAGAATATGAATGGACAAACTCCGTTCCACGAAAATTTAGTCATTCTTCGACCTAAGATTGACGGAATAATTAATAGTCAAATAATTCATCGAGCTCTGTCTGAAGATTTGAAGACATTTCGTGGAGCTCCGTTCGACGAAAGTTTTCTGAAGTGAATTTGTCGATCTCTCTTCGACGAAAACAACTTCACTCACAGAGAGTTCGTCGTCCTGCGTTCGACGAATATCTCACAAACTTTGCATAGTTCGTCGAGCTCAGTTCGGCGAAGTTTGGCAAATTCGTCGAGTGCAGACTTAAACTAAACTTAGTCTTCTCCATTGATCATTCCCAGCTGATTTATAAAGAAAAGATGATTTCTCTCATCCAGAGGTTTTGAGAATATATCAGCCCTTTGTAATTCAGTGTAGATATAAACAAGCTTAATTTTGTTTTTGTCTACACAATCTCTTATGAAATGCTATCTAATGTTTATATGCTTTATCCTACTGTGATGGACTGGATTCTGTGCTATGCCTATAGCACTTGTGTTATCACAAAGTAGAGTTGAATTATTTAAGTTGATATCATAGTCTAGTAATTGATTTTGTATCCACAGCATCTGGGAACAATAGTTACCTACTACAATGTATTCTGCCTTAGTAGTTGAGGTAGATACAAATGACTGTTTCTTACAAAACTAGGATACTAATCACATACCTAGGAACTGGCAAGTTCCTGAAGTACTTTTTCTATCGACCCTGCATCCAGCAAAATCAATATCTGAGTATCCAGTTAACTCAAATTCTGATTCTGTGGGATACCATAGGACTAGACTAGGACAACCTTTATATATCTCAAAATTCTATTTAGGAAAATAAGGGGAGATTCTTTTGGGTTCACCTGGAACCTAGCACAAAGGCATTTGCCAAACATGATATCAGGTCTGCTTGCTGTAAGGTATAACAGGGAACCAAAAATGGCCCTCTATAGTTTCTGATCCACAGGTTTCCCATGTGCATCTGAATCAATTACAGCATTTGCAGCCATATGTGTCTTCTTTGCTGAGGCATCAACCATCCCAAACTTTTTGATAAGCTCTTTAGCATACTTAGCATGGGAGATGAAGATGCCATCAGGGAGCTGCTTCACTTGGAGACCAAGGAATAGGAAAGCTCACCCATTCTACTCATTTCAAATTTAGAATGCATAAGATCAGAGAATCTCTTGCACAATTTTGAATCAGTAGACCCAAATATTATATCATCCACTTATATTTGTAGTAACAGTATTTGATCCTTATGATGTCTTGTGAAAAGTGTTCTATCTACAATATCTCTAATGAATTTATGCTCTAACAGAAAGCTGGCTAGTGTCTCATACCAAGCTCTTGGAGATGACTTTAGACCATAGAGAGCTTTATGCAGTTTGTAAACATAAGAGGGATGAGTTGGAAAAACAAAACCTGGAGGTTGTTCAACATACACCTCTTCCTTAAGTACTCCATTTAGGAATGCACTTTTCACATCCATTTGATAGACCTTGAATCTCTTGTAAGCTGCATAGGCAAGGAAATTTCTGATTTCTTCCAACCTTGCAACATGTGCAAAGGTCTGGTCATAATCTATTCCTTCTTCTTGCCTATATCCTTGTGAAACAAGCCTGGCTTTATTCCTCACTATTACTCCTTGTGCATCCAGCTTGTTTCTGTAGACCCATTTGGTTCCAATGACTGGGTAGTCTTGAGGCCTTAGAACCAAATCCCAAACTCTATATCTCTTAAACTGATTTAATTCCTTCTGCATTGCAATAATCCAGTGGTGATCTTGCTCTGCATCATGGATGGATAGAGGTTCAATCTGAGATAGAAAACAGGCACGCATCACATCTTGATTGAGTTGATTCCTTGTATGTACACCTGCTGATATGTCTCCAATAACTTGAGATCTGGGGTGATCCCTAAGTGTGACAAGATTAGCTGGTGGAGTTGGTTCTGTAACAACATTTGGAATTAATTCCTCCTGTGGAATTATGTTTACTGTTGGGGGAATATCACTCCCTTCAATGCCTACATCTTCATTTTCTTCAATGACTTGTGGAGAAGGATGATTTGGAACCTCTTGGGTAAGGTTTAGTCCATCCAAACTCCCACACAAGTGATGTACCTGCAAGTTGCTACTGGTACAAATTTCTTTCTCCTTGCAAGACATGTTAGCTTCATCAAAAGTAACATGGATAGACTCCTCAATTTTTAAGGTTGATTTGTTATAAACCTTATAGGCTTTGCTTACTTTGTAATATCGTAGAAAACTTCCCTCTTCAGCCTTTGCCTCAAACTTTCTAATATATCTTTTGTTGTTTGTATGAATATAACATGTACAACCAAAGATTTTAAACTAGTTTATTTTAGGTTTCATCCCTTTTAGTAATTCATAGGGAGTCCTATTATTTAGCTTATGTATCAGGCTTCTGTTCAGGACATAGTTTGCAGTGTTCACAGCCTCTGCCCAAAAGGATAGTGGCATGTAAGGATCTATAAGTAATGTGTAAGATCCCCCTCCCACTTACCAAGGAGGGCTACCGGGTCTTATGCCCAGAACCACCGTCTTACGGTGACACTAACGCACGGGTTAGTCGACACCGCAACACGCCTATTCTGCCAGCTATTACGATCATATAACCTGTAGGCCAATATGAGAAATAGAAGTATAGCAGAATATCAAATCTACTAGTGCACAAGTCACATAGTACATATCATATATATAAATGAAGAGTAAAGAAACATAGTCCACAATGAGTACAAATGAAAGAGTAATAAGGGCTTATGCCCAGTACATCATATCAACTCTCTCTCTCTCTCTCTCAAATCAAACCGGAAGATAATCTAATACATCAAAACTCATCCCACCTGAGGATGCGCAGTAGTAGTAATAGCCTGTGGTAGCGGTATCTGCTCCTCAAGTCCTGCCTCCTCGTCGTGTTGGTGCTCCATCTCCACGAGCTCCTAAAATAGTATGGTCACCGACCATTAGTCAAAAAGACTAAGTCATTTCCTCCGCACCTCGCCCCGTAGCTCCTAGGCACCGAGCAGAAGAATGAAGCGGAGGATAACAAGGGGTAGCAAAAGTGGAAGCAGGTGACAAGAACTAACTAGAAGTTGTAATAGATATTATTATTCTACTCTAGCAGTTTTAAGTACATAGTACAAGTAATTAAAGTGCAGTACTAGTAAAAGAAGTAAAGAACAGAAAGTAAGAGAAGGGAAATAAAACTAGGCTACCACTATACTACCATCACAAAAGTACCTTAACTTATAAAAATGCCCATACAAATTTATAAGTTAAGGTTTCCAGGAAATTTAACTTATCATATAAAAGAGCCCATACTAATTTATATGATAAGGATCTATGAAGCGTGTGAAGTAATATGAATGAATATTATGATGCAATTTATGCAGAGGAAAGTGCAACCCACACACAACGACTCTTTGATCACAGACCTTTAGTTCCCACTTTTTGAGAGCTAGCATCACTCTCGGGTACCACCGCTGTGGCTACGGCAGCAGCGGAGCGGGCATCTCCACTTCTAGGCCGGTATGCACAATACCAAACCTTAGACCCCTCTCATATGCCTATGTACACGTCCAAGGTGCACTCTAGAGTCTCTGCATACGTACTTTGCTGATAACCCGTCGGTCTTGTTGGGTCGGGTGTGCGTTATCGGGGGTCGTCCTCCAGATCGCAGTGTAAAAACAACCCATTGGCCCCTCTAACCCTCACACCCTCCTGGTGCACCGTACTGTCATCGGTGTGACGAACAGCTAGTACCACATGCCCCGCCACTAAATTTATGCACATGCAAGTATTTCATTCCGAGCCTCCAGCCCGCAGGACCAACCTGTCCTGAATCCCTCAAACCTTACACGGGTGAGCATTTTTCACAATCCCTTCAACCTTATACGGGTGAGAACACACATTAGTGCCTTTATTCCAAATCCCTCAAACCCTACACTGGTTTGAATATTACCATGAATGTCTTAACCTATTAGACTACTCTTGTCTATGGGTTATTATACTTAGTGATTTAAGGTTAATCCCAGGAATGCCCAGGGTATACCCGGTGAAGGGCTCCCGGGGGCACTAGGAACTATGATGGGATTACGCCCAAAGTTCCCTTTCTCAAGGATAATTACTTTTATTGGTGTCTACACAGGATTTATACCCCAACTCTCGTATTACTTTAGAACGACCCTAAAGACTTAAGGTGTTATTAGGAGCGCGGCGGTCTTCCGTCGGTCCCCGTTATTGTTGCTATCACGGGACTTGCACTCTTCCACACATGGTTAAGGAATTCTCTAGGAGACCAACAAAGGTTAATTCCTCCACTAAGATCCTCACTTTACTAGTTATTCAAATTCCTCCGCTGGTGGCCCTACTAGTATGAATATCGGTGCTAGACCCTTACCCATGTCCCGATACCACCCATAAATATGACCTTCAAATTCCTCTGGCCATATGCCTCAAATTATTTATCCTAGGATGGTGTAGACCTATATGATGAATAGGATGAATTCCATAATTTCCAAATTACTTACACCATTAAATTAATTTCTTTAAATGTAATCCCTAGTCATTTTGCACATGAAGTATTGTTGATATTAAACCTACTGTCCTAAGGATTCTTCCAGGTATATAATATGACAATTAATGGGGCCTACCAAAATTTCATGCTTTTTCAATTCAGATTTATAATTAATTCATATTTAATACTATATCCACAAATCTAGCATTTTCCAAATGAAGTACATAAAATATTATCTCAAAAATTCTAATTACATTATAGATCCTTAATAATAATGAAATAATGGTATGTCCAGATTTCCATTTACATCTAGGTTGAAATAGCCTATCCATGATCAATTTGAGTTATTTACGAAAATGCCATTATGTGGCCTAAGTACATTATTTGCACTCCAAAATTCTGAAATAATTGCACAAGGTATAAAATATACAATTACAGCAATATGAATTTTCTCAGATTTTTCAAAGAAATATACACATCATTTCTACACAAAATTCCATAAGGGTAAAATGGTCATTTTGTTCCTTAAACTACTTAAACTTCATCCAACAGAGGTATAATTTATTTCTAGTTATTATTATGTCACTCCTTAGTCCTCAACAGAATATGAACCTTTGATGATAAGGGTAAACCTATTTTAATTTTATTTCATAAAAAGGACCAAATTTTCAGAAATTCAAAATAATGGGATTTGTGTTCCCAAAAATCCCACCATTGCTATGAGAGGTGTATTACACCCTCATGTGTCTCCATAATGAAAAGCATGATTTTTGAATGTCCCAAGTTGGCTGAATACACATTATTTCATTTTAGGCTAAATGCACACCAAGCCTATAACAAGCCAACACATGCAAGTGGGTTTACCCAACATGAATTGATCCAAATTGGCGGATATTCAAAACATACACTTATAATGTCCCTAAGGACATGCCACCAAAATTTGGAGCCATTTGGAGTCACACAACTCCAAATATTTCATTTACATCATCTTGGGTATTTTAGTAAAAACTATAGAAACAGTTTTCCCAAAATTTCTCATTTTTGTACAGAGGTTTACCAAGCCCTAAACATGCATGCACCCAAAAGTTTGGGCAATTTGGATGAATGGTTTGACTTGGGCATCATTTTGAATTTCTGCCCTAGCTAAGTACCAACCCTATCAAAATGGCCCTACAGGTCAGACCACTAAACCAAATCTCAAGTTAAGGATGGCAATTTAAAGTTAACACAAAGGGATACATTTATCATGTTCATGACATCCTCTAGAAATGGATCTAAGAGCCCTATATTGGACATGCAAGATGACTAAATTAACGTGACAGAAATGAAATTTCATTTCATTAAAATAATAACAGAATTAAATTGTTTTTAGTAAAAATGCAGCACTAATATTAAAGCTATATTGGACGGAATCCTTTCATCTTCCCCAAGTGTTCAACGGTTGAGATCGAGCCGACCTGGGGGATATTTCGGGGCCATTTTCGGCCACCTGAAACAGTGCCACCGCCGGCCAATGGTGCCATCACCTTCACGGTGGTGGTGGCTATCCTTTGCCGGTGATGAGGCGGCGGGAGATGGTGTAGACGGCGATTTCGAGCGGTAAGAAAAAGCTTGAAAACTCTCCCATTTCCCTCATGGAATCGGGCTCAATTGAGCCTGATATCTCCCCTAGTTGATCTAGGATTCTAGTACGGGTAGAGGGACGATGAAACGAACATGTGTTGGTGGCTGGCGACGAGGATCGAGGCGGGTGGCCATTCCCGACCTTGCTCCGGCGACACCTCTCAGATTCATGGTTCCTGCACCGTTTCCTTCACTCCAGCTATCGATTACTACTCTCCTTTTCCCTCTGAAGCTAATGTAATCACTATTTTTGGCTGGGAGGGGGTATATGGGGAGATACAACAAATGCAAGATCGGTTTGGAGCTTTGGTTGTATCACCCTTCATGCCAAGTGGGCACCATGCAGTCAAATTCTCTGGAAATTCTCTGAGGAGGCCTGCCAGCACAATTTTTGGGCTAATGGAGCCAAGGCCAAGTGGCCTCTGCCTCTTTAATTCAACTGCCTGCATCAAGCCAAAATCTGCCCGAGAAGGACACGGCTGGTGACACGCCCTTGACATGCCTGTATCATAGGGCGTCTACCTCTTACTTGACACTCGACGATCGTCGAACGCAGGGTTTCATGATCACCGAATGAGCAAATTTCGTCAAACGTCGAACGCAGGGGTCACTTGACAATCATCGATCAGCTTTCGTCGATCGTCGAACGCAGGGGAACACGCTACAATCGTCGAGCATCTTTCGTCGATCGTCGAACTCAAGGGGACGCAACAATTGTCGAGCAGCTTTCATCGATCGTCGAATGCAGGGGAATACGCTATAATCGTAGAGCAGCTTTCATCGATCGTCGAACACAGAGGGACAATCGATAGTCATCGAACACCTTTCGCCGATCGTTGAACGCAGGGGGACACGCCCTCCCAACACGCCCGTATCATCTGGCGTGTTTCCAACATGGCGGCAGACACGCCCCAGTCAACTTCATCGAACTGAGTTCATCGACCATAAGGAGAAATGCCCTGGGACACTCCCGTGTCCCAGGCCATGTCACCCAAACATTTTTCCTGCTAAAAAGTTGGGATGTTACATAATGTACCTACAGCTTCAATGAGTGTCCTATTTTTCCTTTCAGCTACCCCATTTTGTTGAGGAGTTCTAGGAGTTGAGAAGCAATGTCTGATACCTTCCTTCTCACAGAACTCATGCATAAGAAGAGACTCAAACTCTATGCCATGATCACTTTTGATCAATGCAACATGAGTAGAGAACTCAATCTGTATGGTCCTGAGAAAATCTGTAAGAACCTTGAAGGTATCTGACTTAGATCTCAGAAAGGATACCCATGTGAACCTGGAGAAATCATCTACAATAACCAACGCGTAGGATTTACCTCCTAGGCTTTGTACAGCAACGGGTCCAAATAGATCCATGTGTAGAAAATACAAAATCCTAGGTGAATCAGTTTTATTAATGGATTTGAAACTAGATTTAGTTTTCTTGCCTATTTGACAAGCCCTACAGAGGCCTTCCTTCTTGTAGGGATCAGAAGGTAAACCTCTAACAAGGTTATCTTTTGATAGCCTAGCAATTTTTTTCAGATTTACATGATCGAGTCCTTTATGCCATAAATCATTCTGGTTACAAATTAAGTTAAGTAAACAGATATCAGAATTGGTAGATAATAAATCAACTAAATATATATTGCCTTGTCTATTCCCAATTAAAACTGTTTGGTTTTCTTTATTATAGATAATACATGAAGATGAACTAAAATGTACCTGATAACCCTCATCACATAATTTCCATATGAAGATGAGGTTATGCTTCAGTCCTCTGACATATGTCACTTTTTTGAATGTGACAGCTCCAATCTTCACTTCTCCAAAACCTTTTGACTGACCACATTTGGAATCACCAAAGATGACCTTTGGTCCTAGCTTGGACTTATAATTAGTTAGATTGTCCTTGCTGCCTATCATAGGTTTGGAGCAACCACTGTCTAGGTACCTGGTCTGATTCACAATTGGATAGCACTTCACCTGTAATGGAAAACTGTTAAATGTTCTTGACCCAAGTTTCCTTGGGTCCTTTGTTTTCCTTGTATGAAAAGCTGGAAATAACAGAATATTCTGGTTTGGATTTATATCCTAGAGGGTGATATCTCCTAGGTGGTATGACCCAATCAGCTAGTGGATTAAAAGATTTCCTGGAATTATTTAAGTTTCTGTTATAATTAAAGTTTTGGTTAAGTCTTTCTGGGTTCGACGAATTTCTGTGAGTTCGTCGACCAGAGTTCGACGAATAGGGTTGAGGTCGTCGATCTCTGCCCAGAGAATGAATATATTCATTTTCTATGCCCCTTGTTCGTTGACCTCTGCTTGACGAACCATACAGAGTTCGTCGATCGCAGTTATACGAATAACTATAACTATAGTTTGCGTTCAGAGTTCATCGATCTGGGTTCGACGAACTGGCTATATTTCGTGATCTAACTTCGACGAATTCTGCTGAACCTTGTTACCTATGGTTTTCTGGTTGTTGGTTTTCTGACCTATTGATTTAGAAACATTTCATGTTGTTTGTTTATTGATTACTTTTTATTTTCCCTTACCAGTGTCAAATTTTATGCTGGTTATTAAGATGTTCTTCCTGAGAATGGGGGGGGGGGCAAACCTGATTAAGCATCCAAGCTTAGCTTAACACTAAGTCTGGCATTCATAGTGCTTGTGATGTCCATCAGCTTGGGGCTTCTCCCATTAAGATTTTCCTCAAGTTGTTTAGCCTCACAAAGCTCAGTTTTTAACAATGTTATTTGCTCGTTAGCTAAGCATAATTCATCTTTTAACCTATTATTTCCAGAGTTAATATTTTCTAAATTTCCTAATTTCTCCCTAAGGATTTTAATCTCTTTTTCTGAATTTTTTAAGTCGATACACATTGATTTAAATTCAATTTTAAAAGAATCTGAAGTGTAATCAAAAGAAGATAGTACCTTATCAGCTTCTGAATCTGAAGCTTCTTCATTATCTGATTCCTCTTCTTCTGAATTACTCATGGAAGCATCAATTGCCATGAGGCACACCTCCTTAGCCTTTGCTTCTTCCTCATCTTCACTTGAGCTGGAAGATGTTGATTCATCCTCAGTTTCACTCCAGGATTCAGCCACAAAACCCTTTTCCTTCCTCTTGTATTTGCTGGAAGAAGGTTTGCTGGTGTGCTGTTTCCTGGTGTCTTTCTCTCTTCTCTTCTCTTTCTTCTGGTTCTCTGGACACTCAGAGAGGAAGTGCCCAAGTTTCCTGCACCCAAAATACACCTCTTCTTTAGTTGGTGTTTTCTCATACCTGGGATTGTCATCTTGCCTAGATGACTTTCTTCTAAAGTCCTTTCCTGCCATCTTGTAGAATCTTCTGGCAAATAGACTCATGAGCTCTTCATTTGATGTTGATGTCTTTGTCTCCTCAGCAGCCTTGAAAGCTAGACTTTGCTCTTTTCTGGGTGGTGGAGGTATCCTTTACTCTGCTGCCTCCCTAGACTTCATCAGTTATTCATAAGACTTTAACTTGCCCAATAGAGATTCTGTAGATATCTCAGTTAGGCTTCTGGCATCCTTGATGGGCCAGATCCTTGAATCCCTTGAGCTTGGGAAGAACATAGGGATCTTGTCATTTACTTCAGTCAAGGTGATTTCTTTATCTAAGGTCCTTAGCTCACTGATGATGGAGCTAAGCCTGTTGTACATCACTTCAACTGTTTCTGCTTCATCCTTTTTAAGTTTTCATATTGTGTGATGAGGTTTGATCTTCTATCTTTCCTCGCATCTATTCATCCAACAACCATTTGGTTGAGGGAATCCCAGATTGCTTTTGCAGAGGTGCACTCAACCACCTTCTGAAAGATGTCATCTGACATAGTCTGTGCCAGTATGTTCATAGCCTTGGCATCAGCTATATTTGCCTTCTTCTGGGCTTAAGTCCAATCAGGTGGTGGAACTGCAGTAGTGCTTGTAGATGTTGCAGAGGTTGAAGCTTTAGGGGGACCTATCAAAATAGAATTGTATATATCCTCATCAATAAAATTCATATACAATTTAATTCTTGCCTTCCAGATGGCAAACCTATTAAGGTTGCAAACTGGAGGTCTCGTGCTTGCATAATCTTTGCTTGATGCCATAGCTGTGTATATAAACCTAAATGGAAATAAAAATAAGATTTAGATCTAACAAAGGATCTTTGGTTCAAGGGTTAGCTTGTACAATTAAATGAACCTGCTCTGATACCAATTGAAAGTGAGCAGTTAGATCAGAAATACTCTAGAGGGGGGGGGGGGGGTGAATAGAGTATTTAGAGTTTTATAAAATTATCTGCTGGATAATGCAGATTAGTCTAAGTACAGTAGTAAATGTATCAAAATGAAAAAAGCACAGAAACTATAAACCACAGCCACAACAAGAAAACAAAAGAAAGAGGTCAACCAGACGACACAAGAAATTTATAGTGGTTCCCCAATCTGGGTACATCCACTCTTCTACCACCATGGTAGGATCCACTCAGGTTTATGATCAGGTGCTTGACACCAATGAGCTTTTGATCAGGTGCTTAAAAACCAAATCCCCAAGTCTTTTGATCAGATGACTTGTAACTAGAAATCACTTATGAAGGGAGATGACAACCCTTCACACAGTGGGGGTGAGAGAGTTGATTATGTTTTCTCTGTCAACAATTAGAGAGAAGACTTGTGGATATTGATGGTAGCAAATGACTCCCCCTGAGATATTGAATGGTTTAGGGAAATACAGAAGCCTTGCTGCATGGTGATAGGCCTTTAAGCTTTTAACCTTTATCTGCAGGATCTTCTTTACAGATTTGATAGTTGTTGTCCTTGGAAGTCCTGGAGTGTTGAAGTAAGAAGACTCTTGATTTTGTATGATTGTTCTTCTTCTTTTGAGAGTAGATGTTCTTTTTGTATCGGAGCATTTGTGAAAGGATCAAAGAAGCTCTTGAAAACAGGCTGTTTGAAAATCTTTATGTCTGTGTATGCTGTCTCTGTAATTTTTCTGGTGCTCTGATTGTTCTTGCTTTCTTTTGTCTCATATGGTATCAGAAAGAGAGAAAAATCACTTTTTGTATTTCCTGAGGGAATTTCCTTTCGAAATTTGAATCCTTCTGCGACAATCAATGCTGGCGGTCCTTGTTAATAAATAACATTGATTCCTTTCCCCAACTGTCCCTTGGAAAGATGGAAAACAATAATTCTGATGAAAGCCGTGATTAATGTACCGTCCAACGGTAATATTCAGAGAATATTTTATCATTAATCTTTAAGAAATTATTGCCATAGACTGAGGACAGAAGGAATAAATGCTAAGTCTGGAATCGTCAAACTAATGATAGAATTCGTTGAGCTGAGTACACAGTTCGTCGAGCTGAGTTACTGTGTTCGTCGATCAGCTAACTTCTGTTCGTCAAGCTAAGTTCGAAGATCGTCGATCTGATAACAGAATTGTATGCTTCAGAAACTTTGCCTTTTTTGCATCTTAAGTTCGTCAAGTTGATAACTGTGTTCGTCGACTGGAGTTCAACAACTATTCTGGACTTAGAATATTCACAGTTTTATCTGAAATGAAAGTTAAAGTCTCCAGAATTCATCGACCTAAGATTTGATTTCGTCAAGCTGAGTTTCTGGAGTTGTCAAATATTCTGTGTATCGATACAATTACTCCTGGTGTCGACACAGGTGGTGTCGACTGATATCCTGCGTGTCAACACAAGTCTTCTTTATGGTGTCGACACAACCTTTCCAAAGTGTCGACTGATGATCTGGGTGTAGACACAAGTTCTTTTAGTGTCAACTCAGTTGGTGTCGGCATATACTTTGAGTGTCGACACAAGTCTTCTGGTTCTAAGTTATTGAAGTAGATAATCCAGATTCGTCGGGCAGAGAACTTAGTTCATCAACCCGAGACTAGAGAACATGGTCTTGACAGAATGCTGTACTAGTCCGAAGATTCATCGACCAAATAATAAAGTTCGTCGAGCTCTGCACATAGAATTAACTCTGAGATCGTTGAGCTGAGCACGACTATCGTCAACCTAAGTTCGACGAACGTCGAACTCACTTTATAGAGTCTTGAAATCTTCTAAGTCTTGAGTCTCTGGCAGTCTTATTGATAGCTGGTCCATATGATGTTGACTCTAAGGACTTTGCCTATACTCTAGGACACAACTATGACCCTGGCTATACATTGTGGGTCCTATGATCCTAACTTAGTGAACCTAGCCCAAATCATACTAGGGATCCAACACATGATTAACAAGGAAAAAGCTGAAGGAAAGGACCCATCTCAATACTCAACCATGTCCAAATACAGGAAGGAAGAACCCAACAAGTTTGCAAAAACTAACAAATTCTTTAATGTTGATGATTAAATGAAATTGCATCCAGAAGCTGTGGAGCCAAGGGCTACATCCCTTAATATTATTGGAGCAGCTGATATGACAAAGACAAAGACTCAAGCAGTAAATTCAAACATGGAAATTAAGTCTACATAGCATGGTGATAAAGCTAAGGAGGTTAAGCCAAAGGAGCCAAAGCAGAAGAAATGAACTTTTTGAATTGTTTTAGTTTTTCTATTATCCTAAAACCGTTTATATATTTATTTGATACAAAGCTCTCTGTATATATATATCTGTTGTATATGTTGAAAGTTTTCGGCCAGATATATGTTTTTGCTTTGTAAATTCTGTGTGTCTGTGATTAGTGACCTCACCCAAATAGGGAGAGATTGTTGGATCCCTAGTTGGATTTAGGCTAGGTTCATTAAACTAGGATGTTTGACCCAATATGTATAGCCAAGGTCATGTCTGTGTCCTAGAGTTTAGGACATGTCCTTAGAATCAACATTGCATGGACCAGCCATCAACAGACTGTCGAAGACTCAATACTTAAAGAAATTTCAAAAACTCAGGAAATGAGTTCGACGTTCGTCAAACTCAGCTCCATGAAAGTCGAGCTCAGCTCGACGATCTGATAAAATTCTCTGAGCTGAGCTCGACGATCTTGGAACTCAGGTCGACGATTTCCGGATACTATACTTCAACATTCAAAGTCCAGAATTCCTTTCTCTAAAATCTAGTCGATGATGTAAGAATATCAGCTCGACGAACTTAATTCTTAGGTCGACAATTTCTGGATGCTCTACCTCAACATTCTAGTACAGAAACATCTCAATATTCAAAGTCTAGAAACAGAACTCCAGTCGACGAACTTAGACCACAGTCTTGACAAGTTTTATCAAGCAGCAGTTAGAAGTTCTCAGGTCGACGAACTTAGTTATCAAGTCAACAATTTCTGGATGCTCTTCTTCAACATTCTAAAGTCTAAGAATCATTTCTCTGAACACTAGTAGACGAACTCAGAATCTCAGCTCGACGATCTTGATGCACATAATTGGCAAGGTTCTTGAGAATGCAGTTAGCAGTTCTCAGGTCGACGATCTTGGATCTCACCTCGACGGACAACAATTATCTGGTCTATGAACATAACGACTCAGCTCGAGGAACTCTATACCTAAGTCGACGAATTCTATTCTTTGCTCGATGATTTATGTGCAGATCTAAACTTGGATATTTCCCTCCCTCTGTCCTTATATTATTGCAATAATTCTAGAATAATCAATGCTTAATATTCTCTGAATATTACCATTAGAAGCAGCATTGATTATAGTATTCATCGGGATTATTACTTGTCGCTTTTCAATGGGACAGTTGCGGAAATCAATCAATGCAGACATTCTCAAGGTCATCAACAATCAATGCTAGAAGGAATTCAAAAATTCAAAAGGAATATTTCACAGAAAATATAAAAAAGGATTTTTTTTCCTTCTTCCTTCAAGCAAAAAGACATACATATGGGCAATAGCAGTGAGACAGTAAGCAGAACACAAGAGATACAGAAAGCAATCATACAACAACACAGTTAAGAAAACAAGAAGCCCTAGACCAGACCAGAGAAACAATAGCAAGAAGAAGAAGAAGAACATCCATTAAAATCAAGAGTCTTCTTCATTCTTCATTCCAGGACCCTTCAAGGACAATAAAAACTCTATCAGTCAAGAAGTTCCTTCATATCTTCTGGTCAAAGCTAAAGATTGAAGACCTACTCACCCTGAAATAAAGCTTAATACTTCCGGAGTTCAATATCTCAGGGGGAGCATTATCAACATCAAAGATCCACTAAGTCTTCTCAATTGTATTTGAGAAAGAGAAGACACCATCAATCTCTCATCCCCTCAATGTACAAATGATTCTTTAACTCCCTTCAAAAGTTATTCCTGGTTGCAAGTCACCCGATCAAAAGACTTGGGATTGGTTTTTGAGCACTTGATCAAAAGCTCATTGGTAGTAGTCACCTGATCAAAACCTACTAGTGGATTCCTACCAGGGTGGTAGAAGAGTGGATGTACCCAGGTTGGGGAACCACTATAAAATTCTTGTGTTGTCTGGTTGCCATCTTTTTCTTTTGTTCTTGTTGTGCATGTGATTAGTTAGTTTAATATTTGTTATACCTGTGGTAGATTAGGTTATCTTAGTTTACACATTTACTTACAGTAAATATTGGTTAAAATAGCTGTTATACTCTGAAGTTTTAATTAACAGCAAAAAGCTTTAAAAGTTTTAAAGATTCTATATTCACCCCCCCCCCCCCCACCCCTCTAGAGTATATCAGATCTAACACTCACTTTCAGTATCATGAACCTCCTGAAGAACATGGTTGAAAACCTGAAAGGGAGCTGGGTGGAACTGCTTCCCTCGGTCCTCTGGGCCCTAAGAACAACCCCCCAACAAAGCCACAGGGGAGACCCCCTTCAAGCTCTCCCATGGATTCGAAGTGGTACTCCCCATAGAATTTGAAGTCCAGACACCTCGGGTGGTCGGGATAGAAGAAGGAAAGGAAGGATGGTTGGCAGAAAATTAGGATGAGCTACGACTCTACCTTAACATGGTGGAGGAGTTGCGTGACCTCTCCACCATCCGATAGGAGGAGATGAAGAGGAGAATGGACAAGTACTTTGACAAGCATGTCAGAGTCAAACACTTTGCCGAAGGGGACTTGGTCTTGAAGAAGGTAGATGCAGCGGGAAGATCAGCAGCCGTGGGGAACCTCAACCCCAATTGGGAGGGTCCGTACATTGTAAAAGAGGACTTAAAATCAGGAGGGTATCACCTCCGAAATGTGGAGGGCGAGACCATGAGTCTCACTTGAAGCAGTTTTGACTTGAAGTGCTTTTATACATAAGATGTGTAAGTGTTATCTTTTTTCTAAAAAAGCTTCTTTATATACCAAGTCACGCAATGTTTCACACAAGTAGGTGGAGGAAACACTTAGACCTGGAGCAGATCCCACTACTAGGCTCTCACCTAGCTAACAGGGCTAGATGTCAATCAATGGCATCTACTCAGGCCCCGAGCAAATCCCGCTGCTATGCTCCCACCTAGCTCGCAGGGCTGGATGTCACTCAATGGCGTCTACTCAGACCCCAAGCAGATCCTACTGTTAGGCTCTCACCTAGTTGGCATGGCTGGATGTCACTCGATGGCGTTTACTCAGACCTTGAGAAGATCCCATTGTTAGGCTCTCACCTACCTGGAGGGCAGGATGTCACTCGATGGCATATACTCAGACCCTGAGCAGATCCTGCTGTCAGGCTCTCACCTAGCTGGCTGGCCTGGATGTCACTCGATGGCATTTACTCAGATGCCGAGCAGATCCCGCTGCTAGTCTCTCACCTAGATGACAGGACTGGATGTCATCGATTGTGTCTACTCAGACCCCAAGCCAATCTCCCAGCCAGGCTGCCACCTAACTGGCAGGGCTGGATGTCACTCGATGGCGTAAACTCAGACCTCGAGCAGATCCTGCTTCTAGGATCTCACCTAGTTGGCAGGGCTGGATTTCACTCGATGACGTCTACTCAGACCCTGAGCAGATCTCGCTGTCAGGCTCTCAACTAGCTAGCAGGGGTGTATGTCACTCGATGGAGTCTACTCAGACCCCAAACAGATCCCACTGCGAGGCTTCCACCTAGCTGCCTGGGCTGGATGTCACTCGATGGCGTCTACGCGGACCCCGAGCAGATCCCGCTATCAGGCTCTCACCTAGCTAGCAGAGTTAGATGTCACTTGATGTTGTCTACCCTGACCCCAAGAAGATCCCTCTGGCAGGCTCTCACCTAGCTGGTAGGGATGGATGTCACTCGATGCAGTTTACTCAGATCGCAAGCAGATCCCGCTACTAGGCTCTCATCTAGCTGGCCAGTTGGATGTCACTCGTGGGAGTGTACTCCGGTTCCCAATTAGCCGACAAGACAGGTTGTGATGTACATAGTGATGATGGAAGTTAGGGGGCACCAGACATCCGAATGGCCTAGAAAGGAGTCACATGGCTAACGAGATGGGCAATATAATCATTAAACACTCAAGATAATGTATGGGGGCGGCGAGAACCCAGGATACATCGCATGATGGTCAACTCGTGCGAAATATGGAGGCCTTGGTGCGAGCCGAGTCGACTCGCCTCTCCCAGCAAGCAAGCGGCACAAAGGACCTTGGCTATGGAGGCAGTTCACCGCTCGCATGCTGGCTAACTAAGTCCCATATGCTTCCCAAATAAAGTCCTTAGTGGGCGCGCGACCTCGCCGACATGGCATGGAATGAAGTGTTGCGTGCAGGAGTATAAAGACAAGCCTTGTGTAGAAAAGGAAGAAAATCTACATTACACAAACATTACAAGCAACAGTGACATATATAAATGGGGCAAGCAGAGAATAGTTCATTAAAAATAAGATTACAGCATCGGGACTCAGCCCGTGTTTACATTATAACAAAAATCGAAAAACATACATAAGGGGCGAGGCGCGGGGATGAAGCCGATGCGAGCTCCCGAGCTACAAATCCTAGAGATGCAGGTAAGACTTACCTCCAGGAACCGGTAGCGAAAGGAACAGTGTCGGTACCACATCGCATGCAAAGAGGCCCTGGCCCTCGCTATTGATGAGGTCGGCCCGCCGTGACATCTGGAGAGTATACTTTGCCACGCTGGTGTCGTTCTTCTGCATCATTTCTTCCAGCTCGTACTTGGTATAGTGCACGAGCCGGCAGCCGCTACTGGAGGGTGGCGAGACAGCCGCCGGGGCCTCCAGCTCTTGTATCGGCACCTACTATGCTTCCTTCTCTTTCTCCAAAATGGCGACTGCGACATCGGCTGCATCAGCCCTCTCCCTCTGCCGCTCCGCCTCCTCCTAAGCAAGGCGGCGAGCCTCCTCCTTCTTGTCCACCAACCTCTTGAGCGAGGGAGCGTTCTTCTCCATCTGAGTGCAGCGCCGGCCGACCATGTAGGCCAACTCCAGGCTGCGAAGCTGAGCCCCCGCTCTCTCATAAATCAGCACCAACATCGCCTCCTCGTCGTAGATGGCGGCGTCCTCCCGCGAGTAGAGGCCAAACGAGAAGTTGAAGGCCTCCCTGCTGATAGTCTCCTGCAACAGCCAGGTCGGCAGCAGGGTGGAGATGATCGCCCGATTCAACTCCTTGTCCCATAGCAGGAGCGGGACGCCGAGCTCATCCAGACACGTCTTGCCATAGCCGAAGATGTGGTGCGCTCTCGGCACCGGCTTCACGGTGGGATGCGTCTCTTCTTGCGGCCCGGAGGTGCTAGCCGCCTCGTTGGGAATGCCACTGGCCGGAGCAGTCGCGGGGGCGGGATCCTTTGTCGGCTGGGTCGCTGGGGCCTTGCCTTTTCTTTGGGCTGCGGTAGATGCATCACCTGTAGCCTAAGTCTTCTTAGGCGGAGGCTGTGGAGGTTGTTCGCGGCTGGGCTGCTTCTGGACAGCAGTTGCCGGGATGTCGCGCTGTGCGACGGTTATGGGTTGGGCACGGGCGAGCTAGGGACGATCCACGTGCTCTCATAAGGGGGGTGCAGGAGGATGTTTCGCTCGCCTGCGAGAAGGAAAAATTAAAGCAGACAAGTCATCAAGATAGAAAGGAAAAGCGCGAGTAGCTTACCTCCATGGAGCGGGACAGGGGCGAGGTTGTCGAGATTCCGGCGCAGCAAGGCGACCTCAATATTCTTCCCAGCGAAGAACCCGAACAGATCCGCTTCATGGACCCCTTGACTAGGGGGAGGTAGCTCACCTCGCTGCGCTGCACGGGAGAGAAGGGGACATTGCCGAAGTCCCCCTTGATGAACACGAACTTCTTGAGCCAATTATGGCTCTTATTGATGGTCTCCCGCACCTTGACATGGAAGCTGGAGAAGTGGGTGGTCCCGTCCTTGTTTGTATTGAAATAGAATAACTTGCGGAAGATCGCGAGGCTGAAATCAACGTGCTCTTCCCACAGGAAGCAGGCAAATTCGACCATGAAAGCTATGGAATTTGGGGTCATCTGGCTGGGGATGACCACGAAATATTTCATTATCTGGAGAACCTCGGGCCATAGAGGAAGTCGGAGACCCGCCACAAAGTTCGCCACCGGGATAGCGAGCTCCCCCTCTGAGAGGTCATTTATTTTTCCCCCTCCCCAAGCCGCCTCGCCACGAATCCTGGAGTTATGTAGTAGCTTATGTCCTTGAAGAACTCACCTTCAGAAATGGCGGCGGGAGGGCAATAAGGCTCGAAAAAGGTCCAGGCGCACTTTGCCAAGCCATCCGCATCGCGGCTGCAACCACCCATCTCGCAGAGCTTACTAGGCAGGCTAAGGAAGTTCTCGTGGGAAGCAGGAGAGACGAGGGTCGCAGGAAGCAAGGAGGAAGGTAAAATCTCAAGATGTAGTGGGTGAACAAAGGTCGGCAGGGCCTATTTATAGAAAGAAAAAGTGCGGGAAAATCTTCCGCCGGTGGGAAAATTGTGGATAGCAAAATGGGCCCTGACAATTCAACTTCCCTGCTCGCAGCCACGCCACAGAGACCGACCCATGCCCGTAAAAAGGCGTGCGCGCTACGGCCCGCGCCCACATGTGACAATAGGCGAGTCGGGTGGGTTCACGATCGGTGAGCTCCCGGCCAGCTCCTGTAGATTAGGCGAGTTAGGCTTGCCGATTCAATGACCTCACTCTCGCTTAAAGAAGCGGACTGTGAGCTTGAGTGCTTCTTCCACATTCAATAAGGAAATGAATGACAAACATAATGATATAACATACGTCAAAGCATCGAGCCCATCAGCGGGAGTGAGAGTTTAAAGTTATTACAGACATTGAAAGTGCGTTAAAATAAATAAACCTCCTGAGCCAATCGGTTGGGGGTGCGGATGCGTCCTAACCCGGTGACCGACCATAGGGAAGGGGTAGGTGGATCTATACTAGATCCACTTCCATCTTCCCCGCCCACACATCCTAGATCAGGGTGGGCCACGAGGATAGTGGTAATCGTGAACCGCCACCAGCTCCTGCTCGGCAAGGCTAACTTGCTCCGTGGCGTTCCTAAGCCGCTCCTCGGCTCGCGCAATATGCACCCCAGGAGAAGTAACTTCACCCCCTTTTGCTCGACTTCGCGCTCCCTCTAGAGCCCCGAGCAGCTCCTCCATCACAGCACTGTCCCAGTCAACCCTGTTGAAGATCTGTTGTAGCAATAATGTGTGCTTCTGAAATAGTCGCATCACTAGTTTCTTCATCCCCACCACATTCGTCGGGTCACTTAGATACTCTAAAAATCCCTCCGTGTCAGGGGGAGGCGAATATGCATCACTCATATCAACATAATAGGAGGAAATTGCGTTATAACCTACGAAGAGAAAGGTCAGGGGGGACGAGCGGTGACATAACATGCACAAGTATGAGCTTACCGGGAGTCGGCAAGTCGCCCGCACTGGCTGATGGCCGAGAAGAGCACGTCCGGCCTTGGAAGAGTCCTCCCTTGAGAGTTTCGATGGATTTCCCTAACCCAGGGGGAATTGGCGACGTGGAAGAATCCCGAGGGGGTGCCCTAGGCCTGAGGGGCTGTCGACTCGCTGAGTTGAGAGAGGGGGGGGGGGGGCAGGAACCCAATCCCCTCCACCACATTTTCCCTCACGAGGCGGCACCGTGGAAAGAGAAGTCAGAAGCGAAGTGGCGAGTCAGGCGGAATGTGCACATACCTCAGGAGCGACCTGGGTGCCAGCCACCGAGCTGGTGCCCGGGGCGTCATTCGTTAGATATCTTATGATGATTCTCCACTTTAACATCCTGAAGAGGTTGCGGGACGACCCACGCACCGACAACGGGGCGGCCTCAAGGGCCTCCTCTTTAGTTTTTTGGCTTGCGGCTGCAAGCCGGGCTTGCACCTCCTCACTGACAAGCATTGTGCAGCTACAGTCCACTGAGAAGCATAAAAGGGGGTAGGGTTTTTCCAAAAGGTTCGGTAGTATATTTATACCGTGGATATGGGACCCACCAAAAGATTCCTTGACAGCGCAGCAGAACACTCACTGAACTTGTGGGTTGGATGATTCTTTCCGAGCTTGGTCAAGCTCAAAAAGAGGAGGGATTATGTACAACCCCGTGTTCGCCGAGTGGGTCTTACCAGAGCAGGCAAGCGGACCAGGGCACTCTGCCCTCACCAGAACTGCATGCGGGTGAACTCAGAGTGGATAGATCGCTCTCGCTAAAGCCAGGCAGGCGAGCTGCGCGAGCTGGCCCCTCCATCCCATACTCGCCTTAAGTTCGTCGAGCAGAGTTCAAAGCTCGGCATTGTCGAGTAGTGTTCGGAGCTCGGCATTCGTCGAGAAGAGCTCGGTATACTTCGAACTAATATCCGGGGTCGAACTCGTTGAGCCCAGATCAGCATGCTCCACTGGATCTTCTGTGGAGACAATCTCAGATTGGCCAGCCTGCTCTCCCGTATGCGACCTAGCCACTAGCCCGCTCTTGAGTGAGCACCGGCGGGCTGTGGCGGCCTCGCTCGCGCTCACCTAAAGAGAGGGGGCGAGCTGCGGGTGCCAGGTCGCATTCGTCTCGTGGAGGTTGAGAATAGTTGTGAGCTGACCTCCAGACCGTTGGAATCTGCCCAGTGGGGCCCAACGTCAAAATTACCTGGATGCCCTTCCCAGTAGTGCGAATAGATTGTTCGAACAGCGGAGTTACGTTGTTGGCAGACCAGGCTGTGCTGCACATGGATATTCAGAATAGCGGAGGTTAGAAATTTGCAGGCTGTTTTCAGAAATCTTTAAATAAGACCTAATGGGCACCTCAGAAGGCACGCTTACCAGCATTCAGATCTTCTAGTGCTTTCTAAGGTAGCCTTAGCTCAGAATCTTGGCTAAGGAGGGGAAGCGCTCTAAGATCTTCCGAGTGTATGCTGGGACCTCCACGCTGAGCCCTAGTGTCAGTTCCTGTTTATCTTGTTGTTTAGCTTGTAGGAGAGAAGTAGGTTTGCGATCACCCCTTCCCCCAACGGTGAACTCCACAACAGACCGAGTTTTCAGTTTCAACAACTTGTATACACAAGACTTGACCACTAAAGATTTGGCCCAAAGTTCTAACCTTTATGTAAACAGATATATACTGTGACATTGATTATTCAAGTTATTTCTAACGTGTTAGACACAATATCACGAGTTATAACATATAAGCATATACTTTCTACAAGAGTTTACCATCTAGGGATGTGCGAACAGTGTAAAGTCATTCCGCTACATAAATCATCACACATACCTAGAGACATATTCCACAAACACTAACATGTCTAGTCGCACTTAGTAACTAAGCATCTATAGATTCGAAACATCATGACATAAGTGGACAATATTCATAAGGATTAACATTCGTAAATCCAACATTGTATGTAATCGTTATGCTCTAAGTTCTAGGCATGTGTGCCCGAAAAAATGATCGATCCGCAGATTTTTTTGTTAGTTTTGGGGTTTTATAATAATTTTTTTAAAAATTTTTTGGATTGAGCAGAAAGAAACAAAAATAATCAACACGCACAAAATATGAAGAGAAGGCAAATAGCCAAAGACATGTTTTTGGATTTTTGGGTAGATTTGTCATTCATTTTTTGATTTTGTTTTTTAAAATTCATCAAAAATAAATAAAATAAACCATAATTCAAGCAAAAACAATGAGAGAGTAGAAAGTAAATAGGCGAAGACAAATTTTTCATTTTTTTAATGTTTTTAAAATCGGTAATAGAAGCAGAAACAACAACAAAAATGTGCACCATGACTAGGAAGAAAGATCCAAAACACCCAGCTCGAGTCGAAGTAAAGAGAAACATGCATTGGAAGGGGTTTTGTGAATATGTCAGCTAGTTGGTCGTCGGTGCCAATCAAGCATACTCACATATTCTCATTCTTAATGTGATCTCGAATGAAATGATGACGAATGTCAATATGTTTTGACCGTGAGTGATGCACTGGATTATTTGTCAAGTCTATGGCACTCTTGTTATTGCACCAAAGATTAATGTTCCTAAAGACTGTGCCAAAGTCCTCTAAGATTTGTAACATCCAAAGTGGTTGTGCATAACAACTTCCTAAGGCGATATATTCGGCTTCAGTCGTATAGAGTGCAACCGATTCTGTTTTATACTTGACTAGGAGACTAGTGTCCGTCCTAGGAAATGATATGTACCTCTTGTGCTTTTGCAATCAAGTGAACATCCAGCATAATCAGAATCGGAGTACTCGTGGAGTGTGAAATCTGTGGTGTGTGGGTACCGAAGACAAAGATTTTGGTTGCCTATAAGATACCTAAAGATATGTTTAATAGCTTTCAAGTGTGATTCTTTAAGATCGTCTTGGTATCTAGCACATAGACATACCACTATTGTAATATCAGGCCTAGACGCAATCAAGTAGAGTAGTTATCCGATCATACCTCTAAATACAGTTTGATCCACTAAAATGCCACTTTCTTCCTTTCCTAATTTTAGAGAGGCACTCATTGGAGTTTTGACTTGTTTCAGATTCTCAAAGCCAAATAGCACAAGCATATCTTTTATGTATTTCAATTAACTTATAAAAATATCATCATTACGTTGAGAAACCTGAAATATTAAAAAGTAAGTTAACTCTTCAACTAAACTCATTTCAAATTCAGATTGCATTAGAGTGACAATTTCTTTGCACATTTTCTCATTGGTGGCTCCAAATATAATATCATCCCCGTAAATTTATAAGAGAATTAAATCAATATTTTCGTGCTTCACAAAAAGAGTTGTTTCCACCCTACCCATCCTAAAGCCATGTGAAAGTCTTGTTTGCATGGCTAGCTTTACACCTAGAGGGGGTGAATAGGTTTTTGTCTCTTTTAAGTTTTCAAAGTTGTTTTCAGATTTCTATGTCTGATGATTAAATTAGTTTTTCAGCATTCAAGATCAATCACATACGACACAACAATTTATAGTAGTTCCCCAATATTGGGTACATCTACTGTCCCTCTGCACCTATCTAATAGTGTGTTAGATTCAGCTCTCCATCCAGAACTCAGCTAATAAATAGCTTACAACACCGATACCGTAGATCCAAATACAGGTCAATAAGACCAATTGATCAGGCACTAAGCCAACCCAGTTCACAAAGACCTATCACCAGGCACAAAGCCTATCACACAGGTCACTAAGACCTCAGCCTTTATAGAATATGCTTACAAATCCAGATTCACTAAGAATCTCTACAAAAAATAGAAATACAGAAATAAATGTTAAGACACCAGAGCAAGATCTCTCTGTGACTCCTTCTTCTTGGGCCGAGCAGATATCAGACCCAAGCACTTGCTATTGAAGATCAATGTGTATGCAGTAAAATCCTTCTCTTCAAATAGCTTCTTTTTCCTGCAGAACTAGGAGATCTGCTGCCTCAGAAATGCTTCTGATCCTGCTGATGCAGACATGGATTTCTTCAGCTAACTCTTTCCAGCAATGTTCTTTATGCTGAACACTTTCTTCAAGCTCGACAAAAATGGCGAGAGGGAAGACGATGTTCGGCTGTACTTTTCAGTTCTCAGAAAACTTAGACAGGAAAACTTCTTTTTTGCTCTGGCCGATTTTCCTTTTTATTCTATGAAGGCCAGTAGAGCAGTGGGTCCCATCACTAGAATTGATGGCCGAGATTCAACCAATCAGCCCATGCTTTCCATTTAATCCAGATTCAATGGCTCTTTGCTTGTGTGTGCGCCCCAGCTCTTAATGAGAAACTAATCCTTGGTAATTACAGAAGATAGCTCCAGCTCGCACAACCAACGTATCGTGCATCATTTCCGCAACATTTGAATTTTGGTTCAATTTTGACTTTGCAGACGTCAGCATGAGTCAGTATCTATGGACTTAGCCAAAATTCAAGCATTAAAACCAAAGACATTGAGTGGGTAGGTATCACTCAACGCCAAACCACTTAGATAGAAATCTGTTTGTCTAGGTATTGAGCTCGACGAAATATGAGCTCCATTCGACAAACGACAAGCTCAGCTCGACGAAATCATAAAGTCAGTTTGACGAAAGGCTAACCTCAGTTCAACAATCTTTAGGCTTAGTTCAACGATCGTCGATCCCAGTTCGACAAAATTGAGCTCGACAAAACCAAGCTTTCCCCTCAGTTGGACTTAGCCACATTTTTGCTACAAGGCATTGAGAGCGTTGAATGTGTCTTCATCACTCAATGCTTTATGCCTTAATCATTTTTCTTCTTGTAGCATCATAGGCCCTTAGAGCATTGAGTCAGCATACCTCATTCAATGCTTTTTGCCTTAGCAAATATTTTTGTGCCTTGGTGTTGAGAAAGTAAGCTCCACTTTATGCCAAACTACTTGGCGTTGAGAGTGTAAGCTACACTCAATGCCAAATTACTTAACAAAATTTTTCTGTTATCTGGCGTTGAGTGAGTAAGTTGCACTCAACTCCTGTGGACTTAGTCAAATTTTTTTCCAACATTTTTTTGGAGCTGACTGGCACAACAACACTCAACACTATTAGTTGTATGGCGTTGAGTGAGTAGAGCACACTCAACGCCTGTGGACTTAGCCACATTTTCAGCCAAAATTTTTAGGCTTAGACTGACTCAGCCTGACTCACAGCCTTTTTGTTGTATGGCGTTAAGTGAGTAGACTACAGTCAGCATATTTGTACTTAGCCAAAATTTTGGCTATCTTTTAGTTAGCCTGAGACAGACTCAACGCTAAACGGTATAATGCGTTGAGTGCATAGACTACACTCAACACTTTTGTACTTAGCCAGATTTTTCTGTATCTTTCAGTTAAGATGAGATTCTCTAAACGCTATATGTTATATTGCGTTGAGTGAGTAGACTTCACTCAACACAATTGTACTTAGCCAAATTTCAACAGGATAACATTGAGTCCATACCTTTGGCATTGAGTGAGCTTGCTCCAGTCAACGTCTGTGGACTTATGTGATTTTTGCTATGTCCTACAACTACTCCTTGGGTCCATATGTCCAATCAATATGAGATGGACTACCCTGCACTCAAAACCTCAAGTACACATCAAATACAATTGATGTTTGTGACATAGACCTGTTAGACTTCTCACAAATCAGGGACTGATAAGTTATAAATATACGTATTTTTATGTACATTAATAAAGTAATTTTTGTTTATTTTCTTTATTTGTTGTTAATTTTCTTTAATAAAATGCTTCCTTTTTGTAAATTTTATTCTATCTTATGTTTTTTTATTTTTCTAAAATTTTCCAAAAACAGCTCAAAATTGCAAGTACACGCCCGTGTATTTCAGGTCACCCCGTAACCTGGGCATGTTACTTCAAATCCAATAGAAGTTGCGGCCCGCGAAGAAAAAAATCAAGACACGCCCAAGTACATGCCCATGCCCAATATTACACTCTCGTGACCAAGCCCCGTGTCATGCCCTCGACGATCCACGCTCAAAGTTCGCTGAACAAACCCGACACGCCAATGTAAAGATGCGATACGGCCGTGAATTCGTCACCTGGCCCATACAAGATGTCGACGGTGACTAATTTACACGACATCATCCCCGGATCAACCTTCCCGACAAGCGCCCTGACACGCTTGTGACAAATAGAGTCACGCCCGTGACATCCACGTGTACAGCCACAAAGTCAAACCAACCATCAAATCTCAGCACCGACTCACCAACAGTAGTTACACGCCCCTACATGCCCTTGACCTAGGGCATGCAATTAGATTTTTTTGCCAATAAATAGGAAATTGGTGTATGAGCTGCTGTTCTTCCTTTGGACCATTTTGCTTAAGGCTTAGGGCTATTTAAATGTATTTCCAATGCTATGTAAGGGATTTTCTCCCCCTCTCTTTTGTTTTCATTTTAGCTTTGTAATCATCTTTTAGTATTAATAGAATTTATAGCTTTCCTCCTGTTATATAGTTTTGGAATGCATCTACGTGCCCCTCCCTTAAGTAATCTTATTTTTATTTATTTTTCTTTTATTTTTGTTCTTTTAAAATGGGTGTGTGTGTGTGTATGAGATTAGATTTTATGCTTCTATGTTTAGTTATTTTTAATTAACTTTGTCAGATTTAGGATTTTATAACCTTTTATTCATTCCTATAAATCCTTAAAAGTTTTTTCAAAGTTATTTTCATTTTTCTCTAACTTAGATTTTCTCGTTTAGGTTCTAAAACATTTTCATTCTTTTTACTTTATTTCCACTTTTTACGCACTTTTATGGAGTTATAAGAATGGATATATAGTCGTTTTAATTTTTCGAGCACTTTGATTTTCCCTTTTATTTGCAAACTTTTTGCTCCTTTATTTTTTATTTTTTCTTTTTATGCATTTCTACCACATTCCAGCGGTAGAAATGTAGTTGTTTTAATTTTTAGATAACTTCATTTTTCGTAATTTTTGTATGTGTGCATGCGTGTATGAGTTAATTTTTATAGCTTTTATTCATTCCTGTAGGGTGTGTGTGTGCATTTTAATTATATAGAGTGCGTGTGTGTGTGTTTTTATTCAAGTAGAGTGCGTGGGTGTGTTTTATTTAATTAGTGTGTGTGTGTGTGTGTGTGTGTGTGTGTGTGTGTGTGTGTGTTTTACTTTCTGTAGAGTGTGTGCATGTGTACATTTATTTCCTCCTACTCATTTGAGTATGACTCGCTTTAATTTCCTGCCTACTCCTTTGAGTAGGACTTGCAATTTCCCGCCTACTCATTTCAGTAGGACTTGTAATTTACTGCTTTCATTTCCCCCTACTCATTTGAATAGAACTAGCACTTTTACAGTTTTCATTTCAAGCCTACTCATTTGAGTAGGACTTATAATTTACCGCTTTCTTTACAACTATATTTTACTACTTTCATTTACTACTTTCATTTTCTGCTTTCATTCTATCGCTTTCTTTCCGCAAGCCATCCCCATTCTGATGAGTGGCTAAATGTTCATAGCCCTCAGTATCGAAGAGCATTGGATCAGATAAAATCTCTTTAAATAATTAAAGGTCCTCCTTTTTCAATACAATTAAATTTCTTAAGGATTGCCCCGGGTTTACAATGCGTAGAACCATATATCGGTGTGTGGGCTCTATTTTCATAGTCCATATGCTAGCTAGCCAAGAGATCGTGCGTATGCACTGATCACCCCTTTGTAAAAGGAGTTCTACACTAACACTCGAGGGAGGTGGCGCAGAATTCTAATAGATTGGGTTCCCCACCCAAAAGCGGGGTTCTTAGCGTAATACGGGCATTAAGAGGAATCCTTCGTCGGACGAGAGCCCAGTCGAATAGTCTTAATGTTTAGGTGAGCGATAGTCCTAGAGATAGGTGAGCTCATGTTTGTGGAGCCTCCACGACCAAGTCTCTGCCTTAATTAATTTGAAATTTAGGATCTCTATTTAATAAATGTTTATTTTAGTCCAAATTCTTTTAGATACAGTTGTGCTAAGTTATTCATCGACTCCATTTTAATGCTTATATTTTTTGTTTATATATATACAAACAATATCCCACCAAGATAATTTTTGTAAAATAATAGTGCCTCCAGGAAAGAGTATAAATAATCAACCCGACCCCGAGAATAATACGACCTAGATATTCCTCAACGGAAAATCCTCTACTACCCCCGATTAGTGCACTTGCCTCCTCTAGTTAAAACTCGATTTCAACTATTTTATATCCAAATAATAAATCTGCGCGCCCCGTCTTCCTAATAAAAACCAAATCCACTTTTCTAAATAATTCCCCCAGGGTGTCGGGTGTTCTAAATAATTTTTTTGAGTTTTAACCCCATCAAGTTTTTGGGACCGTTGCCGGGAAAATTGCAAGTTATTATTTTGAACTCTGGAGAACTATTATTTTTACCTATTTATATATAAAAAAATGGCCAACAAAAAATAAAAATAAAAATAAAAATAATAATAATAATAATACTTTAAAAAAACAAACAACAACTTATAAAAAAAATTACGTAATTATTATCTATAAAAATAAAAAATGAAATAGCGATGTTTCCAAAAAAATTTTAAAAAATTATAAAACCAAAAAAAAAATCTAAACACTAAAAAAACTAAAAAAATAAACTATAAAGCTAAAATCTCAAAAAAACTAAAAACCCACAAAAAATCTAAACACTAAAAACCCAAAAACAAAAAAAATCTAAAAAACAAAAAAAAAATTAAAAAATCTAAAAACCTAAAAACCTAAAACATCTAAACAACTAAAAAAGCAAAAAAAAACAAAAACAAAAAACCCTACTTAAAAACATAAAGAAAAAATATATAATATTTTGTTATTAAAAATGTATTTATCTATCGCAAAAAAATCCCCTCCTAAAACCACAAAAAATGATCGTTTTGTTTTAACCTCTTTTATTTCTTTTCAAAAATAAAATAAAAGTTTTACCAAAAAATTAATAAACACTTAAAATAAATAAAATTTTTCTATAATTACATATTATATCTCTCTTTTTTTCGCTTTGGCGTGCTTCACGCTATTGTGAGCGCTAGGAGAACACATATCTATAACGCCCATTTGGCAAAGACGTTAATTCAATACGGAGTTACAAAAACTTGCCCCCTACCGCACGCAAACTTTTGGCCGAGTTTTTTTTTTTTTTCATTTTTCTGTTATTTTTCTTTCCTTTGTTCTAAATAATGTAGGGTTCCAAAAAAGCCTAACCGACCTCGTCTCAGGGAAGTTTCTACCCTTCATCTTTCTTTTTTGTACATACTATATTTTATCTGTTTTTGTTCACATATTTACATTGCAACATTAGGACAATGTTGGATTTAAGTATAAGGGTGTTTTCTTATTTTTCTTTATTGCATTTCTAAATTCTGCACCCAATCAAAAATACCAAAAAAATGCAAAAAACAATTTAAAAAAAACTTCAAAAATTTTATGTTTGTTTTTATATAATAAAAAAACTAAAAAAACTGCAAAAAATTTTAAAAAACTTATAAACAAAAATGCAAAAAATTATTGTTTTTACATTGTAAATTTTTTGTAAAAAAATCTTTCTCTTTCCCCGTCTCTTCTTTGTAAAAAAATCATTCTCTTTCCTGCTCTCTTTTTTTGTAAAAAACACCTCTTTCTCTCCCCTTTCTTGTAAATAATTTGATAAAAACAAAAAAGTCAAAAAGTTTAGAAAATCCAAAAATCCTAAAAAGACAATAACTCTAAAATTCCCAAAAAAAGATAAAAATCAAAAATACAAAAAAAGGTAAAAACCCTAAAATCCCAAAAATTTGTTTATTATGTAACCAATAAATCTAATATGTCATTCTTAACATTTTTCGCTCTCTAAAAATTTTGTTGCGAGTTTATTTATAAGCGAATTTTATTAATTCTTTGTTTATTATTCGTTTATTAATTGTAGATCGATAGATTTATATATCGGGGGTTATGTTTTAAAGAATTTCGTATGTATATTTTTTTATTTACATAGGGTACTTGTTTTCAGCATCACTGTTAACTTATCAAGATAGTTGCACATTTATTTTGTTATAAAATAACAACATTAGATTTCAATTATGTTTACTACAAGCTTTTTTTTAAAATGTAGGAACGTTTAATTTATAAAGGTTGTTCTCAAAATTTTTTTATTAAACCTAGTTTTATTTTTAGAAACACCTATCGCCTTTTTCTCATGTCTTACTTGACATGATTTTGTTCCTTAAAAGATCCTGTCATTGGGAAAAAGATTTTGTTCCATAAACATAGACATCCATTATTTGAAAAGATTATATGTTATGGAGCAAGAGAATAAAATTCATTACTCCTATACATATACATTAAGTTATTATGAAGTCGTTCAAAAAATATTTTATGTTATGGAAAATAAGATTTCATTTTCCTAAACATCCACATTCAACCAAAAATTTCAATAGATGTTTGGGCGAAAAATTATACCTCACCTCTAAACCTAAGCCCATTTTATAAACCTCAACATCCCCCTCCGCCAATTTCAAATGATTCTAGATTTAATTTTAAAATCTTTTTGAGAGCATAATTTGTAAATTGAAATATTTCCTTTAATTCTTATAAGCTAAAGTTTTCGTAATACCAATCTATTTTTGTTAATCTAACAAATGCAAATTTTTGCTTTCTATCAGATTATATCAGAAGACTTTAGCTGAAACTCTTCCTTTATTTAAATTTTTGTCATAATTTAGGACTTAACTCTTATACCCCGGATAACTATTTTGATCTTTTTTTCGATTAATACAAGCGGTAGGTAAACTTAGGATTTCTTTAATTAATTATAAGTATATCTCCAACTTTTGTTCTAGAATAACAAAAGCTTAAGTATGGGGGTATTTGATAAGTTATAAATATACATATTTTTATGTACATTAATTAAGTCATTTTTTGTTTATTCTCTTTATTCTTAGTTAATTTTCTGTAATAAAATGCTTCCTTTTTTCTAAATTTTACTCTAACTTAATTTATTTTATTTTATTTTTATTGTTCAAGAAACTACTCAAAATTGCAAGTACAGGCCCGTGTACTTTAGGTCACTCCCGTGACCTGGGTATGTTACTTCAAATCCAACAGAAGATGCGGCCCACACATAAAAAATCAAGACACGCCCAAGTACAGGTCTGTGCCCAATATTACACGCCCATGACCAAGACTCGTGTCACGCCCTCGAGGATCCGCCCTCGAAGTTAGTTGAATAGACCCGACATGCCCGTATCAAGATGTGACACGGCTGTGACTTCTCCACCTAGCCCAAACAAGACGTCGCCGACGACTAATTGACACGACGTAGTCCCTAGATCAACCTCCCAACACTCCCCATGACACGCCCGTGACAAACAGAGACACGCCCGTGACATCCACGTGTACAGCCACAAAGTCAAACCAGCCATCAAATCTGAACACCGACTCACCAACAATAGTTACATGCCCCACCTACATGCATGTGACCTAGGACGTGTACTTAGATTTTTTTGCCTATAAATAGGAAGTTCCTGTATGAGCTGTTGTTCTTCCTTTGGACCATTTTGCTTAAGGTTTTGTGTTGTTTAGATGTATTTTTAATGCTATGTAAGGTATTTTCTCCCCTGTCTTTTATTTTTATTTTAGCTTTGTAATTATCTTTTAGTATTAATAAAATTAATAGTTTTTCTCCCATTATATGATTTTGGAATGCATCTATGTGCCCCTCCCTCAAGCAATCTTTTTTTTATTTTTCTTTTGTTTTTGTTCTTTTAAAATTGGGGTGTGTGTATAAGATTAGATTTTATGCTTCTATGTTTAGTTATTTTTACTTAACTTTATTAGATTTAGTATTTTATAGCCTTTTATTCATTGCTATAAATCCTTAAAAGTGTTTTCAAAGTGATTTTCATTTTTCTCTAACTTAGATTTTCTCGTTTAGGTTCTAAAACTTTTTCATTCTTTTTTACTTTATTTGCACTTTTTACGCACTTTTACGGAGTTATACGAATGGATATATAGTCGTTTTAATTTTTCGAGCACTTTGATTTTCCATTTTATTCGCAATACTTTTTGCTCCTTAAATTCTTATTTTTTTCTTTTTATGCAATTCTACCACATTCCAGCGGTAGAAATGTAGTTGTTTTAATTTTTAGATAACTTCATTTTTCGCAATTTTCGAATGTGTGCTTGCGTGTATGAGTTAATTTTTATAGCTTTTATTCATTCATGTATTGTGTGTGTGTGTGCTTTTAATTATATAGAGTGCGTGTGTGTGTTTTTATTCAAGTAGAGTGCGTGGGTGTGTTCTATTTAATTATTGTGTGTGTGTGTTTTAATTTCTGTAGAGTGTGTGCATGTGTGCAATTATTTCCTCCAAATTGTTTGAGTAGAACTCACTTTAATTTCCCGCCTACTCAGTTAAGTAGGACTTTTAATTTCCCGCCTACTCATTTGAGTAGGACTTGTAATTTTACTGCTTTCATTTCCCTCCTACTCGTTTGAGTAGGACTCGCACTTTTACAGCTTTCATTTCCCGCATTCTCATTTGAGTAGGGCTTACAATTTACCGCTTTCTTTACTGCTTTATTTTATAGCTTTAATTTACTACTTTCATTTTCTATTTTCATCCTATCGCTTTCTTTCCGCAAGCCGTCCCCATTCTGATGAGTGGCTAACCACTCTTAGCCCTCAGTATCGAAGAGCATTGGATCAGATAAAATCACTTTAAATAATTAAAGGTCCTCTTTTTCAATTTAATTAAATTTCCTAAGATTTACCTCGGGTTTACGACATGTAGAACGACATATCGATGTGTGGGCTCTATTTTCATAGTCCATGATAGCTAGCCAAGAGGCCGTGCATATAGACCGATCACCACTTGGTAAAGGGAGTTCTGCACTAACCCTCAAGAGAGGAGGCGCAGAATTCTATCGAATTGGGTTACCCACCAATAGAGGGGTTCTTAGTGTAATGCGAACATTAAGAGGAATCGTTCGTCGGAAGAGAGCCCGGTCGAATAGTTTTAATGTTCAGGTGAGCGATAGTCCTAAAGATAGGTGAACTCATGTTTGTGGAGCAACCACAGCCAAGTCTCCGCCTTAATTAATTTGAAATTTAGGATCATTATTTACTAAAAGTTTATTGTAGTTCAAATTCTTTTAGATACTGTTGTGCTAAGTTATTCATCGGCTCCATTTTAATGCTTTTATTTTCTATTTATATATATATAAATAATATACCGACAAGATAATTTCGGTAAAATAATAGTCCCCTCCAGGAAAGAGTAGAAATAATGAACCTGACCCCGAGAACAATACGACCCCGATATTCCTCACCATAATATCTTGTACTACCCCCGATATGTGCACTTGTCTCCTCTCGTTAAAACTCGATTTCAACTATTTTACAACCAAATAATAAATCTGCGTGCCCCGTCTTCATAAAAAAAATCAAATCTGCTTTTCTAAATAAAACCCCCGGGGCGCCGCGTTTTCTAAATAATTTTTGGAGTTTTAACCACATAAAGTTTTTGGCGCCGTTCCCGGGGAAATTTCGAGTTGTTATTTTGAACTCTAGAGAACTATTATTTTTACCTATTTATATATATAAAAAATGGCCAACAAAAATTTAAAATAATAATAATAATACTTCTTTAAAAAATTAAACAAAAACTTACAAAAAAAATTATTTTGTTATCATTATCTATAAAAACAAGAAAATGAAATAACAATGTTTCCAAAACAATTTGAAAAAACTATAAAACTAAAAACTTGAAAAAACTATAAAACCAAATTTAATCTAAACACTAAAAAAAATTATAAAACTAAAAAGTCTAAAAATCTAAAAACCCACAAAAAATTTAAACACTAAAAAACCCAAAAACCAAAAAAATAAAAAAAGAATAGAAATAAACTAAAAAAATCTAAAAAACTAAAACACTTAAACAACTAAAAAACCAAAAAAAAACTAAAAATACTACTTAGAAACACAAAGAAAAAATATATAATAAATTGTTATTAAAAATGTATATATCTATCGCAAAAAAAAATCCCCTCCTAAAAACCACCAATTAATTCTCGTTTTGTTTTAACTTCTTTTATTTCTTTTCAAAAACCAAAAACGTTTTACCAAAAAAAATAAACACTTGAAATAAATAAAATTTTTCTATAATTACATATTATATCTCTCTTTTTTTCGCTTTGACGCGCTTCACGTTATTGTGAGCGCAAGGGGAACACATATCTGTAATGCCCATTTGGCTAAGACGTTACTTCAATACAGAGTTACACACACTTTCCCCTACCGCCCGAAAATTTTAGGCCGAATTTTTCTTTTTCATTTTTCTATTATTTTTCTTTCCTTTGTTCTAAATAATCCAGGGTTCCAAATGAGCCTCCCCGATCTCATCTCAGGGAAGTTTCTACCCTCCATCTTTCTTTTTTGTACATACTATATTTTATCTATTTTTGTTCCGCATATTTACATTGCAACATTGGGGACAATGTTGGATTTAAATATGTGGGTATTTTCTTATTTTTCTTTATTGCATTTCTATACTCTACACCCAATCAAAAATACAGAAAAATAAAAAAAACAATTTAAAAAAAACTTCAAAAAATTTTTTCTTGTTTTTATATAATAAAAAAAACTAAAAAAACTCAAAAAAATTCACAAAACAAAAAATTTTAAAAAAAGTAATAAACAAAAATTGAAAAAAAATTTGTTTTTTTTTACTTTGTAAATTTTTTGTTAAAAAATCTTTTTCTTTCCCACTCGCTTCTTTGTAAAAAAATCATTCTCTTTCCCTCTCTCTTCTTTGTAAATAACACTTCTTTCTCTCCCCTTTCTTGTAAATAATTTGATAAAAACTAAAAAATAAAAAAATTAGAAAATATAAAAATCCTAAAAAGACAATAACTCTAAAAATCCCAAAAAAAGAAAATAAATCAAAAATACAAAAAAGATAAAAACACTAAAGTCCAAAAAATTTGTTTATTATGTAACCAATAAATCGAATATCTCATTCTTAATCATTTTCGCTCTCAAAAAATTTTGTTGCAAGTTTATTTATAATCGAATTTTGTTAATTCTTTGTTTACTATTTGCTTATTAATTGGAGATCGATAGATTTAGATATCTGGGGTTATATTTTAAAGAATTTCATATGTATCTTTTTTTTGTTAAAATAAGATACTTGTTTTCAGCACCACTTCTAACTTATCTAGATAGTTGCACATTTATTTTGTTAGAAAATAACAACATTAGATTTCAATTATGTTTACTCCAAGTTTTTTTTGAAATATAGGAACGTTTAATTTATAAAGGTTGCTCTCAAAAGTTTTTTTATTAAACCTAGTTTTATTTTTGGAAAAACCTATCTCCTTTTTTTCATGTCATAGTTGACATGATTTTGATCCTTAAAAGTTCCTATGTCAATGGATTAAGATTTCGTTTCATAAACATAGACATCCAATATTCGAAAAGATTATATGTTACAGAGTAAGAGGATAAAATTCATTACTCCTATACATATACATTGGGTTATTATGAAGTCATTCAAAAAATATTATATGTTATGGAAAATAAGATTTCGTTTTCCCAAACATCCACATTCAACAAAAAATTTCAATAGAAGTTTGAGCGAAAAAATATACCTCACCTCTAAACCTAAGCCCTCTTCATAAACCTCAACATCCCCCTCCGCCAATTTCAAATGATTCTAGATTTAATTTTAAAATTTTTTTAAGAGCATAATTTGTAAATTGAATTACTTCCTTTAATTCTTATAAGCTAAAGTTTTCATAATCCTAATCTATTTTTGTTAACCTAACAAATGCAAATTTTTTGCTTTCTTTCAGATTATATCAGAAGTCTTTAGCTGAAACACTTCTTTATTTACATTTTTTCATAATTTAGGACTTAACTCTTATACCCCAGATAACTATTTTGATCTTTATTTCAATTAATACAAGCGATAGCTAAACTTATGATTTGTTTAATTCATTATAAGTATATCTCCAACTTTTGCTCTGGAATAGCAAAAGCTTAAGTATTGGGGTATTTGATAAGTTGTAAATATATGTATTTTTATGTATAATAATTAAGTCATTTTTATTTATTTTATTTATTTTTAGTTAATTTTCTTTAATAAAATGTTTCATTTTTTGTAAATTTTATTCTAACTTAATTTATTTTATTTTTTTGAAATTTTCCAAAAACTGCTCAAAATTACAAGTACATGCCAGTGTACTTCACGTCACGCCTGTGACCTGGGCATGTTACTTCAAATTAAATAAAAGATGCGCCCTACAAAGAAAAAATCAAGACATGCCCAAGTACATGCACATGCCCAATATTACACGGCCATGACCAAGCCTCGTGCCACGCCCTCGACGATCCGCGCTAAAAGTTCACTGAACAGACCCGACATGCCCATGTCAAGATACGGCATGGCTGTGTTATTCTCCACATGTCCCGGTGGTGTAGGGGTGTACGTGACATGTACGTGCTTACGCTAAAGGAAGCTTACCCGTCACAGAACATGAAAAATAAAGAGAGTGCTCCAACCAAAAGCGAATGTAAAGGGGTCGGTTAGCTCTCAAAAATACGGGAATCGATACCACGTCCTTAGGACCTAACTCTCCAACAAGCACACAACTCGCCCTTAGCCGGACTCGATACAACATCCTTAGGACCTACCTCTCCAACAAGCACACACCTCACCACACATATACAAGCATCTATTCTTTTCACTATAAGCCGTCAATCGCAGCAATAATATACTTAGGAGCGGCGGTAAACAATAAAGAGCGATCAAGAACAAGTTGAGATTAACTCCCTTGTTAGCACAAAGTGTGCCCAAACTTGGTGAACAAGTCTAGGCTAGGACTAGTTTGTTCTCCAACGGATCTTCTCAATCCGGATAATAAGAGGATCAATAAAAACGTTTCGATTCAGATTTTTGCAAGCAGAAAAACACTTTAAAATCGCAGAAAATACAGATGTATAACCTCCACAAAATCTCACAGCAAGAAAACACAAAGAAAGGAAGGAGATTACCCAACCAAGAAGATGATCACACAAGATTTGTGGGAGAATCACTCTCTCCACGGATCCACCGATTTCACACCGAATGAAGCTGCTTCCTTCTTCCACAGAGTTGCACTGATAGAATCCACGCCGGAGTCGCACCGAACGGGGATGGAGGAGGCAAGGTATGGCTTCACACCAAGGGGGTGGACGGCTAATGGAGTCTCTCCATGGTGGCCGAAATTCTCAAGGGTAGTTTTAGGTTTTTCTTTTCCAATCCTTTAACTCTTCATAATATCCTCCTTTAAATAGGAGTTACAAAAGAGATCCAACCGTCCGTGATGGAGATGAAATCTCATCCATCCGGGCGGTTAAATACACACCAAATGTTTAGTAGCACACCAACATGAAAATAAAAATTAATACAAGCCATATTTTTAAAAGCAATTAAAAATAAAACTAATTAAAAACTAATTAAAACTTATAAGCAAGCTTTGCGCGCCGCGGATGGAGGTTGTATCGCAGATTTCCGTTAGCATCCATGGCGTTGTCATGACGTTGTAAGTCTTTATATTGCTGCGCCGCGGCAACCGAGTCATCATCAGGAAGTGTTGGAGGGGCCGCGCCATCACCCGGACAAGACGTCGCCGGCGACTAATTGACACAACGTCATCCCCAGATCAACCTTCCCGACACGCCCGTGACAAATTGAGTGACACCCATGACATCCACGTGTACAGTCGCAAAGTCAAACCAACAATCGAATCATAGCACCGACTCACCAAATAAAAAAAATTTCGAGTTTTCTAAAAAATCTGCGTGCCCCGTCTTCATAAAAAAAAATCAAATCTGCTTTTCTAAATAAAACCCCCGGGGCGCCGCATTTTCTAAATAATTTTTGGAGTTTTAACCACATAAAGTTTTTGGCGCCGTTCCCGGGGAAATTTCGAGTTGTTATTTTGAACTCTAGAGAACTATTATTTTTACCTATTTATATATATAAAAAATGGCCAACAAAAATTTAAAATAATAATAATAATACTTCTTTAAAAAATTAAACAAAAACTTACAAAAAAAATTATTTTGTTATCATTATCTATAAAAACAAGAAAATGAAATAACAATGTTTCCAAAACAATTTGAAAAAACTATAAAACTAAAAACTTGAAAAAACTATAAAACCAAATTTAATCTAAACACTAAAAAAAAATTATAAAACTAAAAAGTCTAAAAATTTAAAAACCCACAAAAAATTTAAACACTAAAAAACCCAAAAACCAAAAAAATAAAAAAAAATAGAAATAAACTAAAAAAATCTAAAAAACTAAAACACTTAAACAACTAAAAAAAGAAAAAAAACTAAAAATACTACTTAGAAACACAAAGAAAAAATATATAATAAATTATTATTAAAAATGTATATATCTATCGCAAAAAAAATCCCCTCCTAAAAACCACCAATTAATTCTCGTTTTGTTTTAACTTCTTTTATTTCTTTTCAAAAACCAAAAACGTTTTACCAAAAAAAAATAAACACTTGAAATAAATAAAATTTTTCTATAATTACATATTATATCTCTCTTTTTTTCGCTTTGACGCGCTTCACGTTATTGTGAGCGCAAGGGGAACACATATCTATAACGCCCATTTGGCTAAGACGTTACTTCAATATAGAGTTACACACACTTTCCCCTACCGCCCGGAAAGTTTAGGCCGAATTTTTCTTTTTCATTTTTCTATTATTTTTCTTTCCTTTGTTCTAAATAATCCAGGGTTCCAAATGAGCCTCCCCGATCTCATCTTAGGGAAGTTTCTACCCTCCATCTTTCTTTTTTGTACATACTATATTTTATCTATTTTTGAAACGCATATTTACATTGCAACATTGGGGACAATGTTGGATTTAAATATGAGGGTATTTTCTTTTTTTTCTTTATTGCATTTCTATACTCTACACCCAATCAAAAATACAGAAAAATAAAAAAAACAATTTAAAAAAAACTTCAAAATTTTTTTTCTTGTTTTTATATAATAAAAAAAACTAAAAAAACTCAAAAATATTCACAAAACAAAAAATTTTAAAAAAAGTAATAAACAAAAATTGAAAAAATTTTGTTTTTTTTTACTTTGTAAATTTTTTGTTAAAAAATCTTTTTCTTTCCCACTCTCTTCTTTGTAAAAAAATCATTCTCTTTCCCTCTCTCTTCTTTGTAAATAACACTTCTTTCTCTCCCCTTTCTTGTAAATAATTTGATAAAAACTAAAAAATAAAAAAATTAGAAAATATAAAAATCCTAAAAAGACAATAACTCTAAAAATCCCAAAAAAAGAAAAAAAAATCAAAAATACAAAAAAGATAAAAACACTAAAGTCCAAAAAATTTGTTTATTATGTAACCAATAAATCGAATATCTCATTCTTAACCATTTTCGCTCTCAAAAAATTTTGTTGCAAGTTTATTTATAATCGAATTTTGTTAATTCTTTGTTTACTACTTTCCTAATTAATTGGAGATCGATAGATTTAGATATCCGGGGTTATATTTTAAAGAATTTCATATGTATCTTTTTTTTGTTAAAATAAGATACTTGTTTTCAGCACCACTTCTAACTTATCTAGATAGTTGCACATTTATTTTGTTAGAAAATAACAACATTAGATTTCAATTATGTTTACTCCAAGTTATTTTTGAAATATAGGAACGTTTAATTTATAAAGGTTGATCTCAAAAGTTTTTTATTAAACCTAGTTTTATTTTTGGAAAAACCTATCTCCTTTTTTCATGTCATAGTTGACATGATTTTGATCCTTAAAAGTTCCTATGTCAATGGAATAAGATTTCGTTTCATAAACATAGACATCCAATATTCGAAAAGATTATATGTTACAGAGTAAGAGGATAAAATTCATTACTCCTATACATATACATTGAGTTATTATGAAGTCATTCAAAAAATATTATATGTTATGGAAAATAAGATTTCGTTTTCCCAAACATCCACATTCAACAAAAAATTTCAATAGAAGTTTGAGCGAAAAAATATACCTCACCTCTAAACCTAAGCCCTCTTCATAAACCTCAACATCCCCCTCCGCCAATTTCAAATGATTCTAGATTTAATTTTAAAATTTTTTTAAGAGCATAATTTGTAAATTGAATTACTTCCTTTAATTCTTATAAGCTAAAGTTTTCATAATCCTAATCTATTTTTGTTAACCTAAACAAATGCAAATTTTTTGCTTTCTTTCAGATTATATCAGAAGTCTTTAGCTGAAACACTTCTTTATTTACATTTTTTCATAATTTAGGACTTAACTTTTATACCCCAGATAACTATTTTGATCTTTATTTCAATTAATACAAGCGATAGCTAAACTTATGATTTGTTTAATTCATTATAAGTATATCTCCAACTTTTGCTCTGGAATAGCAAAAGCTTAAGTATTGGGGTATTTGATAAGTTGTAAATATATGTATTTTTATGTATAATAATTAAGTCATTTTTATTTATTTTATTTATTTTTAGTTAATTTTCTTTAATAAAATGTTTCATTTTTTGTAAATTTTATTCTAACTTAATTTATTTTATTTTTTTGAAATTTTCCAAAAACTGCTCAAAATTACAAGTACATGCCAGTGTACTTCACGTCACGCCTGTGACCTGGGCATGTTACTTCAAATTAAATAGAAGATGCGCCCTACAAAGAAAAATCAAGACATGCCCAAGTACATGCACATGCCCAATATTACACGGCCATGACCAAGCCTCGTGTCACGCCCTCGACGATCCGCGCTAAAAGTTCGCTGAACAGACCCGACATGCCCATGTCAAGATACGGCATGGCTGTGTTATTCTCCACATGTCCCGGTGGTGTAGGGGTGTACGTGACATGGACGTGCTTACGCTAAAGGAAGCTTACCCATCACAGAACATGAAAAATAAAGAGAGTGCTCCGACCAAAAGCGAATGTAAAGGGGTCGGTTAGCTCTCAAAAATACGGGACTCGATACCACGTCCTTAGGACCTAACTCTCCAACAAGCACACAACTCGCCCTTAGCCGGACTCGATACAACATCCTTAGGACCTACCTCTCCAACAAGTACACACCTCACCACACATATACAAGCATCTATTCTTTTCACTATAAGCCGTCAATCGCAGCAATAATATACTTAGGAGCGGCGGTAAACAATAAAGAGCGATCAAGAACAAGTTGAGATTAACTCCCTTGTTAGCACAAAGTGTTCCCAAACTTGGTGAACAAGTCTAGGCTAGGACTAGTTTGTTCTCCAACGGATCTTCTCAATCCGGATAACAAGAGGATCAATAACAACGTTTCGATTCAGATTTTTGCAACGGAAAAACACTTTAAAATCGCAGAAAATACAGATGTATAACCTCCACAAAATCTCACAGCAAGAAAACACAAAGAAAGGAAGGAGATTACCCAACCAAGAAGATGATTACACAAGATTTGTGGGAGAATCACTCTCTCCACGGATCCACCGATTTCACACCGAATGAAGCTTCTTCCTTCTTCCACGGAGTTGCACTGATAGAATCCACGCCGGAGTCTCACCGAACGGGGATGGAGGAGGCAAGGTATGGCTTCACACCAAGGGGGTGGACGGCTAATGGAGTCTCTCCATGGTGGCCGAAATTCTCAAGGGGTAGTTTTAGGTTTTTCTTTTCCAATCCTTTAACTCTTCATAATATCCTCCTTTAAATAGGAGTTACAAAAGAGATCCAACCGTCTGTGATGGAGATGAAATCTCATCCATCCGGGCGGTTAAATACACACCAAATGTTTAGTAGCACACCAACATGAAAATAAAAATTAATACAAGCCATATTTTTAAAAGCAATTAAAATAAAACTAATTAAAAACTAATTAAAACGTATAAGCAAGCTTTGCGCGCCGCGGATGGAGGTTGTATCGCAGATTTCCGTTAGCATCCATGGCATTGTCATGACGTCGTAAGTCTTTATATTGCTGCGCCGCGGCAACCGAGTCATCATCAGGAAGTGTTGGAGGGGCCGCGCCATCACCCGGACAAGACGTCGCCGGCGACTAATTGACACAACGTCATCCCCAGATCAACCTTCCCGACACGACCGTGATAAATTGAGTGACACCCATGACATCCACGTGTACAGCCGCAAAGTCAAACCAACAATCGAATCATAGCACCGACTCACCAACAGTAGTTACACGCCTCCTACATGCACGTGACCTAGGGCGTGCACTTAGATATTTTGCCTATAAATAAAAAGTTGTTGTATGAGTTGTTGTTGTTCCTTTGGACCATTTTGCTTAATACTTAGGGCTGTTTAGATGTATTTCCAATGCTATGTAAGGGATTTTCTCCCCCTCTCTTTTATTTTCATTTTAGCTTCGTAATCATCTTTTACTGTTAAAAAAATTTATAGCTTTTCTCCCATTATATGGTTTTGGAATGCATCTATGTGCCCCTAACTTAAGCAATCTTATTTCTATTTATTTTTCTTATTTTTTTGTTCCTTTAAAATTGGTGTGTGCGTGTATGAGATTAGATTTTATGCTTCTATGTTTAGTTATTTTTACTTAACTTTGTTAGATTTAGGATTTTATAGCCTTTTATTCATTCCTTTAAATCTGTAAAATTGATTTCAAAGTGATTTTCATTTTTCTCTAACTTAAATTTTCTCGTTTAGGTTCTAAAACTTTTTTGTTCTTTTTTACTTTATTTCCACTTTTTACGCATTTTTATGGAGTTATAAGAATGGATATATAGTCGTTTTAATTTTTCGAGCACTTTGATTTTTTTCCTTTTATTTGAAAAACTTTTTGCTCATTTAAATTTTTTTACTTTTTATGCATTTCTACCACATTCCAGTGGTAGAAATGTAATTGTTTTAATTTTTAGATTACTTCATTTTTCGCAATTCTCGTATGTGTGTGTGCGTGTATGAGTTAATTTTTATAGCTTTTATTCATTCCGATAGAGTGTGTCTGTGTGTTTTAATTATGAAGAGTGCATGTGTGTGTTTTTATTCAAGTAGAGTGTGTGGGTGTGTTTTATTTAAGTAGTGTGTGTGTGTGTGTTTTACATTCTGTAGAGTGTGTGCGTGTGTGCATTTATTTCCTCCTACTCGTTTGAGTAGGACTCGCTTTAATTTCCTGCCTACTCATTTGAGTAGGACTTCTAATTTCCCGCCTAATCGTTTGAGTAGGACTTGTGATTTTACTGCTTTCATTTCCTGCCTACTCGTTTGAGTAGGACTCGCACTTTTACAGCTTTCATTTCCCGCCTACTCGTTTGAGTTGGACATTCAATTTACCGCTTTCTTTACTGCTTTAGTTTACTGCTTTCATTTACTGCTTTCATTTTTTGCTTTCATTCTATCGCTTTCTTTCTGCAAGCTGTCCCCATTTCGATAAGTTACTAACCACTCTTAGCCCTCAATATCGAAGAGCATTGGGACAGATAAAATTGCTTTAAATAATTAAAGGTCCTCTTTTTCAATTTAATTAAATTTCTTAAGATTTGCCCCGGGTTTACGACGCATAGAACCGCATATCGATGTGTGAGCTCTTTTTTTGTAGTCCATATGCTAGCTAGCCGAAAGGTCATGCGTATGGACCGATCACCCCTTTGTAAAGGGAGTTCCTCACTACCCTCAAAAGAGGAGGCATGAAATTCTACCGGATTGGGTTCCCCACCCAATAGCGGGATTCTTAGCGTCCTGACACTAAGAGGAATCCTTCGTCGGACAAGAGCCCGGTCGAATAGTCTTAATGTTCAGGTGAGTGATAGTCCTACAGATAGGTGAGCTCATGTTTGTGGAGCCTCCACAGCCAAGTCTCCGCATTAATTAATTTGAAATTTTGGATCTATATTTATTAAAAGTTTATTTTAGTTCAAATTCTTTTAGATATTATTGTGCTAAGTTATTTATCGGCTCCATTTTAATGCTTTTATTTTCTTTATATATATATATATATATATATATATATATATATATATATATATATATATATATATATATATATATATATATATATATAATAATATCCCGACAAGATAATTTCGGTAAAATAATAGTACCCTACAGGGCATAGTAGAAATATTCAACCCGACCCCGAGAACAATATGACCCCGATATTGCTCATCGGAATATCATGTACTACCCCCGATAGGTGCACTTGCCTCCTCTCGTTAAAACTTAATTTCAACTATTTTATATCCAAATAATAAATCCACGCGCACCGTCTTCCTAAAAAAACAAATCCACTTTTCTAAATAAATCCCCTAGGGCGCTGCATGTTATATATAATTTTTGGAGTTTTAACCCCAATCAAGTTTTTGGCGCCGTTGTTGGGGAAATTTCTAGTTGTTATTTTGAACTCTGGAGAATTATTATTTTTACCTATTTATATATAACAAATAGTGACCAACAAAAATTATAAATAATAACAATAATAATAAAAAAATAACTTTAAAAAAAGCAAACAAAAACTTACAAAAAAATTTATTATGTTATTATTATCTATAAAAACAAAAAAAATGAAATAATGATGTTTCCAAAAAAAATTAAAAAACCTATAAAACTTGAAAAAACTATAAAACAAAAAAAAAACTAAAAAATCTAAAAAACTAAAAACCTAAAACATCTAAACAACTAAAAAATAAAAAAAAAATAAAAACCCTACTTAAAAACACAAAGAAAAAATATATAATAATTTGTTGTTAAAAATGTATATATCTATCGCAAAAAAATCCCCTCCTAAAAACCACAAAAAATCCTCGTTTTGTTTTAACTTCTTTTATTTCTTTTCAAAAGCCAATAAAATTTTTACCAAAAAAAAAATAAACACTTGAAATAGATAAAATTTTTCTATAATAACATATTATCTCTCTTTTTTCACTTTGGCGCGCTTCACGCTATTGTGAGTGCTAGGGGAACACATATCAGTAACGCCCATTTGGCTAAGACGTTAGTTCAATACGGAGTTACACACACTTGCCCCTACCGCCCGCAAACTTTTTGCCGAATTTTTCTTTTTCATTTTTCTTTTATTTTTCTTTACCTTGTTCTAAAAAATGCAGGGTTCCAAATGAGCCTCCCCGACCTCATCTCAGGGAAGTTTCTGCCCTTCAACTTTTTTTTTGTACATACTATATTTTATCTGTTTTTGTTCTGCATACTTACATTGCAACATTGGGGATAATGTTGGATTTAAGTATTGGGGTGTTTTCTTATTTTTCATTATTGCATTTCTAAATTCTGCACCGAATCAAAAATACAAAAAAATGCAAAAAAAGTTTAAAAAAAACTTCAAAAATTTTTTGTTTGTTTTTATATAATAAAAAAAACTAAAAAACTCAAAAAATCATAAAACAAAAAAATTTAAAAATATTTATAAACAAAAATTCAAAAAAATTGTTGTTTTTACTTTGTAAATATTTTGTAAAAAAAACTTTCTCTTTACCCGTCTCTTCTTTGAAAAACAGTTCATTCTCTTTCTCCCTCTCTTCTTTGTAAACAACACCTCTTTCTCTCCCCTTTCTTGTAAATTATTTGATAAAACAAAAAAAATCAAAAAATTTAGAAAATCCAAAAATCTTAAAAAGACAATAACTCTAAAATTCCCAAAAATGATAAAAATCAAAAATACAAAAAAAGATAAAAACACTAAAATCCCAAAAATTTTGTTTATTATGTAACCAATAAATCGAATATCTCATTCTTAACCATTTTCGCTCTCCAAATATTTTGTTGCGAGTTTATTTATAAGAGAATTTTATTAATTCTTTGTTTACTATTCGTTTATTAATTGAATATCGATAGATTTATATATCTGGGGTTATGTTTTAAAGAATTTTTTATGTATCTTTTTTTATTTAGATAAGACACATGTTTTTAGCACCACTTCTAACTTATCTAGATAGTTGTACATTCATTTTGTTAGAAAATAACAACATTAGAATTCAATTATGTTTACTCCAAACATTTTTTTTGAAATATAGGAACATTAAATTTATAAAGGTTGCACTAAAATATTTTTTATTAAACCGAGTTTTATTTTTGAAAAAACCTATCTCATTTTTTCATGTCTTACTTGACATGATTTTGATCCTTAAAAGATTCTATGTTAGTGGGAATAAGATTTCGTTCTGTAAACAAAGACATCCAATATTTGAAAAGATTATATGTTACGAAGTAAGAGGATAAAATGCATTACTCCTATACATATAAATTGGGTAATTATGAAATAGTTCAAAAAATATTATATGTTATGGAAAATTATATTTCATTTTCCTAAACATCCACATTCAACCAAAAAATTCAATAGGGGTTTGAGCGAAACAATATACCTCACTTCTAAACCTAAGTCCTCTTCATAAACCTCAACATCCCCCTCCGCCAATTTCAAATGATTCTAGATTTAATTTTAAAATTTTTTTGAGAGCATAATTTGTAAATTGAATTATTTCATTTAATTCTTATAAGCTAAAGTTTTGGTAATCCCAATCTATTTTTGTTAAGCTAACATAAGCAATTTTTTGCTTTCTATCAGATTATATCAGAAGTCTTTAGCTGAAACTCTTCCGTTATTTAAATTTTTTTTCATAATTTAGGACTTAACTCTTATACCCCAGATAACTATATTGATCTTTCTTTCAATTAATACAAGCTGTAGCTAAACTTAGGATTTCTTTAATTGATTATAAGTATATCTCCAACTTTTGCTTTGGAATAACAAAAGCTTAAGTATGGGGGTATTTGATAAGTTGTAAATATACGTATTTTTATGTACAATAATTAAGTTATTTTTGTTTATTTTCTTTTTTTTAGTTAATTTTCTTTAATAAAATTCTTTCTTTTTTGTAAATTTTATTCTAACTTAATTTATTTATTTTTTTGAAATTTTTCAGTTACTGCTCAAAATTGCAAATACACGCCCGTGTACTTCAGGTCACGTATGTGACTTGGGCGTGTTACTTAAAATCCAACAGAAGATGCGGCCCGCAAATAAAAAATCAAGGCACGCCCAAGTACATGCCTGTGCCCAATATTACACGCCCGTGACCATGCCCCGTGTCACGCCCTCCACGATCCGCACTCAAAATTCGCTGAACAGACCCGACAAGCCCATGTCAAGATGCGACATGACAGTGAATTATCCACCTGGGCCAGACAAGACGTCGCTGATGACTAATTGACACGACGTCGTCACCAGATCAACCTTCCCGACACACCCCCTGATATACCCGAGATAAATAAGGTCATGATGAGTTCCATTTATATAGGGTTTTCCGGACTCATCTGGGCTGGTTTTCCTGTCTTTGCACTTTACTTTTTGGTTGTTTTCATTGATATTTCATTCATACTGCGTTTCAAGTTTAGTGCACTTTTCTAGCCCGTGGGTGCACAATAGCGCATTCGATTGCTGGGGGTATGGACTTGGTGCTCCCCGGGGCTCGTTCCAGTAGTTGTTATTGCTTTTTGTTGATTGCTGGGGGGTCCTCCATTACTAATTTTATTGTGTGCAGGTGGTCAGTTTTCCCCTCTTCAGAATTCTGATTTGAGGAAAACGCATGACCGTGCGTTTTATTAACGCACAGTTTTCCTGTAGCCTTTTGGTTTTTTCTCATTTCTGTGGTTGGTCGTGCGTCTTCTTCACGCACGGGAGGAAGCATCCATGCACGTGTAAAACGCACGATTTCTCAAGGTTGCCTGCAATTTCTACTCGATGTCGTTACCCGTGCAAATTACTTCATGCACGGGCTGATAGCACGTGCGCGAAGGAAATGCATGGTTCATTCCGTATTCTTCCTCAGGCACCTTCTGGTTATTAATATCGCACAGTTCACGCACGGTCATGCACCAGACCGTACATGACCATTTTTGCTGACTTTAACTATTTAAGCCGTAGATTTCTCCTGGACCGGCACACTTCATTTTCCTCCGCCATTTTCACCCCTTGGAGCGGGAACTCGCCCCTCCAGTCGTCATTTTCTCTCTCCTACTTGGAGGGTTGATCCGGTCACCCTTTCTCCTTCAAAGAGCTTGCTAAAGCTTTATCTCTGGCTGCCATTGCCATTGCCGACCTCCAAGCTATTATTTGAGTTCATAGTTGTAGAACTTGTAAAGCATTTCGCTCTTATCCGCATCAACAACTACAACACAAAGAAGTCGGGTGTGAAGAAGGAAGTGACAGCCCTTTGGGATCTCGGATACCTTCCAAAGACAGAGCTAGGATGAGGCTCGACAACCCTCGCTTCCGGCCGTAAATCTTTGAGAGTCTTTGAGTGCTTGGTTCTATTTCATCCCCTCTTTTCCTGGATTTACTTTAAACTGATCTTGTGTTAGTATGTTTGAGGTTTATTAACCATGTTTTCTTCAAAGTCTTGTTTCGGTTTTGTACTGTGATTTCTTGTTCATGATGTATGTTGATGAGTTTCCACCTTGTTAGAGAAAGCCGTGCTTGATCCGTTCTAGCGACTGCTAGAAGCGCATGTTGCGAAGAGGTGTTTACGACCCTCGATAGTTTGTTCGTCTCCGCGATTACTCTTTAGAGTAATTCACCCTGGCAACGCGGTGATGACGACCCGCACTAATTTGATGCTGCTTAGTGTATGAAAACCAAAATCAAACCCCTCGATTTTACTTAGTACTTTTATTCATTTCTCTGAAAGCGAAATCCATGCTCCCTTCTCGCACTCCACGTGAGATTGATACTTGGGAAACTACTCCTCCATTTTATTACTTGGCCGTGAATGGTAATCTTACCACCAGCGCATCATGTTTTTGGCGTCGTTGTCGCAGAGTGCAACTATTGCATGCATTTTGTTTCTTTTGGGAAAAGTTTGTGAGCGTTTTAGTGTTTTTAGTGTTTTCTTTATGTGGGTGTTTTATGATAGATCTGAGCCCTGGTGAAGGCAGAAAGATTTGGCTGCTAATCCTGAGAATGCACGAGTAAGGAGAGCTCGCCTCCTTGCTACTGCAGCTGAGGGAAGGATGGATGACTTAGGCCATTTGGGACACGGCCAAGGGGAACGAATAGTTGAGAACCAGGATGTGGCCTAGCCTCGCATTAGGACAATGTGGGATTTCATTACGCCTACTGTGGGGTGGGTTTATTGATGCATGTAAATCAACAAGCGCATCGGTGGCACAAGTAATAAAGTTTGGGAATAAATCCCCGAGTGTCGTTCTCTTGAGGAATGCAATTAGCATATAGCGACAACATTTCAGAAAATTTTATTACGAGGGTTATACATAGAAAAAGAGTAAAAAAGGGACTTGAGAGATTGTGGTTGTCTGATCTAATAAACTAATTAAATCTATGCGGGTCGAAGGCACCACTTCGCAAGGTGAGGTGAGTGTATCGGCCGTGATGCCGAACTTCGGTTGGGCGAGTGACCGAAAATCTAATGGGTGGAAGTGTTCTTGTGCGGAGCGCAATCGGGTGAAACAATAGTATGTAGTGGATGTGGAGTGGGTGAGGCACATTCACACACACAACTTACAAGCATAAGAAAAATACAAACATCCCATTAGATATAGAATAGAACATGTAGTTCATTACAATGTTATATCATTCCATACAATAGAGGAAGGGGAAGAAGAGTAAACCAATAGAGGGTGAAGATCCACCGCAGGTCGTGGCCGGAATAGCGAGTTGTCAATCCTCTTTCGGGCTCAGTCCGAGGAGGCTTCTGGTACCAACGAGCTGTGACCTCGAAGGCCTTTGAGTCCGTTCTCTAGGTTGCCTTCTTCTCCAACTCCGGTGGAAAGCTTGGAGTTGAGGTCGTCAATGGTAGGGAGCTTCGCCGGAGGTTTTCGAAAGCTTCGGAATAGCCGGCTATGGACTCCCGATGAAGGTGGAGGTGATGGAGCAGTTGGAGAAGTAAAATGGCGCTTCCCGCGCACTCCCCGATCGCAGAAAATGACGTGCGTTCACCTAAATCGCGGAGCAGGCCCTTAAATACGGAGGCAGCAAAAGCAGAGCACACGATCAGTGGCGCACGACCAGTGGTTGTGCGCACTGTAGGTCGATGATCGTGCGCCATTTCTAATTAAACCTGCAACCTAGACAGAAACATTAGTAGGTACGTGCACGATCGGTGGCACACGACCGGTTATCGTGTGTTCTGAATCCACTGATCGTGCGATTGACTAGGACAGATTTGCAGAAAGTAAGGGGTAAACACGCATGAGCAGTGGCGCACGACCAGTGGTCGTGTGCACTACAGCCAGTGCTCGTACGATTACCCGGGCAGAATTTGGAAAAAAGAGAATGTAATGCGCACGATCGGTGGCACACGACCAGTGGTCGTGCGCAGTATTTCTGTATCGTCGGGGTCTCCCGAGCGGTTCCGGAGCACACACACGAACCCTGCACCAGCAGAAGAGGCATATAGGCCACCAAAAGTGCACACCACATTCCCAAGACATGGCTAAAGAAAAACAAAAACATAGAAACAAATAAAACACACAGAAACGGGCCTAAAGTGCACTTAATCATGAAATAGGCACGTAAACAAATATATGCAATTATAGCTCTCAAGTGCAGTGCTAAGACGATAAAACTGGCCCAGATGAGTCCAAAAATCAGTGTAAAATTTGGACTCATCACACCCCCAGACTTAACCATTTGCACGTCCCGAGCAAATCATATCTTCGTGGACTAGAAAATAGCTAGCTAGCTCAGAAATTTGAAAAAACAAAGTATGACGAGAAATCAAATACATCATGGGCATAGAAGATATAAAAGAAAAACGTTTTAATTATACTACGTAGTTTAAACTATTCGACAGACGTAAATAAAAATTGTATTTGCTCAAAATTAGAATTCTGGAGAATCTTGCCATCATATGTAAGAAGAAAGTAGGCAGGCCACTAAGGTGAGCATTGCCAAAGATCAGAGCTCGTGATCACCTCCAAAAAAATCCATCAATGTCGGGGACCATAAGCTTGCACGTTCACACTCTCTCCACGGCGCGGGTTAGACTCAAGCATGAATCAGTAGGACTTGTCGGAGAGAATGGGGCTTAGGCTAAGGTTTGGTAGTCAATGATAAACATGAAGGCTACACGCAACCAAAGCGAGCGAACAAAAACCTAAAGCAATATATCCACTTAGAAATGTACGTGTAACACACCCCCAGACTTAGCTTCAAAACCGGCCGTGTACACGACCTAACTCGACCAAAATCAATAAATAAGATGGGGATAGAATTCTCAAAGCAATTCTTTCAGATTTTTCTTTTTCTTTTTTGCTTTTTTTCTTTTTATTTTCTACGTTTGCAATCCCCAAATGTAGCAATCAAAAAGTTTATGAATTCAGCACCACATTACACTATTTCCACATATCACAACATCATCAAAAATATTAAATTTAAATAAGCTCAAGCATTGGATTGTGATGGTGGGTTTAGCTTCAGGCCTTGGTGAATGTGAGTGGAGCTGGATCAAAGAATGGGTAGGCACAAATTTGGCATGCAACGGTTAATGGGTAGGGAATGCTAAACAAGGATCAAACTAGCCAAAATGATGGCCTATGTCATGCTCACTCTTGACTAATCGGGCACCGATGCTTCAAGAGTAGCTTAGGGCAAGTTCTTAGCCACCGAGAAAGATGATCCCTCCTCCCGACTCGAGAAATACGAGTCTAGTGGCGGCTACACACATTCCTACATTATCATTCGATTACTCCAGATTCAGATTTTGAGTAGTACAAACAATATTTACATCTGCAGAAAAATATAAATCTACGAGCATAAAGAAAAATTAAATCTATACTAGTTCTACACAAACCATATGTACTCGATTAGGAGCATTGCATGAGTTTCGAACTACTCTATCCTAAAATCCGAAGCCAGTACCACTTTTTTAAAGTTTACACAAAAAAAATATATTTGACTAGAGCTGCACGCGTGGATAAGAGCGCACTCGTGTGGATGATTCAGTGTGTGCGACAGAGATCATGAAATAACTAAACCAGAGACTCGTATGCAACATAATATGTTGTGTAGTGACCACAGGCATGTTCTCCCCCCAGACTTAAATTCGACAATTAGTAAAAATGAGCATTCCAATTAGGAAAAAAAGCTAGTGTAGGAAGTACCTATGCTCAAAATTGAGCATACCGGTCATGTGATGAGATGTCCAAGTGCGGCCAAGTTGTCGCGCCTCAAAAATTCCTGCACCTGTGATTGAAATATGCACGCCAAACAAAATATGGACACAAATATATATATAAATAAAGAACTCAAAGCATAACACGGGACCAAATGGTCCAACTTGGGTTGTCTCCCGAAAGCCCTTTTGTTTACCGTCCTTATGGTGGACCAAATACCTGTATTAGCAGTTATAATAAAGAGATCTTTGCAGTTGAAAAAGGAAGAAATAAAAACAGAGCAAACTAGTGTTCCATAAGCAGCAAGAAAACATAAAGAGGAGGGTAAGTGGAATGATGGTGATGCAATCAGCTATAGACAGATTTGTGGTAAGTCTCTCCGATGGGGTGCGAGAGGACGGCAGATTGTCTTTCTGCATTGGCGGTAGGGGTTTTCCCTTTACTTTGATTGCACTCTTTCTCGCGTCGGAAGGCAGCATAGCCCTCGCCACTTAAACGCTTTGCCTCTTTCAGTTTCTCCATCGTGGGAGACTTCCAATGGAGGTAGGTTGTAGTTTTTCCTATTTTCGTGGTTTGTGGCATCCTGTCCGGCACCATGATGGAGACCGGATCTGCCCAAGCTAATGATCGCTTAATAGAGTTATCAGCAGTGTTATATAAATAAGTGTCTCGGGATTTCTCCCGAATAAAACTTGGTTCGCCAAGCTCAAAAACATAGTTGGCTGGAAGTAGAAAGGCAGCCGTGGCTTTGGCGCACTCGATCTCTTCTTTGACCAATAACTCTTGATCCTCATCTATCTCCTAGGAGTGTCCTTTCTTTATATTCTCTTGTAGATGTGCTTCTTCCAATGTTGGGAGTCTTTAATCTATCTTGGTATCTGTGACACTCAGAAAATTGTTATTTTTGATGGGAGAGGAATGTATGGATTTTTTTTATTGAGGGTGGAATCTTCGGTCAGCCAAGTGATGCGTCCTTTGGAAAAGTCGAGGGATGCTCCACTGGCCGTCAGGAATGGGACTCCTAATATAGGAATAGAGTTATTTTCCTTTGGTCCCAAGACCTGGAAGTCAGTGGTTATACGTTTTCCGTTAACCTCGATTTCGACTTCCCAAACACCTCCCTCGGTGTCAACCAAATTGCCATTCGCTAAGATAAGCGACTTCCGATTTTCAATGTCGACTTGTAAGTGCATCTTCGCAACATCTTGAAAAATAAGGATGTTGCTGGACGCCTCGGAGTCGCATAATGCTAGGGTTTCGACGTTGTTTATTTTACAATTGATAACGAGTTCGTTGCGGTTTCCTAAATTTTCTTCCCCAAGGCTTTTATCTTGTTCATGGGGGTTCTTTTCGGTGTTACTAGGTAAGGTGCCTTGGGTGCGCTCGGAAACCACTTAGGCCAATTGGCCCAATTGTGCCTCCAGTTTGCGCATCGAGGCGGCTTAATTTGTCATGTTGGTTTGGGAAATTTCAACGAATTTCTCGAACATCTCTTCCAAAGAACTTTTTTTAACGACGGGGGGCCCTTGGGAATAATTCGGTTGAGGTGGCCGCGGTTGGCTTCCGGGCATACGCATTGTTTTGATGCTGCCCCGGTTGCCATCTTTGGTCAGATGCATTTGGATTCCAAGAAACGTTGGGGTGGTTTCTCATCCCCGGGTTGTATGTGTTCTGGTAAGGCACTCCCCTGTTTTGATTGGCTATAAAATTAACTAACTCATTCATAAAAGAAGATTCGTCTGGTACCTTAACTCCTAAGCATTCGAAGCTGTGGTGGTCGGTGCTTCACTACCCTTGGCATGAGATTGCCATCACTGGGGCGGCGGCAGCGTGCTTGGGGATATCCACGGCAAATACTCCACTTATGCTTCGTGGGATGTTTCTTCCAGCGTTCCAGTAAGCGTCGTGGGTGACGGTGTCTTGTAAGATTCTCAGAGCATCATCTAGAGCAATGTTCATGATTGTTCCTCCGGAGGCGGCATCAATCATGGCTCGGTGGTGGGGATCAATAGCGAAGTAGAAACTTTCGACGAAGTTCCACGTTTGGAATCCATGATTAGGGCACTTCCTCATCAGCTCATTGAAACGCTCCCAAACTTCTGCTAAACTTTCTTGATCGGCTTGCCGGAAGTTTGCTATTGCACACCTTGATAACTATAATTTTATCCATATTTTTATATTTAATTTTTATTTAATAATTAATTAGATTTTAATATATTCTATGATTTTATTATCTAATTTCTTTATTTTCTTATTTTAGGATCAATATGGGCTGCAAATGTCAATATGGAGTCGACATGATTGATAGGGAGACAAATCTGGACAAAGCTGGAAAAATTGCAAAGCACACGCCCCAGACACGGGCGTGACCGAAATGTCACGGCCGTGACATCCAGGAGTGAACCCGGCACATTGTCCATGCTCAGTGCCCCATCATTTAAAAATACATGCCCTAAGGTCATGGGCGCGACAATGCTAACACGAGCGTGACGTCTAGCCATGACATCCCGGCGTGCCAAATGAAATCTACAGTTTCAAGATCGTCGAACGAAGATCGTTGAACGTCAATTACACGTCCGTGACCCATCGATCACGGGCGTGCTCAGGGTGTGTCGAGTACGTTACAAGACATTACATTAAGCCGTTGCTTCCAGATTATCGTTTCAGCTTGACACGCCCCTGGTCATGTGCGTGACTAGGGGGCGTGACCCCTCCATTAATAGCAATTTACTCCCGCTGGTTTCAGCTTCCCGCGGTTTTACAGAAACTGAAGTAACACTCCCTATGTCACGGGCGTGACCTAGGGGCGTGACCCGCCATTTAACAGATTTTGGCAGTTTCTCCTCCAACGTTCCCGAGATTTCAAGACGGCGGTTCCGAGCCTGACACGCCCTAGGTCACGAGCGTGACCTAGGGCGTGACCTTGCAGAACTTTTTCATATAAATTCCCGGCAATTCCAGAAGCTGGGGGAGATTTTGGGAGCTTAGTTCTGTTTTGTTTACTGTTTTTCTTGCATTTTAATTTCATAGTATAGCCTTTACTTTCAAGTGTATCTTTAATCATGTCTTTCCCTACCTTAACTTGTATTTCCCTAATGATGATGAGTAGTTAATTTTCATTTAGCTTTTGGTCATGATGAAGCTTGAAATAAATAAACCTTTCTTTTTTATCAAATGTCTTGTTCTTAATTATGCTCGCTACAATTTATCTTTGATTCATATTTTGTCAAATTCATATTTTGCGGATATGTTTTTCGATCTAAGATCCGTATCCTAAATGACCGAGAGGTTGCGGATACGAGAAGAACACTCAAAGATAAAAGGAGTTGCATGCACTCCTCGAAAGAGGACGACATAAATCCTCTTGATTGGAGTCAAATCCAATAGAGTGGACCGCCTAAAGCAAGCTTAGGGGTTTCGACTGGCCGAGAGGCCTTAATCGATCAACCTAAGGTTAGTCAAAAGCATGAGCTCATGAGAGATGCTTTTGTACTTAGGAACTTCCGCGGTCGAGTGAGTAGTTTAAGAGCTCGCATTACTTTATTTTCAAAAAGGTTTATTTTAGTTCAAGTGGATTCTAGATCAAGTGCTAGCTTCCCCAAAATCGAACTTCTCTTTCTTAGTGTATCATTTCCTTTTCTGTTTTAAACAAAAATCAACTTTCTGTCTGATAAGATAATAGCTCTTTCTTGTGAGTACAAGTATTCGACAATCCCCGAGTCGATATACGACACTTGATCCTATACTCCGAACGATAGGTATACTTGCCTCATCGATTGGAAACACGCGCTAGCGTGGAGAAAATAATCATCAAGTTTTTGGCGCCGTTGCCAGTGACTCTTTTCTTTGTCGATATTTTGAAAGCAATGATCTATTAGTTTTATCATTCTCGTTTTGTTTTAAGAATATCAAAACCAAAAAAAAATTATTTGGTCTTATTTTGGTGTATTACCCGAGGGAATCCGTCAGATCTAGTTGATTTGGATCCGGAGATCGAGCAAAGCTTACGAAGACATCTAAGACTCCACGACCTCAATTCTCCAAACTTGGTTGAGGAATCCATCGGTGACACTTCTTTTTCTTCTTCTTCTTCATCTTCCCATTCTTCTCAATTTTCTTGTATTTTGAATAACCAAAATCCAAATATGGCCGAAGAACGGACTATGTCCTATTATGCCCAACCAAATTTGGATTAGGTGCAATTAAGTATTGTTCGAAATTAAGTATTGTTCGACCCACCATTGCGAACAATAACTTTGAATTGAAGCCAAGCATCATCCAAATGGGACAACAATATGTACAATTTGATGGGCTTCAAGATGATGATCCAAATGCGCATATTTCTAACTTTTTTAGAAATATGCGATACTTTTAAAATTAATGGGGTTTCCGATGATGCCATTCGGCTAAGGCTATTCCTTTTTCTTGGCGCACCAAGGCTAAGCAGTGGTTGAGTTCTCTACCAAGAGGCTCCATCACTACTTGGGCTGAGATGACGGAAAAATTTCTTACGAAATATTTTCCGCCCGCTAAGACGGACAAATTGCGCAATGATATTACTTATTTCTCCCAAGTTGATACGGAAACGTTATATGATACTTGGGAGTGATTTAAGGAATTGCTTCGCCGTTATCCGCATCATGCAATCCCCGATTGGTTACAAGTGCAAACGTTCTATAATGGCCTCAATCAACAAACGAGGCAACATATTGATGCCGCCACCAGTGGAACATTAAACAACAAGACACCGGCGGTCGCTCAAGAACTTATAGAAGGTATGACCATGAATACGTATCAATGGAGTACACCGAGGTATCGACCACCTAAACCGGCCGGGATGTATGAAATAGATACAGTTTATAGTTTGTCTCTCCAGGTTGAGCAACTGCAAAAACACATGAACGAGATTTCTGCTTCCTCGTCTAAATCTACCTGTGAGCCCCAATATTGGGAGCCTTCTATTATTGCCGAGCATGTGGATTACATGGGTAATCCAAATCGGCCACCTTATAATTCGTGCAATAATTTTGGCAATTCCTATCAACCGGGTATAAGGAATCACTCCAACTTCTCTTGGAGTAATCAGGGGAACGCGGCACGCCCTCCAAACACGATTCCACCCAGCTATTTTCCACCGCAAGCTCCAAAAGCTCCAAATCTCGAGGAGTTGTTTACCAAATATACAACTACAAATGATCCCAACATCCGGAATCTCACCGGATCTCTTCATAGTTTGGATACACAAATTGGGAAAATCGCTAAAATGCTCTCCGATCGTCAACAAGGAGCGCTACCGGGCAATACAGAGTCCAACCCAAAGGAGCATGCCAAAGACATCACCCTACGGAGCGGGAAAGAGGTAACCACTTGTCCAAATCTGGTTGATACTTCTCCAATTCCGGTTGATACGGAGGTAACAATTTCTTCATCTTCTCCTCCGACTAAGCCTTCTACATTTAAGAAACCAAAAGCTTATCAACCACCTCTTCCCTATCCATCCAGAATGCAAAAAGACTGGGTGGACGAGCATCACGGTAAATTTTTGGACATGTTTAAACAAATCCAAATAAATTTTCCATTAAGTGAAATAATAGCACAAATGCCGAAAAACGCCAAGTACCTCAAGGATCTTTTATCCAATAAAAAGAAACTTGAGGATATCTCCACGGTTCAGTTGAACACGGAGTGTTCGAAAGTTTTACTTAATAAATTACCTAAGAAATTACCCGATCCGGGTAGTTTCTCTATTCCTTGTTTGTTTGGTGATTTATTAGTAAAATGTGTGTTAGCCGATCTCGACGCCTCAATCAATTTAATGCCCTATTATTTAGTTAATAAGTTTGGATTAGGAGAAACTAAACCCACAAGAATGTGCATCCAATTGGCGGATCGGTCTGTCAAGCTGCTTATGGGGATCATAGAGGATGTGCATGTCAAAGTTGACAAATTTATCTTTCCGGTAGATTTTATCATCTTTGACATCGAAGAGGACACCGAGGTACCACTCATTCTTGGTCGCCCTTTTCTTGCCACCTCACACGCAGTTATAGACGTTAGTAATGGGAAACTTCTCCTTAGAGTCGGAGATGAACAAGTTACCTTTACTATTCACACGTCTATGAAAAACTCGCTCTGAAATGACGACTTCTGTTATTATTTGGAGGCTTCTCCTGAAGAAGACTCCTTTCTTTTTTCTGAAAAATCTTTATCTTCTATTGATCATGATGCCGATTTTGAAAATTTAGATTTAATGGCTCACGAAAATAGTGATAATCTCTCGATCACTAGCGCACCTATTTTTGAACTTTTAGAATTTGGTAGTGATCTGAAAGAGAAGGTTAGATCAGAAATACTCTAGAGGGGGCGGTGAATACAATATTGTGCTCTCTTAACAAATATTTACAGCTATCGCTATAATCCTAGGTAAACAGATTAGTAAATAAAGTAATAAGCCAGGCAACCTAACAAATCACAGAACACAGCCAAAACAAAAGAAAAAGGGCAACCAGACGACACAAGAAATTATAGTGGTTCCCCAACCTAGGTACATCCACTCTTCTACCACCCTGGTAGGAATCCACTCAGATTTTTGATCAGGTGCCTGACACTAATGAGCTATTTTCAGGTGCTCAAAAACCAAAACCTCAAGTCTTTTGGTAGGAGACTTGCAATCAGGAATAATTTTGAAGGGACTTAAAACCCTGTACAGAAGATGGAAAATGGGTGATGGTGTCTTATCTTTCTCAATAACAACTGAGAAGACTAGTGGATTGATTTCAGCAGATTGCTCCCCCTGAGATCTTGAATGTATCAGGAAATCTGGAGCACTGCTTCAGGATGACAGGTCTTCAAAGCTTGATTGCCTTGACCAGTGATTGCTTCAGGAACTTCTTTGACATATAGAGTTATTGTTGTCCTTCTGAAGTTATCATGTAGGGTTGAAAGAAGAAGACTCTTGATGGAGATTGTATGTTCTTCTTCTTCTTTATGATGTTCTCTGGCCTAGGATGATTGCAGAAAAGAACTTTTGATTTCTGAAAAACTTCTTGAATGTAATGTCTGTGTGTGTGTATTACTGCTTAATCTTTTCTTCTTTTTGTTAAAAACTGACTGAAGAACACATTCAAAATTAGAATCTGTGAGCAGTAAATGCAGTCGGCCTGGGAAGGAAGCGTCAATGAATGAATTCCCTAACTGTCCCATAGAAAAATGACATGTAATAATCCATGATCAATGCTCGTTCTAACGGTAACATTCCGAGAAGTTTAAACATTAATTACTCAGGAATCATCACCAAGAAAAGGGACGGAAAACTGGAGAAGACCTAAGTATGGAATCGTTGAACGAAGAACAGGAATCATCGAGCTGAGTTCACAGTTCATCGAGCTGAGCTGATGAGTTCGTCGACCAGACAATAGCAATTAGTCTTCAAGGGAAACTTGTCAATTCTGCTACAAACTTCGTCGAACTGACAATCTTCATTCGTCGAACAGACAATCATCATTCGTCGAACTGAGATCCAAATTCGTCGACCGAAGAATGATTGTGGACCTAGAATCTAAGAAGTCTCTAGCTGAGAAGAATTCAAATAGAAGACTAGAGATCGTCGACCAAAGAATATGGTTCGTTGAGCTGAGATCGACGAACGTCGCTGATTCGTTGAGCTGAGATCGACGAACGTCGAACAGATTTCTTTGAGCTGAAAATATCTCTAAGTCTTGAGTTTCTCTGGCAGTCTGGAGGATGGCTAGTCCATAGGATTATGTTCTAAGGACAAACCCTAGATCTAGGACACAACCAATGACCATGACTATACAAGGTGGGTCAAAGACATCCTAACTCAGTGAACCTATCCCAAATCCAAACTAGGGATCCAGCATGATTGTTTGAAAACTTCTTATGATGTACCTCCTGTGCTAGAACTAAAACAATTACCTGATCATTTTGAGTATTTATTTTTAGCGGAGGATTCAAAACTTACGGTTATTGTGTCGGCCTACTTGACCGATGAAGAAAAAATTAAATTATCTCATACTTTAAAACTTCATCGCCGCACAATTGCGTGGAAGATCACGGATTTGAGAGGGATTAATCCCTCCTTTTTCACCCATAAAATATTATTAGAAGAACATGCTTACAACACCATTCAACCTCAACAATGGCTAAATCCTAACATGAAGGAGGTAGTCAAGGCCGATGTAATAAAATTAGATGCGGGTATCATCAATCCGATTTCGCATAGCTCTTGGGTGAGCCCGGTCCAAGTGGTGCCCAAGAAAGGAGGGTTAACGGTAGTGCCTAATGATAAAAACGAGTTAGTTCCTACTCGAACCGTTACCGGATGGCGGGTGTGCATCGATTACCGTAAATTAAATGATGCAACCCGTAAGGATCATTTTTCTTTGCCGTTTATTGACCAAATCCTTGAACGTCTATCCGGGCACTCATTTTATTGTTTTCTTGATGGTCTCTCGGGATATTTTCAATCCTAATCGTGTCCGAGGACCAAGAGAAAACAACCTTCACTTGTCCGTTTGGCATCTTCGCCTATCGAAGGATGCCTTTTGGTTTGTGCAATGCGCCGGCAACCTTCCAAAGGTGTATGCTAGCAATCTTTGACGAATTAGTGGAGGATATCATGGAGGTTTTCGTGGACGATTTCTCCATTTTTGGAGATTTGTTTGATTTATGTTTGACAAACCTTTCCCGTGTACTCCAACGATGTGAGGACACGAACCTAGTTTTAAACTGGGAGAAGTGCCATTTTATTGTAAGGGAGGGTTTGGTCTTAGGCCATAAAATTTCTAGTAAGGGCATAGAGGTAGATAAAGCAAAAATTGAAACTATAGAAAAGCCACCTGCCCCTTCAAATGTTAAGGCCGTTCATAGTTTTTTGTGGCATGTCGGTTTCTATCGCCGGTTTATTAAAGATTTTTCTAAAATAACTAAGCACCTTACCCACTTGTTAGAAAAAGACGTGCTGTTCATTTTTGATGAAAATTGTTTGCGTGCTTTTTCTCTTATTAAAGAAAAATTGATTAACGATCATATCATGATCGCTCCCAATTGGGAACTTCCATTTGAGATAATGTGCGATGCTAGTAGTTTTGCCGTCGGTGCGGTCTTAGGACAACACATAAATAAAAATTTTCATCCTATCTATTATGCAAGCAAAATAATAACCGCCGCACAGGAAAAATACACGACCACTGAAAAAGAATTATTAGCCGTAATTTTCGCATTTGATTTATTCCGCTCATATCTCACCTTGTCCAAAATTATTGTTTTTACTGATCATTCGGCCTTGAGATATTTACTAGCAAAAACAGATGCAAAGCCGAGATTGATTAGTTAGATCTTACTACTCCAAGAATTTGACTTGGAGATTCGCGACAAGAGAGGAGCGGAGAACTTGGCGGCTGATCATCTTTCGCAGTTGGAGAACCCCAATTCGGGGGGAGCACATGGAGGAGGACATTGATGACACTTTCCCCGAGGAGTGCCTTCTCGCCATTCATAAGGTATTTACTCTCCCCACTACTTGGTTCGCCGATTTCGCAAATTATCTTATTGCGAGATTCCTCCCGAATGATTTTTCTTATCAAGAAAGGAAGAAATTCATTTCTGATTTGAAAATTTATTTTTTTGAGGATCCCTTCCTTTTTCGTGTTTGCGCGGACCAAGTAGTGTGGAGGTGTGTTTCTCATGAGGAAGGCACCCAAATTCTGAAGCATTGCCATGAGGGACCCGCCGGTGGGCACTATAAAGCTAATCAGACTGCTCGGAAGGTACTTGAAGCAGGCTTCTATTGGCCAAGCATCTTCAAGTATGCTCACTCCCATGTAAGTCGTTGTGAACAATGCCAACGCTCAGGTAATATTTCCTGCCGTGATAAAATGACATTAAATTCATTTTTAGAAATAGAAGTTTTTGATTTATGGGGGATCGACTTTGTTGGACCTCTACCAATATCCTATGGAAATAAATATATTTTGGTAGTGGTCGACTATGTGTCATGGTGGGCAGAAGCGCAAGCCCTTCCCACTAATGACGCCCGAGTCATGACCCGATTTCTTAAAAAACTATTTTCACGATTTGGAGCACCGCGCGCAATAGTTAGTGATAGGGGCACCCACTTTTGTAATGCACAATTCGCTAAGGTTTGTCTAAATACGATGTTACACATAGGTTAGCCACCCCCTATCACCCTCAAACAAGTGGCCAGGTAGAAGTAGTTAACCGTGAAATCAAACGAATTTAAGAGAAAACGGTTTCTACTAGTAGGAAGGATTGGTCGGTCAAGCTTGATAATGCTCTAAGGGCTTATCGGACCGCGTACAAAACCACTATCGGTTGTACGCCGTATCGACTAGTTTATGGGAAAGCATGCCATTTACCGGTCGAGCTTGAACATCGTGCCTTTTGGGCACTTAAATTTTTCAATCGTGATGAGAATTTGTCCTCCGAGCTCCGTAAACTCCAACTTAACGAGGTCGATTAGTGGCGCTCCCTCGCTTATGAGAATAACAAACTCTATAAGGAGCGCAACAAATTTTATCATGATAGAAAAATTAAGCACCCAAAGGACTTTCAACCGGGGGACCAAGTCCTTCTTTATAACTAATGCTATAGATCACGGCAGTGAACCGGTCGCACAAGTAATATAAAATGGGAGCTTTCCCAAGTATCGATCTCACAAGAAACACAGTAAGGTTGAGTTAATTTTGAGGAGGACTTGAGATTGAAGTCCTTAGGGTCGGAGCTAACTAAGGGGGGTTTTGATATTGCGGAAACAGAAAATAAAATACTATCAACTACTCCTACGCAACGCCGCTATGCGATGCTTCACCAGACGGGATGGAGGACTAGTCGGGCTGCTATGCACCGAATCGCTAGGCGGATGGAAGAGTAGGATCGCGGATGAGGTGGTGAGAATGGCGGAATGAGGGTCGTAAGCAACTCTTCGCTACGCACGCCACTAGCAATTGCTAGTGCGGAAAGGGTGGATGGATGGTGGATGGACTATGACACACCTCAAGTAAATAACGAAAATACACAAAATCACATAGACATGATTGAATATAAAAGTTTTACAAACTAAGCATTCTTCATCAAATACAAGAGTTCAACTACACATTCAACAACCAAACAAGAAAAGAGTGTGCGAAATCGACCGAATACGAAGCCTTGCTGAGGATTCACGGTTGGAGTCGTCGGGTTGTCAATCCGCATCCAAGCTCGGTCCGCAACTGCGTCCGGGGTAGAGAAGGGCTGTCACCACCTTCCAATGTCCCGTCTTCTTCGTGTCACGATCCGGTGGAGGATGGCACAACTTCTCCTAGCTTGGTGAAGAAAGCTATGTCAAGCTCTTCTTGAAGCTCAAAGATGAAGGAGGAGGCCAAGAGGAAGCTCCGACTTGGATTTGGCGGTGAACGCTTGCCCGGAGCACCTCCCTAGGGTGGAAGATGAAGGAGGATGGCGAAAACGGCGGAGGAAATGGGCGATCTGCGGATCTTCATGCGGGTCTTCGGATTAGGGCGAGACCTGCACTATTTATACAAAAGCAGAATTGAACAATGCGCACGATCACAGGCGCACGACCAGTGGTCGTGCGCTCTATGTCCTGTGCTCGTGCGCACTGGCATGGAATATCAGGAAGAAGAACTGGGATAATGCGCACGAGAAGTGGAGCACGACCAGTGGTCGTGCGCACTAAGTCCAATGATCGTGCGATTACCCAGACAGGACTCCAGAAAAGAGGAATCAATGCACACGATCAGTGGTGCACGACCGGTGGTCGTGCGCAATATGTCCAGTGGTCGTGCGCTTACCCCAGGCTGATTCGGGAAAAAAAAGAGTAGTGCGCACGATCGCGGGCGCACGACCAGTGGTCGTGCGCAGTAGATCCCATGATCGTGCGCAGTATTCCTGTTTCATAACCATCCCGGGACACGCACACAACCCCTGCACCGAAAGCAGAAACCAATCACTAATCTGTGCAGACATTCCAGACAATAACAAAAAGGAGTACAGACTAAAAGAATAACACAAAACACAACCACGGGCATAAATGTGCACTTCCTATGGAAATAAAGACAGGATGAAATATATATGAATATGAACTAAAAGTGAAGTGCAACCGTGTGAAAACTAGCCCAGATGAGTCCGAAAATAGGTATATAAAGTGGACTCATCACACCCCCATACTTAACTGTTTGCGCGTCCCGAGCAAACAAAATCTAAGCAGATAGGGAAAATGATTTAGCTAACAAGGAAATTGTGATATAGAGTATCATGCGAAGTCGCATGCTCGCGTGCGTAAAAATACAATAGAGAAAATTTCTAAGTATACAAAATAGTTTATACTTTTCACAATGCGTATCAAAATTTTATTATTACTCAAAAATAGAATCACGGTGAATCATCCAGTCATGCGTAGGGAGAAAGTAGACTAAACGCTAGGCGAGCATTGCTCGGGATAACCTCCAAAGGAATCCACCAATGTCGGTGACCATATGCTTGCCCTTTCGCATTCTCTCCACGGCACTGGTTTGGTTCACACACGAATCAGAAGGACTTTAGGTGAAGAGATGGGGCTTGGGTTTTGGTAAGGTAAACAAGGGTAAACAAGAAGGCTATACACCTAACCCAAAGGAGCTAGTATGAAGGGAATCCAACAGCTAACCAAAATATATACGGGTACACCACACCCCCAAACTAAACTTTTAACATATGGGTGTGTGCACCGCCTACTCCAAAAATAAGCACATCTCCAATATGATTTTCAATTTTACTTTTCCTTTTCACTTTTTTTTTCTTTTTCTTTACAAATATTTTTCTTTTTTCCTTTCTCTTCATTTTATTTTCACAATTCAGCAAAAATAACATTGGAGCACATCCACATAATCACAAGTGAAATCACCACATCACATCCCAAAATGAAAATGTAAACACTAAAGCTCAACTTGGGTGTGCGACTAGGATCGACTATGAGGCTTTGGTGAACTAAAGGTGGAGCTGAATCAAAAGGAGGGGTAGGCACAACAGGGCTAGCGAGGACAAGACGTTAGGAATGGTACAAAGCTCAACCGGGCCAAAATGATGGCCTACATCACGCTCATGCATGACTAACCTATACCCATGCTTCAAGAATAGCTTGGGGCAAGTTCTTAGCCAACGAGAAAGACTATCAATCCTCTCAACTCGAGCAATACGAACCTAACGGCCGTCTACACACATCCCTAAGCTACCGTCGGATTTACACCGGATTCACCAACTTTTGAGTAGAATAAAAAGTATTTACGCAATTAGAAAAATATAAAACTAAAAGCATACAGAAAAATTAAATCTACTCCAATTTCTACACGAGACGAGAGCAGTTGACTAGGAACACAATAAGGCCAACATTTTACTCCTCACAATCCTATGTCAGCACCATAATTTTCCCAAATCTAACGAAGAAATGAGTTTAACTCGCGCCACACTAACATATAAGCACGCGCTCAAGTGGGTGTAGTGGTGTGCAGTGCAATGAACTAATCAAAATAAAACTATAAAAGCTTCTAGTATGCACATGAGATGTGTACGTGCAATAGGTAACAGATCTCTCCCCCAGACTTAAACTAAGCAACAAATCATAAGATAGAGAAATTAAAATCATACAGAGCTAAGGGAAGAGGTTACCCAATGCTCAGCTAGTGAGCATAGTAGAAGACGCGTGGAAACTGAAGCAGGCCCGCCATACGAAGAATCAGAACCCTGCCAATGCAATTTTCCAAGAATACCTACAGGGGTAAGCTCCGCAAAAACAAAACAAAATATACAAAAAGAAATGCTAAAACTAAAATAGACATGAAAAATAAAAATGCAGGAAAATGAAAGATAAGTACTGGGGTTATTGTCATCCCAGCACGACTTATTCAGCTACGAAAAGGTTCTAGCTAATGGGCCTATGAAAAGAAAAATGCATAGGTAACTGACCTAATATCCGTTGCGGTAACGGGTACCGATACGGTGATAGAGCAGTTACCCCTCTACCTAAATAATAATACCTGCCCAACACAGGTAGAGGAAATAGGAAGTAAGAAGAGAAGGAGCGTTGGTGTAACAACCCCATCCGTTCATATGATTTATTCTAGAAGGTCCGGCCGGGGCCCCACAGGATATACCACAAAACAGTCGGTGAAGGTACAGGATGATACCAGAGTAGCGCATCGCACCTATCACAAGCATTCTAGCGGAAGCCTAAACTACTTGAACTCCTCATGAATGTCCAAACATAAAACTCCACATTTTATATATATAGGAATGTCTTACAATATGAACAAGCGTTGGCCTTATAGCCTTACATAGCTTTCACACAGTGGCCTAAACAGATTGGCGCGCAGGCCGGCCACAATAAAAGAACACACTTAGCCTTCGAGGGCTAACAGTAGCAGCAGCAACAACACCAGCAGGACCATCAACCTCTATGCGTCCTGCTCGGCTCTCCAGCACCTGTGCAAGGGACAATCCACCCACTGGTGGCAAACAAAAGCAACGGTCAGCGTTCAGCTGACCAAATTATAACGACCCTACCCCTTCTCTCGGGGCAGTGGTATTTTTCCCTGCAGGCATATCATATCACAAGTATGGCAAGCTATATCATCAAAAAGTGCTTTCACGCACACAAGCCATCACAACCGTTCGCCACCCGGCCCAACGGTCCGTGCACTCAGGGCACATTCTTGGTGTTCTGGCAACCTCTTGCCCACCACCGTATCAGGGTTATCACCCAACGGTAAATCTCTTGAGCATTTACTCCATGGCGTGCAGCCGGAGTTAGTCCTCGGACACCGGGATGGCCCGTAGCCCCCCGTTGTGTCATGGCGCGCAGGCCGAAGACTCTTGCTATGCACTCCAACAGACCGCACTTTTTGGTCTCACGTCAGACGGACATAGCGCAGGTCGGATCCTCCACCCCCCCGTTGCTCAAATCGCCTTGCCTTTTCCGCGTACAGCGTACTCATGGCTATATCAAAGGCGCGGGTCGGTCTCACCAATCTTGTTCTGGCATTCAAGCCTGGGTATGTCACTATACCCATTTCCTCACAGCAACAGCGGGTCTTTCCTGGGCACACCAGTACTTCCTATGACTCCCGTCACAGGTGGACACCGCAAATTACAAATGTCAGGGGTCTTTCCTGGGCACACCAGTACTTCCTGTGACTCGCTCCACAGGTGGACACCCTATGACATCAAGCATCACAAAAAGGGCCTTTCCTGGTCCCACCAGTACTTCCTGTGCCTCATTCACAGGTTGGACCCAAAACATCACATGGCTATTTTCCTGGGCTACCACCCCAGTACTTCCTGCTACTCCTTTTCACAGGTATAACCCGTAGACTCCGTACACTACACGTTTATCCCGGAGTCTTCTCTGATTCGTATGCAACATCACCAATCCAGACCAACCTGTCCAGATGGGCTTCACACAGCATGCCTATTCCGTACTCCATTTCGAATCTATATGCACAACAAAGGGGATTTCAAGAATCACCCAAACGACTCCCAAAAGCAGCCACCTCTTGGTGGGGGAATCAAAAGATATGCCAAAACGGAAGCCTTCACATGGCTAGGAAGAAAAGTCGTTACCCTTGACGATCGCTTCGGTGCCATGGCCTCCAAGCTAGCTTGCAAGACTCGCAAAAGCGTTTCCTCCGCAACGCTGGCTTCGGATCTCTCGTCGGTAAACTGCAGCACCACCAGCAGCAGCCCCCTTTCCTTCTTCCTCCTCCTTTCTCTCTCTCTTTCTCTCTCTTGAAGAAAGATGAAGGCCAAAGTAAAATGATTCATACTTCTCTGATTTCGGCCCTTAAGGAAAAAGAGGAAGAGGCTTCAGCCCTTGGATCCAGACTGAAGGAATGGACGGCCACGATTCTGCCAAAAACACAAATTTTGCCCGACACGGCCTCGAACACGGCCGTGTGCCAGGCCGTGTGCCTCAAGCGGTGGTCAACCGACTTATCCAAACCAGTGACACGCCCCCGGGACACGCCCGTGTCACGGGCCGTGTCACCAACACGCCTTGAGACACGCCCGTGTCTGTGGCCGTGTACCTGGGAAAAAAAAATCCCAAATCATCCCGAGACTTCACACGGCCTGTGACACGCCCGTGTCCCAGGCCGTGTGCCCAGACACGGCACAAAGACACGCCCTGTCGAAATCCTTCGGCGGGCTGAGTTCGTCGCCTGATTTGACACGCCCTGTGACACGCCCGTGTCACAGGCCGTGTTCAACACTCGACACGCACTTCTCGATACTCGACGATCGTCGAGAAAAACCGTCGAGAATGCGACACGGCCTTGGACACGCCCGTGTCCTGGGCCGTGTGCCTCCTCTCGACGAATCGTCGAGATCAAAAATCGTCGAGACAAAGCCCAATCGTCGACACAACCTCGACACGCCCTACGACATGCCCGTGTCGTAGGCCGTGTCACCTGACACGCCCTGGGACACGCCCGTGTCCCAGGCCGTGTCACCCAGATTTTCCTGTTTCTGCACTTTGGGCTGTTACAATCCTCCCCTCCTACAAGAAATTTCGTCCTCGAAATTTAGAGACAGGAAAGCAACAGAAACAGCAAGAAAAATGTGACAACACATATAATGATGTATGTTACAATATGCTTGCTACAAATTACACAAACAGCTCAGGGAACTCTGCTTGCATGGTCTGCTCGCGTTCCCATGTCAGCTCTTCACGGCCGCAGTTGTCCCACCGGACTTTTACCATACCGACCGTCTTGTTCCGCAACTGTTTCTCGGCTCGATCTTCGATCTGAATGGGTCTAACTCTCGTCGTTAGCCCATACTCCACCGGCACCCGATCATCCGCGATCACTTGAGCTGGATCTTTCACGGCCTTCCGAAGCACCGAGATGTGAAAGACATCATGTAACCCACCCAAGTCCGCCGACAGATCTAGCCGATAAGCCGCTTCGCCAATTCACTCAACCACTTCGAAAGGACCCAAATATCTTGGACTCAACTTTTTCAATGGTCGAATCCTGGAGACACCTTTGAATGGCTTGATTTTCAAGTAGACCCAATCGCCAACCGCAAATTCAACATTTCGGTGCTTGGCGTTGTAGTACTTCACTTGTCGATCTTGAACAATAAGCAATCTCTCTCGAATAGTCCGAATGGTTGAGTTTGCTTCATCCACCTCATTTGGTTTAACAACCCGGGCTTCACCCGCTTCTACCCAAGCCAAGGGAGTACGACACTTCCTTCCATATAGGGCTTCCTATGGTGCCATCCCAATGCTTGCTTGGTAGCTGTTATTATATGCAAACTCGACCATATAGAGATGATCTTCCCATCTCTTTCCGAAGTCAAGGGCGCACATTCGGAGCATGTCCTCCATTGTTCTGTTGGTACGTTCAGTCTGGCCATCCGTTTGGGGATGAAAGGCCGTACTGAAAGTCAACTTCGTGCCCAACAGTCGGTGAACTAGCCTCCAATCATTTGACGTTAATCGCCCGTCTCGATCACTTACGATGCTCCGAGGAACACCGTGAAGACGCACAATCTGATCAACATATAACTTTGCCAAACTTTCAACCGAATCATCCCGCCTGTTCGGGAGAAAATGTGCTACTTTTGTTAGCCGGTCAACTATCACCCAAATGGAATCATTTCCTCGCTGCGATTTTGGCAATCCATGCACAAAATCCATGGAAATATCATCAAATTTCCACACTGGGATTGGCAGTGACTTCAAATAACCGCCCGGCTTTTGGCATTCCGCCTTCACCATCGCACATGTTTGACATTTGGCTACATATAGGGCAACATCTTTCTTAAGCCCTGGCCACCAGAAAAGCTTCTTCATATCGTTGAACATCTTTGTGCTCCCGGGGTGAATGGAATACTTCGTATAATGTGCTTCATACATCAGTTCTTCCCTCAGTTTCCCCACATTCGGGACGCACAACCGGCCCTCTTTTCGCAAAAGACCGTCATTCCAGGTGAATTTGCCTTCTGGCCCTTCATTCACATAGCGCAAGAGATCTTCATCCAACTCCGTTGCCCGTCGAACTCGGTCCGCAAGGTCACATTGCACCTCGGTCCAGTTCAAACATGCAATGGCAGTGGAATGCTTATCAACACAATAGATCTCCAATGCCTCCAATTCCTGGATAAGACGTTCATCATGCCTTTGTAACCAATTTGCTCTAGCCGGAACTCGCCGACTCAAGGCATCCGCGACAACATTCCCCTTCCCGGGTTTATAGTGAATTTCGAAAGTGTAGTCCCCAAGGAACTCCAACCACCTTCGTTGTCGCATGTTCAACTCTTTCTGCTCCAACAGATACTTTAGGCTCTTATGATCGGTATAGATCTCCACCTTCACGCCATAAAGGTAGTGTCGCCACAGCTTAAGGGCAAAAATCACCGCCGCTAGCTCCAAATCATGGACGGGATAATTCCGCTCGTGCACCTTCAGCTGGCGTGAGCCATAAGCAATCACCTTTCCACTCTGCAAAAGAACGCAGCCTAAGCCGCTCCCTGAGGCATCACTATAAATTACAAATCCATCGGTTCCACATGGTGAAGACAACACCGGCGCCGTGGTCAACCGAACCTTCAGCTCTTCAAAAGCTCGTGCGCACTCTGGCGTCCAAACGAACTTCTGATCCTTTCGCGTCAGTGTGGTTAGCGGCAAAGCGATCCGCGAGAAGTTCTCCACAAATCTTCTATAGTAGCCCGCAAGTCCAAGGAAACTCCTGACCTCGGCCACGGAAGACAATATTGGCCATTCTTGTATGGCTTTTATCTTCGCTGGATCCACTGCAATGCCCACTCCACTCACCACATGGCCCAAAAATGCCACTGACGATAGCCAAAACTCGCACTTCGAGAACTTGGCATAGAGCTGATTTTGCCTCAACGTGTTCAACACCAACCGCAAGTGAATCTCATGCTCAGCTTTGGACTTCGAGTATACCAGGATATCATCAATAAACACTATCACAAACAGATCCAGGTACTCACGAAAAATACGGTGCATCAGATCCATAAACACTGATGGCGCATTGCACAATCCAAAGGGCATGACTGTGAACTCATAGTGCCCATAACACGTTCCAAATGCGGTTTTGGGAATGTCACCTTCCCGAATTCTTAACTGGTAATAACCAGACTTCAGGTCCAACTTCGAATAGACGGTAGATCCCACCAGCTGATCGAATAACTCATCAATCCGAGGTATAGGATACTTATTTTTCTCGGTCAGCTTATTCAATTCCCGGTAATCTATACACAACCGTAACCCACCATCTTTCTTCTTTACAAAAAGCACAGGCGCGCTCCAAGGTGACATACTTGGGCGGATATAACCTTGCTCTAGCATTTCTTGTAGTTGAACCTTCAACTCAGCCATCTCTTTAGGCGCCACGCGATATGGCGAGCGGGCCACGGGTTTCGCACCTGGCACCAACTCAATTGTGAAGTCAATCTCCCGCTGGGGTGGTAGCCCAGGGAGATCCGCGGGAAACACATCTATAAATTCTGCCACAATCGGAACCTCGCACAAGGTGGCCTTAGGCTCAACAGCCTGAATTAGTGCAAAGTAACACTCCGCACCCTTCCGAACAGCTTTGACTACCTGGAGTGCAGACATCAACGTCCCGCCTACTCCTCGCATACCCGCGAACTTGGTCTCCTGTTCGGTATTCTGGCCCAACGTGATTTCTTTGGACTGGCAATCAATCATAGCATGCTGCTCCGCAAGCCAATCCATCCCAAAAATCACATCGAATTCTGATATTGGCAAAACAAATGCGGTTAAACAAAAATCCCGACTTCCTAACTGAACCGCCACATCGCAAGCTTGATCCGCAAGCATCCAACAACCATTCGGCAACACTACTCTGACGCTATCTGTCTTTGCACGACTGGGTATCCCAAGCCGCATAAGAAACTCACTCGACAGAAAAGAATGCGATGCCCCTGTATCAAACAGTGCTCGCGCCAGCGTGTCCCGAATCATCACAAAGCCTATGGTCAACATGTCACACACACAAACCACAAACATAGGGGTACTAAGCTAAGCATACAAACATTAGAATATGCAAAACTAACTCATACCTGTGACAACGTCACTCTGCCTGATGGCCTCCTGCAGGCCAAGATTGTAGACCCGGGGTTACGCCTGCGATGCAGAGGAATCCACCACCGCCTTTCCTTTTTCTGCATAAGATGCTCCCGCCTTCTTTTCACTCTTTGGCGGCATCCGACAATCTCGCGCAATATGCCCCATCCTACCACAATTGAAGCAGGTACGAGTGTCTGGCTTGGAGGTTGCCCCTGATGTTGCTCCCGTTGCAACTGATGAAGGAGCTTGTCCACTAGGCTTGGACTTCTTACCCCATCTCTTCTTATAAAATGATTTTCCCGATCGGGGCGCCTTCCACTCCGGTTGCGACACAGCCAAAGCTCTCTTCCCTTGCACCCTCTTCATATCCTTTTCCAACGCTGTCGCGGTGTCAACCAATGCTTGGAAACCTTGGTTCACAGAACTGGACACAAGGAACCTCAGTTCGTCCCTCAGTCCTTCATAGAACCGATTAGTCTTCCTCTGCTCATCAGCAAAAATCGAACCCGCATACCGCCCTAAGCGAGTAAACTCATGCAGGTACGCGTCAACACTGCCATCACCTTGAGTCAACCGTTGGAATTCATTTTCCATGGCTATCCATTGCGCCACAGGAAGGTGCTTCGCTAGGAAGAGCCGAGAGAATTCTTCCATCGATACTTGGGTTAACGGACGACCCGCCAAATGATGCAACTCCATCTCATCCCACCATAAACGCGCTTCTCCTTCAAGCAAGAAGGTGGCTAAGGTAACTTTCTGATGCTCCGCCGTTCCTATCGCCGTCATCACTCGCTTGACGCGCGATAACCAATCCTCAGCCTGCGTCGGGGTTCCCGCTCCCGAGAACGTAGGCGGATGGAAACTCATAAACCGTGTTAGCTGCTTCTCAGCCGCTCGAGGAGCCACACCCACGACAGGTTCAGGCCTTGCCACCACCTGTTCTGGCCCCACAGCCTCTTGTTCCTGCCTAAGTGGCTGACCTTGGATCATGGTAAATAAGGCCTCCGCAACTAAACGGACATGTTCCGCAGACGGTGGAGGTGTAGGCACCGCGGCTGGTGCCTTACTTTCATCAGAACGCTGGGGCTCAGACGTCCCAGCTCCACTTCGTGTCACCTAAAGGTGGACAAGACACATACATTAGCGGTCGTACCCAAGCAAACAACACAAAATAGGAACACGCAGGTTCCTCAAACAAACAAAAATGCATTCCTATCATGGACATTCAGGAGTTCATTCGTAGACTTTGGTGTGCACAAACACGTGCTCGCCACCCCACAAAAGAAGTCGACCACGACTTCGAGAGGGAAAGACCAAGACAACTGATACCAAAAATGTAACAACCCCATCCGTTCATATGATATATTCTAGAAGGTCCGGCCGGGGCCCCACAGGATATACCACAAAACAGTCGGTGAAGGTACAGGATGATACCAGAGTAGCGCATCGTACCTATCACAAGCATTCTAGCGGAAGCCTAAACTACTTGAACTCCTCATGAATGTCCAAACATAAAACTCCACATTTTATATATATAGGAATGTCTTATAATATGAACAAGCGTTGGCCTTATAGCCTTATATAGCTTTCACACAGTGGCCTAAACAGATTGGCGCGCAGGCCGGCCACAATAAAAGAACACACTTATCCTTCAAGGGCTAACAGTAGCAGCAGCAGCAACACCAGCAGGAGCATCAACCTCTATGCGTCCTGCTCGGCTCTCCAGCACCTGTGCAAGGGACAATCCACCCACCGGTGGCAAACAAAAGCAACGGTCAGCGTTCAGCTGACCAAATTATAACGACCCTACCCCTTCTCTCGGGGCAGCGGTATTTTTCCCTGCAGGCATATCATATCACAAGTATGGCAAGCTATATCATCAAAAAGTGCTTTCACGCACACAAGCCATCACAACCGTTCGCCACCCGGCCCAACGGTCCGTGCACTCAGGGCACATTCTTGGTGTTCTGGCAACCTCTTGCCCACCACCGTATTAGGGTTATCACCCAACGGTAAATCTCTTGAGCATTTACTCCATGACGTGCAGCCGGAGTTAGTCCTCGGACACCGGGATGGCCCGTAGCCCCCCGTTGTGTCATGGCGCGCAGGCCGAAGACTCTTGCTATGCGCTCCAATAGACCGCACTTTTTGGTCTCACGTCAGACGGACATAGCGCAGGTCAGATCCTCCACCCCCCCGCTGCTCAAATCGCCTTGCCTTTTCTGCGTACAGCGTACTCATGGCTATATCAAAGGCGCGGGTCGGTCTCACCAATCCTGTTCTGGCATTCAAGCCTGGGTATGTCACTATACCCATTTCCTCACAGCAACAGCGGGTCTTTCCTAGGCACACCAGTACTTCCTATGACTCCCGTCACAGGTGGACACCGCAAATTACAAATGTCAGGGGTCTTTCCTGGGCACACCAGTACTTCCTGTGACTCGCTCTACAGGTGGACACCCTATGACATCAAGCATCACAAAAAGGGCCTTTCCTGGTCCCACCAGTACTTCCTGTGCCTCATTCACAGGTTGGACCCAAAATATCACATGGCTATTTTCCTGGGCTACCACCCCAGTACTTCCTGCTACTCCTTTTCGCAGGTATAACCCGTAGACTCCGTACACTACACGTTTATCCCGGAGTCTTCTCCGATTCGTATGCAACATCACCAATCCAGACCAACCTGTCCAGATGGGCTTCACACAGCATGCCTATTCCGTACTCCATTTCCGGATCTATATGCACAACAAAGGGGATTTCAAGAATCACCCAAACGACTCCCAAAAGCAGCCACCTCTTGGTGGGGGAATCAAAAGATATGCCAAAACGGAAGCCTTCACATGGCTAGGAAGAAAAGTCGTTACCCTTGACGATCGCTTCGGTGCTATGGCCTCCAAGCTAGCTTGCAAGACTCGCAAGAGCATTTCCTCCGCAACGCTGGCTTCGGATCTCTCGTCGGTAAACCGCAGCACCACCAGCAGCAGCCCCCTTTCCTTCTTCCTCCTCCTTTCTCTCTCTCTTTCTCTCTCTTGAAGAAAGATGAAGGCCAAAGTAAAATGATTCATACTTCTCTGATTTCGGCCCTTAAGGAAAAAGAGGAAGAGGCTTCAGCCCTTGGATCCAGAATGAAGGAATGGACGGCCACGATTCTGCCAAAAACACAAATTTTGCCCGACACGGCCTCGAACACGGCCGTGTGCCAGGCCGTGTGCCTCAAGCGGTGGTCAACCGACTTATCCAAACCAGTGACACGCCCCCGGGACACGCCCGTGTCATGGGCCGTGTCACCAACACGCCTTGAGACACGCCCGTGTCTGTGGCCGTGTACCTGGGGAAAAAAAATCCCAAATCATCCCGAGACTTCACACGGCCTGTGACACGCCCGTGTCCCAGGCCGTGTGCCCAGACACGGCACAAAGACACGCCCTGTCGAAATCCTTCGGCGGGCTGAGTTCGTCGCCTGATTTGACACGCCCTGTGACACGCCCGTGTCACAGGCCGTGTTCAACACTCGACACGCACTTCTCGATACTCGACGATCGTCGAGAAAAACCATCGAGAATGCGATACGGCATTGGACACGCCCGTGTCCTGGGCCGTGTGCCTCCTCTCGACGAATCATCGAGATCAAAAATCGTCGAGACAAAGCCCAATCATCGACACAACCTCGACACGCCCTGCGACACGCCCGTGTCGCAGGCCGTGTCACCTGATACGCCCTGGGACACGCCCGTGCCCAGGCCGTGTCACCCAGATTTTCCTATTTCTGCACTTTGGGCTGTTACAGCTGATCCTCACTTTTCTCACCACAAAACACATCCTTGCCTAGCAAGGTTTCGTCCACCACAAGTTTGCTGGGGGCGAAGGTGACGGCAGGGGCTTCCAATGTGAAGGAGGTAGGAACCTCCTCACACAAGAGGATGCACTTGTCGACAGCCTGAGCGCAAGGCTCAACGTCAACCCAACTTACCCGTGGAGATTCAACCTGCACAGGCTCAGAAAAGGAAGGTGGGTCAAGAAATAAAAGAGACGAAGAACATAAAGAAATAATCGTGGGAGTGATCCCGGTTTCACTCCCCAAAGGCTGAGGTAGAAAAATATCGTCAGTAATCTCGAAAATGCTACAAGGCTCGGCTGGATCCATAGAGGCCTCCACCAAGACTTGGACTTCCTCCTTTGGTATCAAGGGAGAATCCTCGACACCAAGAAGGTTGTCCTCCTCCATGGGAGTGGAAACAACCCATGTATCACTAGCATCAACTTGTTTTGCATCGTCGAAAATGTCGCCCGAGGTGACTGAAGTAGAATGCACAAAAGGCAGAAGAACTTTGCTTGAATAAAAGTCAAGCGCAGGTTCCTCACAAAGAATCGGCTCCACGCTTGGATATGTATGCACATGAGAGATGGGCTCAGCCATGTCAAAGCCTAGATCAGTCACACATCTGGAGGTTGTGTCCATATCATTCCCTTCAACAAATGAAGGTGACAGGGATACATAACCAGAAGATGAAGGTGTGCCACCAAGGGTAGGAGTCGGGATGATCCGGATGTCCGGCTCATCATCCTCTTCCATAACACGAAGGTACTCGGCACAATCCTTCAGGACATGATCTGTTCTACGACAATACAAACACTTTCTCCCATTACGCTGCGGTCCTTGTGGGGCCGGAGAGGAATAGGAGAACGGTGTATGTGGCGAGGACGATTGACCATAAGCTCGGGGCACAGTGTTTGAAAGGCTGTAAGAATACAACATCTCATGCATTGTGCGCTGAGTCTTATGCTCAATATCTCTCGTAGGGCATTCATGACTAGTATGGGAAGGCTTCCCACACCAACGACATTGGGCATACGAATATCCCCACATGGTGTAGAAACAGCAAATTCAAAATAAATTGTGCAAATTACTAAATCCAACAATATATTGCTACAATTGCCTAAAGAAACCAGAAAACGGCAGGCAAAACAGAAATAGAACAAAACAAAAGCGATTTATAAAGGAAAAGGAAAGCAATCTCACGTCTTCCTCTCCAGAAACTCGCACGATTGTGTTCCCCGGCAACGACGCCAAAAACTTGATGCTATAGATCACGACAGTGAATCAGTCGTACAAGTAATATAAAATGGGAGCTTTCCCAAGTATCGATCTCATAAGAAATACAGCAAGGTGGAGTTAATTTTGAGGAGGACTTGAGATTGAAGTCCTTAGGGTCGGAGCTAACTAAGGGGGGGTTTTGATATTGTGGAAACAGAAAATAAAATACTATCAACTACTCCTATGCAACGCCGCTATGCGATGCTTCGCCAGGCGGGATGGAAGACGAGTCGGGCTGCTATGCACCGAATCGCTAGGCGGATGGAAGAGTAGGCTCGCGGATGAGGTGGTGAGAATGGCGGAATGAGGATCGTAAGCACCTCTTCGCTACGCACGCCACTAGCAATTGCTAGTGCGGCAAGGGTGGATGGATGGTGGATGGACTATGGCACACCTCAAGTAAATAACGAAAATACACAAAATCACATAGATATGATTGAATATAAACGTTTTACAAACTAAGCATTCTTCATCAAATACAAGAGTTCAACTACACATTCAACAACCAAACAAGAAAAGAGTGTGCGAAATCGACCGAATACGAAGCCTTGCTAAGGATTCACGGTTGGAGTCGTCGGGTTGTCAATCCGCATCCAAGCTCGGTCCGCAACTGCGTCATGGGTTGAGAAGGGTTGTCACCACCTTCCAATGGCCCGTCTTCTTCTTGTCACGATCCGGTGGAGGATGGCACAACTTCTCCTAGCTTGGTGAAGAAAGCTAGGTCAATCTCTTCTTGAAGCTCAAAGATGAAGGAGGAGGCCAAGAGGAAGCTTCGGCTTGGATTTGGCGGTGAACGCTTGCCCGGAGCACCTCCCTAGGGTGGAAGACGAAGGAGGACGGTGAAAACGGCGGAGGAAATGGGCGATCTGCGGATCTTCGTGCGGGTCTTCGGATTAGGTCGAGACCTGCACTATTTATACAAAAGCATAATTGAACAATGCGCACGATCACAGGCGCACGACCAGTGGTCGTGCGCGCTATGTCCTGTGCTCGTGCGCACTGGCATGGAATATCAGGAAGAAGAACTGGGATAATGCGCACGAGAAGTGGCGCACGACCAGTGGTCATGCGCACTAAGTCCAATGATCGTGCGATTACCCATACAGGACTCCAGAAAAGAGGAATCAATGCACACGATCAGTGGTGCACGACCGGTGGTCGTGCGCAATATGTCCAGTTGTCGACCACTTACCCCAGGCTGATTCGTGAAAACAAAGAGTAGTGCGCATGATCGGGGGCGCACGACCAGTGGTCGTGCGCAGTAGATCCCATGATCGTGCGCAGTATTCCTGTTTCACAACCATCCCGGGACACGCACACGACCCCTGTACCGAAAGGAGAAACCAATCACTAATCTGTGCATACATTCCAGACAATAACAAAAAGGAGTACAGACTAAAAGAATAACACAAAACACAACTATGGGCATAAATGTGCACTTCCTATGGAAATAAAGACAAGATGAAATATATATGAATATGAACTAAAAGTGAAGTGCAACCGTGTGAAAACTAGCTCAGATGAGTCCGAAAATAGGTATATAAAGTGGACTCATCAATAACTCGCGCTTACGCTTATTTTCGGGTAAGCTTAAGTCCCGTTGGTTCGGCCCCTTTATCGTAAAAGAGGTTTCACCCTACGGGACGGTGCTTATCTTGCACCTGGAAAGAGGCGAGTTTAAGGTAAATGGGCACCGACTAAAATTATTTATTACCGGTGATAATATTAACGAACATTTGGACAACATAGTATTGTCAAACCCATAGTAAGCGCGCATCACTATGGTCGAGCTCACCGACCATAAAAAAAAGCGCTCGTGGGAGGCATCCCATGGTTATCTTTTTATTTTATTTTAATTTTTTTTCTTTAGTTTTACAGGTTTTAAGAATACCTTTGCAGCGTGACGATCGATCGGGACGTCAACCTCGTGCGAGTTCTTCATGTCGGTAACTGTAATTTATTTTCTTTTACTTCTGTCTTGAAAATATTTAAAAAAAAGAAAAAAAAAGAGAAATTTTTTTTTCTGTTCGTACACGCCTCTGTCATGGCCGGGACCTATAGGTCACGGCCGTGACATAGCCTTGTTTAGTTCGTCTAGCACAACCCGAGAGTGGTTTCGTCGAACGAGGTTTCCCGTTCGCCTTCTGTTAAGGACACAGGCGTGACCATTATTGGTCACAGGCGTGACTAGCGCGGATCTTCTTTCGACGACCTGTATCAGGGAAACAACATGTTTTCCCCTTCACGCCCGTGACAATATATGTCACGCCCATGACGCAGGTAAGTCATGCTCATGAATTGCCCGGTATTCCTCTAAAAAAACAACAAAGTTTTTCCCCTTTTCAGTTACATGCCCCAGGGTCGCGGCCGTGATCCTGGGCCGTGTCGGTGAATCCGAGGCGTGATCACGGGTCAATGCCTCGGATTCCTTTTTTTTTGTTTTTTATGTGCCACGCCCCCGGTCACGGCCGTGACCGAGGGCGTGACCGTGGCATCCAAGTCCAGTACCTTGGATTCCCGCGTAGCTGCATAGGAAACCCCTGACATGCTGAGAGTCACGGGCGTGACTCTAGGACGTGACTAGGGAATCTGAGGCAGGAGGAATTAGATCCTTTTTCTCTTTGACCCGTGTTTGTGACGCCCCCTGTCACGGGCGTGACCTGGAGGCGTGACCAACCCGAAAACCCTATAAATAGGATTTCACCCCCTCTCATTCCTCCACACCTTCCAGCACTCCTCTTCTCCCTTAGCCAACCCGAATCTTTTTTTTCCTCCCTTCTTCCAAAATGACTCGCCACCACCCTCCTTCCACCGCTTCCTCCTTCGAGCACCCCGCGGATCCCGTCGCGGCGGAAGCCATACTGCTCTTTGAAAACCAAATGCAGCTCGAGCGCAGCGATCGCCTATGCGCCAAACCCCTTGGCGTGTTCTGCATTTTAGATTGGGCCAGCCGCGACCGTCTCAGCCGGGTTATAATCAGAATTTACAAGGGTCGCGAAAGAGCCCGTTAGAGGATATGACGGAAAAGTTTGTTGAAATGGCCTAGTCGAATATGGCTACTCAGACTGCTTCCATGAGGAATTTGGAAACGTAATTGGGACAATTGGCCCACATATTTTCTGAGCGCACCCGAGGCAAACTTCCTAGTGACACCGAGAAGAATCCACGTGAGAAGGGTAAGAGTGTTGAGGATGTGGGGGAATGTAATGCTCGTGAAACGACTGTTAAATGTGCGATAAATATCGTAGAAACTCTAGCGCTTTGTGATTCTGGTTCATCTTGCAACATTCTTACTTTGCAAGATGTTGAAAAGATGAATTTGAATATCGATTTTGATGGAAGGAAATCCTTAATGCTAGATGATGGATCTGTGGTTCAGGCCAATGGAGAGGAGAAGGGTGTAGAAGTGGTTTTGAATGGGGCGGCTGTCTTCACAGACTTTCAGGTGCTTGGAACCAGGTGTAACACGCCAAAACCCATCCTTAGTGTAACCTTCCTTAAAGCTAGTGAGGCTACGTTGCATTTTTATGCTACTGGCATCACTGTTACGCCCAAAGTTATTGCACCTTTACCATCTTCGCCTCATCAATTAATTTTTATTGACCTCATAGAACCAGTGAACTTAACGACCGTGTCATCTAATGATGTTTCTAGTGGTTCTAAGGCAGATTTTCAATCGACGGGACAAGAATAGGTGGACGAAGATGTTGAAATGCCAATGACAACTAAAGGGAAAGAAGTGACACAAGTCCTTGATGTGATGCATGATACTGCTGCGAAGATGGATGTTTTGTGCACGCCATATGTGGGCGTGCAGAATTTCGATTTAAAAACTTCAAGTTGTTTAGCCAAAGTCTGTAAAACTATGAAACAGGTTTCGTGGGCTGAACTTTCACCCTCAGCGGGTGAAGAAAGGATGCCCATAGATTTGGATGTTAATTGAACTGTTAAAGAGTGGGGTGTGACCTTACCGCCCTGGCGCTCCTCTTCTATGGAATTAAAATGAAAGGAGTTGCTTCTGCGCAAAGCATAGAGTTTTACCCGCAGGCGCAGGATGGAGGAGGATAGGGGTAGGGGAGACTTGTCTTCCTTTGGCCCTAAAGCTTTTCCATCTTCCTCATCTCGCGTGTCTGGTGGGATCTATCACAAATCTGTATTTAGCTGAAAAGTGAGGGATCTCCGGGGCTGTTTCCTTTTGTCTTGTTGCTGCTAACATTTTATTTGCTTAATGTTGTGTGTGACTTTGAATTCTCTTTCTCTGCATATTAGACTTTTGCTACCTGAACATTATATAAAACTATTAATACAGGTATTTGGTCCACTTTAAGGACGTTAAAGAAAAGGGCTTCTGGGTGACAACCCAATTTTTCTGCGTTTAATTTGTTTGCTTAGCTTTTTGAGTGTGCATGCCTATTATTTGCTTGGTTGGAGATGAATTTCTTGCAGTTAATTTTGTCTGGGTCGTGGGCTTATTGATCAAGTTTAAAACCAATATTCTGGTATGCTCATCTTTTGAGCATTGGGTAACTTCTCCCATTTTCTCATTTTTAATTTTAACTTCAACATATTTTGCTGTGCTTCTTAGCTTAAGTCTGGGGGAGAGCTTGCCGATGTTACTTTTACACGTGCACTTCATTTGCATACCAGTAGCTGTTTTTAATTTATTTGTTCAGTTCATTGCATTGTGCATCTTTGCACCCACATGAGTGCGTACTTAGCTTTTTGCGTACGACGAGTCAAACTTATTTCTTTCGTTAGATTTAGGAAAATTACCAGGCTAACATAGGATTGTGAGATGGAGTAAAATGTTGACCTTGTTGTACTCCTAGTCGAGTGCTCCCATCTTGTGTAGAAATTAGAGTACAATTAATTTTTCTGCATGCTTTTAGTTTTATATTTTTCTAATTGCGTAAATTCTTTTAATTCTACTCAAAAATTGCTGAATCTGGTGTGAATCTGATGGTAGCTTAGGGATGTGTGTAGACAGCCGTTAGATTCATCTTGCTCGAGTCGGGAGGATGAATAGTCTTTCTCGTTGGCTAAGAACTTGCCCCAAGCTACTCTCGAAGCATTGTTGCAAGGTTAGTTAGCGTGAGCATGATGTAGGCCATCATTTTGGCCAGGTTGAGCTTTGTACTCGTTCCAATCATATTATCCTTGCTAGCCCCATTATGCATACCCCTCCTTTGATTCAGCTCCACTTTTATTTCACCAAAGCCTTGGAGCCGACCCTAGTCGCACACCAAAGTCTAGCTTTTCTGTTTTATAATTTCTTGATGGGGGTCTTGATGAGGTGTTGATCTTTGTGAAATGTGTGGTTGTGCTCCCATGAATTTATATGCTGGAATTGTGTATAAGAAAAAGAAAAAATAAGAAGAAAAGTTATAAAAAGAAAATTTGAAAAAGAAAGAAAAAAGTAAAAGCATAACTGAAAATATGATTTGAGTTAGTATATGTTGTGGCATAGGCGTTGCGCACACCCATATTTCTAAAATTAAGTCTGGGGTGTGGTGTGCCCGCATGTTTTGTGGGTAGCGGATAGACCCTTTTGGCGCTATCTCAGCTGGGTTTTGTACGCAGCCTTCATTTTTATCCTTGATTACCCCGCCTTAACCAAAGCCCCATTACCACCCGAAGTCCTACGGACTTGCGCTTAAGGCAAACTAGTGTCGTGGAGAGAGTGCGAACTGGCAAGCATATGGTCACCGACACTGGTGGATTCCTTTGGAGGTTGTCCCGAATTCCGATCTTTGGCAATACTCTCCTTACCAGATAGTCTAGTTTCTCCATACGCGCGACCGTAGGATTCACCACGATTCTGTTTTTGAGAAGTCATAGAATTTTTGTTACGCATGATGAAAAGTATAAATTATTTTGTATGCTTAGATATTTTCTCTACTGTATTTTTATGCCCGCGAGTGTGCGACTTCGCATGGTACCCCATATCATAATTACTGTGTTAGTCAGTTCTTTTTCTAGTCTGCAAGGATCTTCTTTGTTCGGGACGTGCAAATAGATAAGTCTGGGGTTGTGATGAGTCCCGTTTATATCGGGTTTTGTGGACTCATCTTGGCTGGTTTTCCTGTCTTTACACTTCACTTTTCAGTTGTTTTCATTGATATTTTGTTCCTACTGCGTTTTATGTTTAGTGCACTTTTCTAGCCCGTAGGTGCTCAATTGCGCATTCGATTGCTGGGGGTATGCACTTGGTGCTCCTCGGGGCTCGTTCCAGTAGTTTTTATTGCTTTTTGTTGATTGCTGGAGGTTCCTCTGTTGCTAGTTTTATTGTGTGCAGGTGGTCAGTTTTCCTCACGTCAGAATTCTGATTTGAGGAAAATGCACGACCGTACGTTTTATTAACGCACGGTTTTCCTGTAGCCTTTTTGTTTTTCTCTGTTCTATGGTTAGTCGTGGTCTTCTTCACGCATGGGCTGAACCGCCCGTGCGCGCGTAAAACACACGATTTCTCCAGGTTGCCTACAATTTCTTCTCGCTGTCGTTACCCGTGTGAATTACTTCATGCACGGGCTGATAGCTCGTGGGCGAATTAAACACACTGGTCAACGCTTCTTCTTCCTCAGGCGCCTTCTGGTTATTAATATCGCACAGTTCACGCATGGTCGTGCGGCAAAACATGCGTGACCATTTTTACTGATATTTACTATTTAATCCGTAGATTTCTCCTGGACCGGGACACATCTTTTTCCCCCACCATTTTAGCCCATTGGAGCGGGAACTCGCCCCTCCAGCTGTCATTTTCTCTCTCCTCCTTGGAGGGTTGATCCGGTCACCCTTTCTCCTCCAAAGAGCTTTCTAAAGCTTTGTCTCCGGCCGCCATTGCCATTGCCGACCTCTAAGCTGCTGCTTGAGATCTTTGTTGCAGAACTTGTGAAGCATTTCGCACCGATCCGCATCAACAACTACAACATGAAGAAGCTCGGTGTGAAGAGGGAAGTGACAGCCCTTCGGGATCCCGGATACCTTCAAAAGACCGAGCTAGGATGAGGCTCGACAACCCTCGCTTCCGACCGTGAATCTTTGAGAGTCTTTGAGTGCTTGGTTGTATTTCATCCCCTCTTTTCTTGGATTTACTTTAAACTGATCTTATGCTAGTATGCTTTAGGTTTATTAACCATGTTTTGGTCAAGGTCTTGTTTCGGTTTTGTACGGTGATTTCTTATTGACGATGTATGTTGATGAGTTTCCTCCTTGTTAGAGAAAGTCGTGTTTTAGTAAATCTAAAGACTGCTAGAAGCATAAGTTGCGAAGAGGTGTTTATGACCCTCGATAGTATGTTCATCTCCACTATTACGCTTTATAGTAATTCACCCTGGTGAAGCGGTGACGGCGACCCGCACTAATTTGATGCTGCATAGTGTAGGAAAACCAAATTCAAACCCCTCGATTTTACTTAGTACTTTTATTCATTCCTCTGAAAGCAAAATCCATGCTCCCTACTTGCACTCCGCGTGAGATCGATACTTAGGGATGCTACTCGTCCATTTTATTACTTGGCCGTGAACGGCAATCTTACCGCAAGCGCATCAAGTCACGCCCGTGACATCCACGTGTACAGCCGCATAGTCAAACCAGCCATCAAATCTCAGCACCGACTCACCAACAGTAGTTACACGCCCCCCCGACACGCCCGTGACCTAGGGCGTGTACTTAGATTTTTTTTCCTATAAATAGGAAGTTATTGTATGAGTTGTTGTTCTTCCTTTGGACCATTTTGCATAAGGCTTATGTCTATTTAGATGTATTTTCAATGCTATGTAAGGGACTTTCTCCCCCTCTCTTTTATTTTTGTTTTAGCTTTGTAATCATCTTCTAGTATTAATAAAATTTATAGCTTTTCTCCCGTTATATGGTTTTGGAATGCATCTATATGCCCCTCCCTTAAGCAATCTTATTTGTATTTGTTTTTCTTTTGTTTTTGTTCTTTTAAAATGGGGGTGTGTGTGTATGAGATTAGATTTTATGCTTCTATGTTTTGTTATTTTTACTTAACTTTGTTAGATTTAGGATTTTATATCCTTTTATCCATTCCTATAAATCCTTAAAAGTGTTTTCAAAGTGATTTTCATTTTTCTCTAACTTAGATTTTCTCATTTATGTTCTAAAACGTTTTCATTATTTTTACTTTATTTCCACTTTTTACGCACTTTTACGGAGTTATAAGAATGGATATATAGTCGTTTTAATTTTTCGAGCACTTTGATTTTCCTTTTTATTCGCAAAACTTTTTGCTTCTTTAATTTTTATTTTTTCTTTTTATGCATTTCTACCACATTCCAGCGGTAGAAATATAGTTGTTTTAATTTTTAGATAACTTCATTTTTCACAATTTTTGTATGTGTGCGTGCATGTATGAGTTAATTTTTATAGCTTTTATTCATTCCTGTAGAGTGTGTGTGTGTGTGTGTGTGTTTTTAATTATGTAGAGTGCTTGTGTGTGTTTTTATTCAAGTAGAGTGCGTGGGTGTGTTTTATTTAATTAGTGTGTGTGTGTGTGTGTGTGTTTTACCTTTTGTAGAGTGTGTGTATGTGTGTGTGTGTGCATTTATTTCCTCATACCCGTTTGAGTAGTACTCGCTTTAATTTCCAGCCTACTCATTTGAGTTGGACTTTCAATTTCGCGCCTACTCGTTTGAGTAGGTCTTGTAATTTTACTACTTTCATTTCCCGCCTACTCGTTTGAGTAGGACTCGCACTTTTACAGCTTTCATTTCCAGCCTACTCGTTTGAGTAGAACTTGCAATTTACCGCTTTCTTTACTGCTTTATTTTACTGCTTTCATTTATTGCTTTCATTTTCTGCTTTGATTCTATCGCTTTCTTTCCGCAAGTCGTCCCCATTCCTATGAGTGGCTAACTGCTCTTAGCCCTCAGTATCGAAGAGCATTGGAACAGATAAAATCGCTTTAAATAATTAAAGGTCTTCTTTTTCAATTTAATTAAATTTCTTAAGGTTTTCCTCGGGTTTACGATGCGTAGAACTATATATCGATGTGTGGGCTCTATATTCGTAGTCCATATGCTAGCTAGCCAAGAGGTCGTGCGTATGGACCGATCACCCCTTAGTAAACGGAGTTCCGCACTAACCCTCGAGAGAGGAGGCTCAGAATTCTATCGGAATGAGTTCCCCACCCAATAGCGGGGTTATTAGTATAATGTGAGCATTAAGAGGAATCCTTCGTCGGACTTGAGCCCGGTCGAATAGTCTTAATGTTCAGGTGAGCGATAGTTCTAGAGATAGGTGAGCTCATGTTTATGGAGCATCATCAATCTGAAGGCCTACACCCTGAAGCTAAGCTTCCCTCTTTCCTGAACCATTCAACCACTCAGGGGGAGCTTTGACATCATCAACATCCACTAGTCTTCTCTCAGTTGTATTTGAGACATAGAAGATAACATCACCTCCTTTCCCTTTCCTGTGTACAGGGTTATAACTCCCTTCAAAAGTTAACCCCCTTAGTTGCAAGTCTCCTATTCAAAAGAATTGGGTTGGTTTTTGAGCATCTGATCAAAATCTCATTGGTGGCAGTCACCTGATCAAAAACCTGAGTGGATTCCTACTAGGGTGGTAGAAGAGTTGATGTACCCAGTTAGGGGAAACCACTATAATCCTTGTGTCATCTATGTTGCTTACTTTTCTTTCTTTATTTTTGTGTTGTGATAACTCTAACTAGTGCAAGTTAAGATCTATCTCTAACTTTCAATTGGCATCAGAGCAGGTTTTCTTGGTTGTACAGGATAACACCTGAACCATATCGATCTGATAGATCTTATACATATTAAGAGTTTATCATGACACAAAATGAAGAGTTTTCAAGCACCAGACCACCTATGTGCAATCTAGATAAGCTAGCACTATGGAAGACAAGGATTAGGTTTTATATGAACTTCATTGATGAAAATATTTTTAATTCCATTTTGTCAGGACCAACTCAACCTCAGGAAACAACAACTACCAATGTTGTTTCATCATCTCAATGGACAAATGCGCAGAAAATGCTGAAAATTGTTGATGCACAAGCAATGAATATTCTTGCACAATTAATGTCTGATGACATTTTTCAGGAAATTGCAGAATGTTCATCTGCAAAAGATATGTGGGACTCCCTCACAGTAATGGTTGCTGGATAGCTAGAGAAAGAAATTGTGAAGTTAAAACTTGGAGTAACTCTGAAGCTTCATCCTGTACAACTGATGATGAAGAAGAGTTAAGAGCAAGAGAATTTTGCCTAATGGCAATAAATGCTTCCTGCAGCAACCCTGATGAAGAATCAGACTCAGATGAATAATCAGAATGTGAATCAGAAGAGGATCAGGTAATCTCTTCGTTTGATTTTTCTTCAGATCATTTTAAGGAAGATTTTAAAAATATGTGTAAAGATTTGATCCAATCTGAGATGGAAATAAAACTTCTTAGATAAAAATTAAATAATTGTTCTTCAGAAAACATAAAGCTTAAAGAAAATTTGAAAACTGCTCTTCAACAGATTAATTATTTTGAATCAGTTAAAGGTAAAGACAAGTTAAAAGATTTAAACAACTAACAGAAGTTTTGCATAATAATGACAAACCCAAACAAATTAAGAATTTTCAGAAAAATCATGTTCCAAAAATTTCATCGAACCGAGCTCGACGAAAGCAGTATTATATGTCGAACGGCAATCGACGATCTCTGAACCCAGAGTTTGCGTATGTTTTCTCAACAAAAGGTGCTTGATGAAATCAACATGTTCCATCGAACAAAGGTCGACGATCTAGGAAAAGAGATTATGGCTATTATCATTCTGTGAACCGAGATCGACGAAATCAATACTTTTCGTCGAACTTAGGTCGACGAACTCAACAAAAATCGTCGAACTCAAAATATCAAAAAAGGAATTTTAATTCCTATCAGGACAATAATCAAAGACACACATTTGTTAACCCCTTTTCTCAATTGATAATTCTACCTAGAAAATTTCATCCTCTAGGGTATAAAAGTAAACCTGAATGTTCCTTTATTTCTAATTTTTATAAAAAAGAACAAGGACCTGAAAGAAAACGGTCGTCAACCTAAATCACCTAGAGGGGGGTGAATAGGTGAGTTATGCGTCTTTTGCGGAATAAAAAAATAATTAGAGCACAACACAGAGCTATCTACCAATATCACAGACGACGCAAGATTTATAGTGGTTCCCCAACCTTGGGTACATCCACTTTCCCTCACCGATCTAGCAATCAACTAGACTCGGCTACTCCACTATCTCGGATCAAAAATCGGTCCTACCCTCGGAACAAAGTTCCTACAAACTCGATCCAAACAAAAGGATCTACACCTCGGAAGATAACACTTCCTACAAACTCGGAGTGAAAAACTCCTACACTCGGAGAAACTTTCTCCTTCAAGATTAATAAAGTGTTGGAAAATTATACAAACAGTAAATCCAATCAGATCTGAAGAAACGGCCAGAAAACTTCTTCTTATGGACTTTGCAGCACTATCAGAAATCGGTGAAGAGAGTCTCGACCCAGATCTGGATCTTCTTGCTTTTATAGAATCAGAGAGAGAAGATGAACGGTGATGTCGATCTCGATCTGTAACTTTCTTCAGAATGAATCCTCTGAACTTCGAAGCAGTGGCCGGAGAAGATGGTGGCGGCGGCGGCTTCCGTTTCGTGAAAACAGTGAGGAGTCGGCTGAAGAACTTTCTCAAAATAGAATGACAAGAAAGCTTGGAGAATACTTAGGGTTTGTCATTTTCTGATAAGACCTTATATATAAGAGTCTAACAGTCATAATCGGTCATAATGATGTACACGTGGACTAATCAAGTCGCGTGATTTCAAAATCCCGTCAGAAAAAGGACTTAGCAAAATTCCAGAGAAGGTTCAGCCATATACACGAGTAAGTGAATAGCTACTCGAGTAGTTGAATAACTACTCGAGTACATGAAGGAGAAGATACTCGGATATATAAAGATATGCTACTCGAGTAGGTAGAAATCAACTACTCAAGTAAGCAGACAGAACTACTCGAGTATGTACAGAGACTTACTCGAGTACATAAAAGATCTACTCGAGTACTGGAAAAACTACTCGAGTATATTTCATAAACTACTCGAGTACATGAAGTACTACTCGAGTGGGATACTTAGAATAAATTCTGAAGATGTCTGCAAGAGCTACTCGAGTAGTTGAACTAAACTACTCGAGAGAAAGTAATCTACTCGAGTAGGTGAAAGTTCTACTCGAGTAAAAGACTTAGAAATTTCTGGAGTAGGAGAATATCAAGGTGCACGAGTGAAACATGATCTACTCGAGTAGGTATAATGAACTACTCGAGTATGATTCTATCTACTCGAGTAAGTGAGTATACTTACTCGAGTCCATGACTTAGAAAAATTTTGAAGTGAACCCTTTAATACTCGTGTATAAAGAGTAATCTACTCGAGTATATAAGCATGTTACTCGAGTATATGACTATGTCTACTCGAGTAGGTGACTTAGCTACACGAGAGATACACTTAAGTACTCGAGTACAAGATTCCTTTACTCGAGTAAATTATACCCAAACTACTCGAGTAGTTATAGACCTACTCGAGTAAAAGACTTAGAGAAATTTTTGATGTTGGAAAACTGTTTCTTCTAGAGTAGTCAACTTCCAATTCCTTTCCCATAGTCCAATAGCTTGAATATGAAGTGTATCCCAATAGAGACACCACACATGAGGCAACACCTTGGAATATGCAATGAGGGAATACATTGCACAGTTCCTGTGTTTGGTGACCCACTGTGGACTGACATTGGTCTACACTTCCCAGTGAAATTCCTGCAAACATATAACTCAAACCAAGCATCAAATACAACTTAATTGATCTTAGTTCCAGGGTGACTTCAACAAATCTGGGTTAATGTGGATGTAATACCCAACAATCTACCCCTATTTGTTGAAGTCAGAACCCTTTACACTAAGGTGAATTATGTACATAAAAGAAACTAAGTAGAAAAACATGAGCAGGTAAGCAATAGACAATGAAAAGGATAATTAGACAGAAATGAAGAATTGTATATATGTAAGTTTCCAAAAACATCAAGTCTACAGCTTGCCATTTCAATCTCTCAACATCTTTTAGGTTTAGGCTTGAGATTGCTGCTTATCCATCTTTTCTTGCTGTCTTCTTAGATAGCTGAATGGCTTAGGGAAATATTTAGGAGGCCTTGGAGGAGCAGCAGGGTTATTTCTCCCAAACTCTCTGTCATGGATCTTCCTTTTTAGCATTAATTTCTCATATAACTCCCATTCCTGGGAACCGTAGTGAATGCTCCTGTTCTCATTGTGATCCATAACTAGCCTGAGTGTGTCCAAAATTAGAGACTTGGAGGTTGGAGACCAAGCTTCAGCATGTTCAGGGGCTTTGGAAGGAGCAGTCCTGCTAGCTGAGGGACCTTCACCATACTTCCTTTTCTTCTTGTGGATTCTAATCTCTGGAGGAGCTTGAAGGAATATATCAACAGGATCTTCTTCTTCCCAGCCTGGAACATAAGTATCTGGAGGGGCAACTGAGTCTCCAGGCTTGGGAGAGAAGGTAGGTTGCAGAGGAACAGTTGGGGCAGTGACATCTGTAGCTAGAGGGTTGAGATGATGGGGAATGATGTTTGGGTCAATTGCAAGATCTGGCAAGATCTGATTGTACATCCAGACAGTAGTGTCATATGTGTGAAATTTGACACTCTGTATTTGGGCTAGCACATCAGCATGAATGGTCTTCACATGAGCTTGCCATTCATCTGTCTTCTGAGCATTAGATTTTTCTACCTGTTCTCTGAGTTCTTTTATCAAACCCTCCCCCTTTATGATTTCAACAGATAGCTGGGCTATAACATCATCTTTGAAGATACCCACTTCTTCACAGATCTTCATCTTGTTGGCTTCATTCCTCTTGTCTAGTTCCATCTGATTGTTGGCCAGGGTGACACCTTGTTCCATAACATTGCCCACACTAGTGATAGTATGGTCAAGGGCTTTGCCACCAAGTTGGAATGGGTACTTGAGCTTGTCAGTGTTATGCTGAATTTCAGCAAAGCCTCTGCTCATCTCAGACTCAAGAGCAGTTACCTTGTCAGTGACCACCTTTAGAGAGGTGTCAAAATGATGTCTTTGTTGTTGAAGAAAAATTGGGATGTGTTGCAGTAAATCTGAGGAGGAGACTGTAGCAGCAGCAGTAGGGAGAGAAGGAGGTACCCAAGGAGCTAGTTCTTCAATTATCACAGAGCTGTGAGCTCTGGTGGTAGGAGAGAGAGCAACTCCTTCTTCTGTATCCTGAGGAAGGGAGAAGTCTAGATTTCTGAGAGGGGCCTCAGCTGGCTCAGGAGAAGGCTCATCAGAAATAAGAATGGTGTCTGGCTTGTCTGCTGGAGGATGTGGAGAAGGTGTTGGAGTCCTGGCTGGAGAATGGGCAGGAGACTGTACTGGAGAGAATTCCTTGTGATATTCAGTGGTTGGAGCTGGAGGAGATAGAGGAGGAGGAGGGAGCACTTCTTCAGAGAGCTCTGCAATCATAGCATCTATGACAGCAGCTGTGGATTGATCTGAAGGAGTGGCTGGACTCTGTGGAGTATGAGGTAGGGATGGAATTTCTGGCTGAGGAGAGGGCTGCCTGATTGGGATAGAAGGAGCAAGCTCCCCCTAACTTGGTGAACCAGAGGAGCTGACCACATGATGAGGAGAGGGAGATGGAGTCCTGTCCTCTACAGCTGGAACTTCTGGAACTTCTGAAAGCTTGGCAGCTTGGGTAGAATTCTTGAGCTTGAGATCCCATCTCTGAATGCAAGAGATGGAGACCTTCTTCATGTGGTGAAGTGGAGTCCCTTTGGAGAAGTTGAAGACTTCAGGATCTGTTTCATGGAGGAGCAGAGAGATAATTCTTGCGTAGTTGGGGGATTTCGAGCTATCCTTGATTTTATCCAGAATCAGCATACCAAATTGATATTTCTTGCGGCAGACAATTGCTTGTATCATGTCGAAGAAATATGATGGAATGTCTCTGATGGAGTGTGTCTTGCACAGTAGAATTTTGTCAATAATATCAACTAGAAATTTTCCTTCAGCGTTCATGTCTGACCTTTTAATATATTGAGCTTCAGGAGAAATGCCACAGAAAAGGGCTGTTCGGTCAGAGTCTTCATCATCTAAATCATCTTCCTCATCGACAATCGACATTCGGAGAAGCTGAGATACAGAGGTCTTGGTGAACTTGAGTTTCAAACCCTTCACTTTGGATTTTAGGACTTTGCCATTCCTTCTGACCTTGAGATTGGAGAAGAATTCGACAACTTCGGGGAATAGAACGTGACAGGGTTCCTGGAGAATGAAGGAGAGGCCGGCGGTGTCGAGGAGGATGAGGAGGTTTTGGAAATCATCGGACAGCTCTGCAATACCTGCGGTGACTAGTTCTGAGCTTACGCCGATCTTGTAAGAAGTCGCCATGGATGCGATTGACTAGAAGAAGTGAGAGAGGCGGCTCTGCAACAGCGGCAGAGGAGAGTGGGCGAGTCGGCAGGGTAGGCGAAGAGGCAGAGAGTACTCGAGAGAGATAAATGATGTCGTGTAGGTTTGAGGTTTCAGAATTTCCTATATATATAACTCTTAAATTACCGCTAATTAATTTAAAGAAAGAGGCGACATATAGCCTTGGGTGGCGAATAGAACAATTTTCAAAATTTGGGAAACAGGACACGAGAAAGAGATAGACTACTCAAGTAGGTAAGTGAGTTACTCGAGTAGATCGACAGGAGTTACTCGAGTAGGTCTGTAGAGAGGATTCGAGTAGGTGGAGAAAAAGACTCGAGTAGATAGGTGACTTACTCGAGTAGGTAAGTGACTTACTCGAGTAGGTCAGTGGATACTCGAGTAGGCACATTCTTATACTCGAGTAAGTAGAGAAAAGTACTCGACTATGTTAGTTGTTACTCAAGTAGGTCTGCCTTGACTCGCGTAGGGAAATCACATATTCGAGTATGTCTCAAGCTTCTCGAGTTGAATTTTGAAAAAGTTGAGAAAGAGTAGATTTTGACTAACCCCTTGCAATTACTTGCTTCTTAGTCATCCAGCCTTCGTTAGTCCTCTTTGTTGAGCATCCCGAGCTCTGTTTTGAAGAGCGAGAACTTATTCTCATCCAGCGACTTTGTGAAGATATCTGCAACTTGCCTATCTGTGGGCACATATTGGAGATCTATGTCTCCATGCTCCACATGTTCCCGGATGAAGTGATACCTTAGCTCGATATGCTTTGTCCGGCTGTGGGAGACTGGATTGTTGGCTATTGCAATTGCACTGGAGGAGTCACAGTACAAGGTAATATCCTTGAACTGCAGGTTGTAGTCCTCGAACTGATTCTTTATCCATAGCAACTGTGCGCAACAGCTACCTGCAGAGATATACTCTGACTCGGCCGTTGAGATTGCGACACAGTTCTGCTTCTTGCTACTCCAGGAGATTAGCCTTCTTCCGAAGAATTGACAATTCCCTGAGGTGCTTTTCCGGTCGTCTTTGCTACCTGCAAAATCTGCATCTGAAAGTCCAATTAGTTCGCTATCATTACTTCTTGGGTACCATAAGCCAAGATTTGTGTGCCTTTAAGGTATCTCAGGATCCGCTTTGCGGCAGCGTAATGAGATTCCTTAGAGTTCACCTGAAATCTAGCACAGACACATGTTGAAAACATTATGTTAGGCCTACTGGCAGTAAGGTAGAGCAAGGATCCAATTATGCTTCTGTACTTGGTTTCATCAAAAGGTTTCCCTTTTTCATCCTTATCCAGAGACATAGTTGAGCCCATTGGAGTCCTCATAGAGGTTGCGTTCTCCATTCTGAATTTCTTAATTAGCTCTTTGGTGAATTTGGTCTGTGAGATGAAAATTCCATCTTTAGATTGTTTCACCTGAAGCCCTAAGAAATACTTCAGCTCGCCCATACTTCTCATTTCAAACTTCCCTTGCATAAGTTTTGAGAACTTTTTGCAGAGGTTGTTATCTGTAGAGCCAAAAATAATGTCGTCGACATAGATTTGCATTAGCAAAATCTTGCCTTTTATTTCCCTAAGAAATAATGTCTTGTCTATCTTTCGTCTTGTGAACTTGTTCTCAAGTAGAAAGGTAGACAACATTTTATACCAAGCTCTAGGAGCTTGTTTCAGACCATATAGGGCCTTATGCAGAAAATAGACATGATCAGGAAAGTTAGGATTAACGAAACCTGGGGGTTGTTCCACATACACTTCCTCCTTTATGTTACCATTTAGGAAGGCCGACTTCACGTCCATCTGATAGACAGTGAAGCATTTGAAAGCAGCATATGCTAGGAACAACCTTATTGCCTCCAGCCTCGCCACTGGAGCATATGTCTGGTTGAAGTCGATTCCTTCTTCTTGACGATAGCCTTTAGCGACGAGTCTGGCCTTTTTTCTTTATGATAGTTCCGTCTTCATCCATCTTGTTCCTGTAGACCCATTTTATTCCAATGATGTTCTTTCCTTTGGGTCTTGGAACTAGCATCCACACATTGCAGCGCTTGAAATGATTTAGCTCTTCTTCCATTGCCATTATCCATGATGTGTCTGAGTTTGCTTCCTCAAATTTCTTTGGTTCAACCTGTGAGAGAAAACTCAAATGAAGATTCTCATTAGTTGTACCTCTCTGAGTTCTGACACCATCCTGGGGATCTCCTATAATCTGGTCCATGGGGTGATCCTTCAGATGTATGAGCTCTAGAGTTCTTGCATCTAGATTATCTTCAAGCACCGGAGTGATTTCTTCATCCTGGATGACTTCTTCATTTTGATCATCAGCCTCTCCAATAGGAGTTGGAGTGGTGATCTTAATGAACTTCTCGCCTTTGTCTTTGGACGGATCATCCAAGCTAGTTTCTTTCAGCTTTTCACCTGCATCTTCAGTGAGCATACTAGACGGATTGCTTTGCAGCAAGCTCGTCTCATCAAATACAACATGTATCGATTATTCCACCACCAGGGTTTTTCTATTAAATATCCTATATGCCTTACTATGGCTACTATATCCTACAGAAATACCTTCAAATCTCTTTTCGCTGAACTTGGTGGTATGATACTTACCATAGTTAAGTACGAAGCATTTACAGCCAAATATTCTAAAGTAAGAGACTGTTGGTTTCCTGCCTTTCAAAAGTTCGTAAGGTGTCTTATTGTGGTCTTTGTTTATGAGTGCTCGATTTTGCACGTGGTATGCAGTGTTTACGGCCTCAGCCCAGAAGTACTCTGGTAGTGAAGCATCACTCAACATGGTCCTGCAGGACTCTATGAGTGTTCTGTTCCTTCTCTCATCCACTCCATTTTGTTGTGGAGTACGAGGAGAGGAAAACTCATGAAAGATACCTAAGCTTTCACAGAATTCTGTCATGGCCCTAGATTTGAACTCTGTTCCGTTGTCACTTCTGATTTTGACTATGGAGCAGTTGTATTCATTCTGGACTTGCCTGACAAAATTAGTAAAGATGTCGAAGGTATCTGGCTTGTGTTTCAGAAAGAACACCCACACAAAGCGCGAGTAGTTATCAACATTTACCAATGTATAGTCCTTACCTCCCAAACTTCTAATCTGCAGTGGACCAAACAAGTCCATGTGCAATAGATGAAGGCATCTGTTAGAGTCTTTGTCAATAATGCTTTTAAAGGTAGCCCTTGTTTGCTTGCGTTTTACGCATGCATGACAAGGTCTGTCTTTGACGTATTTGACATTTAGGGCATCACGTACTAAGTTCATTGAAAATAGTTTATTAATTATTTTGAAATTAATATGTGCTAGTCTCTTGTTCCATTGGTCACCAAGAGACGCACTATCTTTTGCTAAAAGACACACTGGTGTAGAGGATTCTATACAGATGAAATTTAAACAGAAAATATTCCTGCTTCGAGTGCCGGATAGAATCGTTTCCATATTGTCAACGGATTTTATCAAGCACTTATCAACATGGAACTCAACTATGTATCCTTTATCGCAGAGTTGGCTTATACTAATGAGATTGTGTTCTAATCCTTCAACATAGGCCACATTCGAGAAGGATACATTGCCGTTAGTAATCTTACCATAGCCTCTAGTAATTCCACGGTCTGAACCTCCAAAGATGACCTTTGGTCCGTTCACGACTGGAGTAAAGTTCTGAATGTGTCTTCTCGTCCCGGTCATATGCCGAGAGCATACGCTATCCAAGTACCATATAGGCATTTTGTTGGCCTTTAGACATCCCTGCAATCACAATCAATTTGCCTTAGGAACCCAAACATGTTTGGGTCCTTGGTATCGGGTTAGAGTGCTCCCCCTACGAGTGTTAGCATTATGAGTGGTCTTTCTCATATTGCTGACATGAGGGGTAACAACATTTCTGGAATTGAACCAGCAATCTATGGCGAAGTGACCAACCTTGCCACAGCACCAACAGTCAAATCTGTTGTACTTTTGCCTCAAGATCTCCTGCTTGACCTTTTGGAACTTTGGTCTAGCAGTGGTAGCATTCTTGGAGGAAGATGCCTCATGATGATGGCAATCACATGGCTTCTTCTCCTTTATGGGCTTCTCTACAACAGGCTTTGTCATTGGTGCCCTCTTGAAGTTATGCCCATGATTGAAAGGGCCATAGCTCTGAAGAATAACTTCTTCATAAGGTGCCTTAAAGACACTTTCACCAAAGTTTCGGGGTCGAGCCCATCCTTGATAGCGGGACTTTGGCTCTACATAAGTAGGCCTAGCAAAGTGCCCGTATGATGAGTCAAAATCAAACTCATTTGATGGAAAGATGACCTTTTTGAATGTGGTTTGATTTTGAGGGGCTTTTCCCTTTTATTCGGCTGAGGCCTTTTTGGCGGCCTTATTTTTCCGTTGATTCTTGATTCTCCTAGAGGATTTACTAGGAGCTTCTTCATGGCCTATTCCAGCTCCCTTGGCCTTTGCTAAGAATTCAGCAACGAATAGAAGAACTGTTTTGGGCTTCGAGAAACTCTCAATAAGTTTCCTTTTAGCCGCAAGTTCGGCTTCCAATCCTTTGATGATCTTCTCCTTCAGGTCAAGGTGCTCAAGAGCCTTGTTATATTCTTCATTAGTATTATTGAAGTTTTCCTCGAGGGAGTCAGTCTTTGCAACTTTCTCTCTCAAGTTGCTCTCTTCGGCTTTTAGAGATTTGATCTCTTTAGCCTGAGTCTTCACGACTCGACGACATTTGTCGTAAGCCATGATTAACTCCTTGTACTGGGCCATCAATTCTGACTCATCGTCAGAGGAGCTACCCTTGCAATCATGTTCAGAGACTTCAGACTCTGAGAGAGGGGTATGAGAGTTTACCTTCCCAGTGAACTGGGGCTCTTGTTCATCATCTGTTTGAGCCATTAGCCCAAAGTAAGCTTCTTCTTCTTCGCTTGACTCAGATGAGTCAGAGTCGCTAAGAGTCTTGCTCCTTTTGGCTATGAGGCTCATCTCTTTCCTTTTCCTGGTGTGTGAGAATTTCTTGTCTTCTCTTTTGCCACCCTCCTTATTCTTGTGAGGGCAGTCAGCAATGACGTGACCTGGCTTATTACAGCAGTAGTAAATGATGTCAGTTGAAACATATTTGTTCTGTTGAGTATTATACCTTTCGTGGCTGCTTGAGCCTTTTCTTTGTCGATCGTCATCGCGCCGCGATCTTCTGTATCAGGAAACCTTGCCTTTCCATTGTTTCTTTTTATTAAGAAACTTCTTGAAGTGCCTTGAGAGCAAGGAGAACTGGTGGCGACGACGGCCCCCAAGTTGACGACGGCCCCCAAATTGATGACGGCCCCCAAGTTGACGATGGCCCCCAAGTGGTTGATGACGGCACGCTAACGGAAGACCCTCCTTCGTCTCCAACAAAGGACTCGCGTCGCCGAGGTGTTCGTATGGAGCGGCGCTACAATTTCCGCCCTCGGCGCAAGACAAATATATAGTTAAATTTATCTTTAGATTTATCTTATTTTCATTATGCTATTTTATTTGGGATATTGTATTGAGGGCTGCATGTTGCCATTTTGTGTGTTTTTTTTATTTTTATTTTGGGCTACATATAGCCTAGACTTATTTTTAAACCTATATATAGGCATGTATGTTTGGTTTAACTTAAGTTGAATGAGAAAAGAAAACCCTAGTCTTTCCTTTCTAAGCATTCTCTCCCTCTCTCTCTACATTTCCTAGCCGCCACCCTCACTCCCCCTCTCTCTCTCTCTCTAAAATTTCGGCCAGCACCTTCTCTTCCCCTCTCTTCCACAAGCTGCCACCCTCATCTCCCACTCTCCCTCTAGAAGTTTCGGCCAGCCCACACATCTCCCTCATCCAAGACCCCACCACCACATACCCTCATTAACCCGAACTCCACCCTCCATAACCGGCCAGCCACCAACCACGTCCTCCGAGCAGCCCCTTTGAAGGGAACCCGGCAGCCCCTCCACGCGAAGCTTTGATCGGAAAGGCCTCCTTCTCCGGCGAAAAATCTGAACGTTGGCGTGAAGCGGCCGAGGCGGACGATCTATCTCTCCATCCGGCGCGACTCTGGTGGATCCGCGGAAGAGCGACCCGTCAAAGGTAGTCGGAATCATCTATTCCGACTTGGGTAATGAACCTCTTCACTCACGTGTGTTTCCCTCTTGATATTCTAGTGGTCGGAAAGATTTTTGCGTTGGGTTTGAATCGTTAGATTCTTCGTGGTTTTCCTCTTGGATTTACATCCACCTTAATCGCAATATTTCCGAAAGGGTTTGGCGAGCCCCGTATTTTTTTTGTTGGGGGAGATCTACCGTTTTTCGATCGCATTTTGGGTAGACCTCCTTTGGTACAACTTTCGCTCGGTCGGACCCAACATTGGTCCTTTTAGCTTGGGAGAACGTCGGCCAATAGCCGTTCGTTTGACCTTCCCGCGGAGTGGCTACCGTACGTTGGTGAACTGTGGTAAAACGTTTGCGAGTGCGCTGCGGTTGAATCTAGTGCGTGAGAGATTGTGGATTGAGTGTGGCGTTCGTTTCATTCCCGTAACCCATTTAGCGTCCGCGGTAGAAGCCTACATCAAATTTTGGTATCAAAGCGAGGTTCTTGTCAATTTTTTAATTGGCACCCTCCCCTCTTTTAGCACGTTAACCTGCACTTGTGTTTGCGCGTTAGTGTCACAAAAAAATCTCAAAAAAAAAATTATCTTTGGTCTGCCAATAGCGGCGTAGTTTTCTTATTTTTCAGCCAAAAAAATCAAAATAAATTTTTTAATAATCCTCTTTTTATTTCCTGCAAGAAAATCAAAAAATTTTTTATTTTCCTATAGTCATTAAGCGGGATTAATTCCTTCTGTCTGAAATCTGTTGTCTTCCATTTGCATGCGTACTAGGCTAGGTACGGAATATCCTCCTTCGTCGTCTAATATGGATGATGACCGGGGTGAGGGTCGACCCCTCACGGAGATTGAGGAACTCCGTCAGGATTTCACGGAGCAGTTGACGGCCATTAGGGAAGCACTTCACGGATTAGGGTTACCACACGGGGCACCCCGTAATCAACCCGGTCACCCACGGGTGGGAGAGCATCACAACCCTTACCCCCACCACCCTAATGAGAACGCCCCACGAGCACCGTATGAGTTTGACCTTACTCGGGCCGTCCGAGTCAAGCCACCATCCTACGATGGTTTAGGAGATCCCCAAGTCTTCCAGGACTGGATCATGGAGATCGAATGTTATTTCGAGTGGTATACCCTGAACGACGCGGATAAGGTGCGAGTAGCGAGAATGAAGTTGCTAGGGCGTGCCAAAATATTTTGGCTGAATGAGGAGCGGCGTATGAGGGTCGAGAACGGAGCGTTGCCCATAGGCTGGGATGCAATGAAGGCTAGGCTAACGGAACAGTACGTCCCTACTTACCATCGAACACAAATGTTCGATGATTTAGCCACCCTTAAGCAAGGGACTAGGTCGGTGTCTGAGTATATGAGTTTGCTGAAGGACATGATGGTTAGGTGCGACGTGAAAGAGATGCCCGAGGTCACCCTCTCCAGGTTCCGTAAGGGACTAAACCCCGATATCCAAGGAAAGCTTCTGCGTTATGGTCACACCGATTTGCACACCACTTTCAACGCTGCCTTAGATATTGAGCAGAACAACGCGATTAAGGGCAAGTCTCGCTCGTTCCAAAAGGGGAAGTCCATTTTAGGGCCGCCTCCCACCGCCACCTATAAGGCTAAAGGAAAGTATCAGTCCCCCGACTCGACCTCCATAGTCGTAACGGCTAGGAATGATAGAAACCCCTCTGGTGAGAGAGTCCCGGTGGGTCGGGTCAACAGAACCAATGTCACCTGTTACGCTTGCGGGATCCAAGGGCACTATGCTAGTGATTGTCCTACTACACCCAGACCATTAGCTTTGTTAGATTCTGCCGGTGGGGCCGACGACATTACTTACGAGGCGGGCGAAGTGAGCGAGTCGGACGGAGTGCCTAGTGATATGGAGGATGACCCCGATATGATGGTTATGAGGTGTATCCTGGCGACCCCTCGAGCGTTAGACGATTGGAATAGGACGACATTTTCACGTTGAATTTTAAGAGTGGTGAAAAATGGTGTAGGTTGATCATCGATAGCGGTAGTTGCATGAACGTAATTTTTCAAGCCGTGGTGAGACGAATGTCTCTTGTTGCCGAGCCACACCCTCACCCTTATAAAGTGGCATGGGTAGACAAGTCGTCCCTCCCTGTGACGAAGCGATGCTTGGTACCCCTTACCATCAAAGCTTATTCTGAGCAGATTTGGTGTGACGTCATCCCTATGGATGCGTGTCATGTATTGTTGGGTCGCCCTTGGTTGTACGATCATGACGTCACCCACTTTGGTCGGGCCAACACTTACGAGTTTAAATTTAATGGCAGAACCATACTCTTAAAACCCGCCCCGCCAAAGGATCCTTCGGCCCCCTCGAAGGATACGGTCGTCCCGGTCGAGAAGAAGACATTGAGCCTGATAGGAAGGAAAGAATTGAAGCGTACTACCTTCGTAGATGGGGTCCTTTATGCCTTAGTGTGCCTACAAGTTAAGGAAGACGCAGCCCCTTTTGAGAACTTGCCGTCGGCGTTGAGAAAACTCCTAGAAGAGTTTGTGGACGTGTACCCGGAAGAGCTACCGGATGAATTACCCCTGTTGCGGGAAATCCAACATGCCATTGATTTCATTCCGGGCTCTTCATTGCCCAACCTCCCACATTATCGGCTAAACCCCTCCGCGCACTTAGAGTTGCAAACCCAGATCTCGGATTTATTGCAAAAGGGTTTTATCCGCCACAGCAAGAGCCCGTGTGCCGTGCCCGCCTTACTTGCCCCCAAGAACAACGGCTCTTGGAGGATGTGTGTGGATAGTAGAGCCATTAATAAAATCTCTATTAAATATCGCTTTCCCATCCCACGCTTGGATGATTTATTGGACATGTTAGCCGGTGCCACGATTTTTTCGAAATTGGATCTTAGGAGTGGCTACCATCAGATCCGAATTAGGGAAGGTGACGAGTGGAAAACCGCCTTTAAGTCTAAGGAAGGGCTCTACGAGTGGTTAGTTATGCCGTTTGGACTTTCCAATGCGCCGAGCACGTTTTCGAGGATGATGACCCACGTCTTCCAACCCTATATGGGAAAATTCATCGTGGTATATTTTGACAATATCTTGGTATTTAGCACCTCCACGATTGATCATGAGTCATATTTAAGAACCATCCTTACCACGTTGAGATCGGAAAAATTATTCGTGAACATTAAGAAGTGTACCTTCCATGTGACATCGGTTGAGCTCCTCGGTTATATTGTGAGTTCGGAGGGGATCCACGTAGACCCCAGGAAAGTGCAAGCCATTAGAGATTGGCCCGAGCCCGCCAACATTCGGGATGTTAGGAGTTATCACGGGCTCGCTACATTTTATCGGCGATTTATTAAGGATTTTAGTAGCATTATGGCCCCTATTACCGAGTGCATGAAAAAAGGTGCATTTACATGGACGAACTTAGCCGCTGCGGCGTTCCACTTAATTAAATCGCGCATGTCGGAAGCCCCCCTTTTGCGACTACCGGATTTTACCAAGGTTTTCGAGTTGTCATGTGATGCGTCTGGAGTGGGAATTGGTGGAGTGTTGAATCAGGAAGGCCACCCTGTGGGGTATTTCAGTGAGAAACTAGCAGGTCCAAAATTAAATTATTCCAATTATGATCGGGAGTTTTACGCGGTTATTCGTTGCCTCCAACATTGGCGGCATTATTTACTTCCTAAGGAGTTTGTCATCTTATCTGATCATGAAGCGCTAAGGTTTCTTAACTCTCAAACTAAGGTTAGTCCTAGACATGCCAAATGGGTATCCTATCTACAGGAGTATACTTTCATTATCAAACACCTCAAGGGGACACTCAACCGCGTAGCCGACACCCTTAGTCGTGTTTCGTTATTGCTCTCCACGCTAGAAGTAAAGGTGATTAGCTTCGATAGGATTAAGGACGAGTACGTCCACTGCCCAGATTTTAAGGAGATCTATTTCTCCACCCAAGATGACTCGCCGACAACCAATACTTCTTTTTACATTCGGGACAGCTACTTATTTAACCATTCGAAGCTTTGCATCCCCCGTTCCTCCCTACGCCACTTCATAGTGTGGGAATTGCATGGTGGAGGGTTAGGGGGACACTTTGGCCGTGACAAGACGATCACGTTAGTTGAAGACAAGTTTTTTTGGCACGGTCTTAAGGCCATGGTTAGTAAGATCGTGGGTAGTTGTCGAGCGTGCCAACTGGCTAAGGGGAACAAAACTAATGCGGGGCTTTATACCCCTCTTCCGATTCCATCTATTCCTTGGTAAGACGTTAGCATGGACTTCATTCTCGGCCTCCCAATTACATTTCGATGTCACGACTCTATCTTAGTTGTTGTCGATCGTTTCTCTAAAATGGCTTATTTTATCGCGTGTAATAAAACCAACGACGCGTCACACGTCGCACAATTATATTTTAAAGAGGTGGTAGGCCATCGAGGAGTTCCGAAGTCAATTGTTACTGATAGGGATGTGAAATTTACTAGTTATTTTTGGAAGACCCTGTGGAGGATTATGGGCACCAAACTTCTATTCTCTTCCGCGTACCATTCGCAGACGGATGGGCAAACAGAAGTATTGAACAGAAGTTTAGGTAGTTTGCTTCGATGCCTTGTGGGAGACCACAAGGGTACATGGGACCTTATCCTCCCTCATGCTCAGTTAGCATATAATAATTCCAAAAATAGGTCCACGAGTTTGTCCCCGAATGAGATCGTGCATGGTTATAAAGCTCTCATGCCCCTTGACTTGCTTCCGTTACCGCCATCGTTTAAGTCAAGTCAATTTGCACAGGACTTTGCCTCTCACATCCATGATCTTCACAAACGCATAAATGAAATGCTTACCACTCAATACGCGTCTTATCAAGTTCATGCCAACGTACATAAGAGAGTGTCTCCCTTGAAAGTGGGTGATTTAGTAATGGTACGTCTCATCCCTGAACGGTTGCCTACGGGCACCTTAAAAAAGTTAGCGGATCGGCGTGCTGGCCCTTTTCGGATTTTAAAACGGTTAGGAGACAATGCTTTTCTTTTGGAATTGCCCACTGATTGGGGTATTTCCCCTGTTTTTAATGTTTCGGATTTAACGCCATATATTGCTCCGCCACTAGAACTATCTTCCTCTCCGTTTAGTTCCACTATAGATTCTCATGGGTATGGGGTTGAGGGGGGTAAGGGCTCGCTCTCTCCGTCGGTCTCCAATGGAGGTACGCTACATGTTGATGATATAGATTTTCCCCCTTTGCTGTCTAATGCTTTTCCCAGGTTTGCCAGGACCGCATTTTTGCCCGACAGGATTCTCCAGGATGACGTGTTTCCCACTGCTGATGGCGATGTGCGCCGCTACTTGATCCGCTGGCGGGATCGCCCCGCCTCTGATGACTCTTGGCTCCCGGAAGCGGACGTGGCTCTCTTGGATGGTGTTCTTCTCCGACGGTATCTTCAAGACAACTCATCGGTGATGAGTCCTTTCAAGCGGGGGAGGATTGGTGGCGACGACGGCCCCCAAGTTGACGACGGCCCCCAAATTGATGACGACCCCCAAGTTGACGATGGCCCCCAAGTGGTTGATGACGACACGCTAACGGAAGACCCTCCTTCGTCTCCAACAAAGGACTCGCGTCGCCGAGGTGTTCGTATGGAGCGGCGCTACAATTTCCGCCCTCGGCGCAAGACAAATATATAGTTAAATTTATCTTTAGATTTATCTTATTTTCATTATGCTATTTTATTTGGGATATTGTATTGAGGGCTACATGTAGCCATTTTGTGTGTTGTTTTTATTTTTATTTTGGGCTACATATAGCCTAGACTTATTTTTAAGCCTATATATAGGCATGTATGTTTGGTTTAACTTAAGTTGAATGAGAAAAGAAAACCCTAGTCTTTCCTTTCTAAGCATTCTCTCCCTCTCTCTCTACATTTCCTAGCCGCCACCCTCACTCCCTCTCTCTCTCTCTCTCTAAAATTTCGGCCAGCACCTTCTCTTCCCCTCTCTTCCACAAGCTGCCACCCTCATCTCCCACTCTCCCTCTAGAAGTTTCGGCCAGCCCACACATCTCCCTCATCCAAGACCCCACCACCACATACCCTCATTAACCCGAACTCCACCCTCCATAACCGGCCAGCCACCTACCACCTCCTCCGAGCAGCCCCTTTGAAGGGAACCCGGCAGCCCCTCCACGCGAAGATTTGATCGGAAATGCCTCCTTCTCCGGCGAAAAATCTGAACGTTGGCGTGAAGCGGCCGAGGCGGACGATCTATCTCTCCATCCGGCGCGACTCCGGTGGATCCGCGGAAGAGCGACCCGTCAAAGGTATTCGGAATCATCTATTCCGACTTGGGTAACGAACCTCTCCACTCACGTGTGTTTCCCTCTTGATAATCTAGTGGTCGGAAAGATTTTTGCGTTGGGTTTGAATCGTTAGATTCTTCGTGGTTTTCCTCTTGGATTTGCAGCGACCTTAATCGCAATATTTCCGAAAGGGTTTGGCGAGCCCCGTATTTTTTTTGTTGGGGGAGATCTACCGTTTTTCGATCGCATTTTGGGTAGACCTCCTTTGGTACAACTTTCGCTCGGTCGGACCCAACATTGGTCCTTTTAGCTTGGGAGAACATCGGCCAATAGCCGTTCGTTTGACCTTCCCGCGGAGTGGGTACCGTACGTTGGTGAACTGTGGTAAAACGTTTGCGAGTGCGCTGCGGTTGAATCTAGTGCGTGAGAGATTGTGGATTGAGTGTGGCGTTCGTTTCATTCACGTAACCCATTTAGCGTCCGCGGTAGAAGCCTACATCAAGAACTCTCCTTCAGATAGTTTAGACCCTGAGGTGCTAGGTTCTGATGTTTCTTCTTCTTCATCAACTTCTGGAGCTGGAGCGGGGGATGCAGCCTTGGTCTTTCTGGATTTGTCTGCCTTCAGAGCGACAGATTTCTCCTTTAGTGCAGACCTGCCCTTCTCTTCTTCAGCTTTTCTTGTATTGATTTGGAGTTCATAAGACATAAGCTTTCCAAAGAGATTTTGCGGGTCTGTTTCAGCTAGCTTCCCGAACTCCCTGATGGCGCATACATTGTTATCCCATTCCTTGGTTAGGGATCTCAAGAATTTGTCGTTCAGTTCTCCGTTGGTGAAGACACGACCGTACACCCTTAGGACATTTACAATTTTGAAGAAGTTCTCAAAGGTGTCGGCAATTGTTTCCTTGTTCCCTTGTCAGAACGCTTCATATTTTTGATTGAGAAGGGATCTCCGATCATCCCTTACTTCTTCAGTTCCTTCCATCAAAGTGACTAAGGAATGCCACATCTCCTTAGCTGATTGACAGTGAATCAAATTCTGCAGCATCGAGTCATCGACTGCACTTGCTATAATGTTCTTAGCTTTCTTGTCGAGAGAGACAAGTGCAATCTCGTCTTTGTCGAGATCCATTAGCTTTTTGGGAACTTTCTTGGTAGGGTCGATAGTGGACACAGTCATGGGAACGTAAGGACCTTCTTCAAAGATCATGAAGATCCTTGGATCCACAGCTTTCACGAAAAATTTTATCCTTTCTTTCCACATGGGAATGTTATTTTTGTTGCACAGTGGAAGCTTGGCGAAATCTTTGCCCTTGTCCATCAAGGTGTTAACCTTTTGACGATCAACCTGCATGTGATACCAATTGAAAGAAAACAGTTGTCAACCTAAATCACCTAGAGGGGGTGAATAGGTGAGTTATGCGCCTTTTGCGGAATAAAAAAATAATTAGAGCACAGCACAGAGCTATCTACCAATATCACAGACGACACAAGATTTATAGTGGTTCCCCAACCTTAGGTACATTCACTTTCCCTCACCGATCTAGCAATCAACTAGACTCGGCTACTCCACTATCTCGAATCAAAAATTGATCATACCCTCTGAACAAAGTTCCTACAAACTCGATCCAAACAAAAGGATCTACACCTCGGAAGATAACACTTCCTACAATCTCGGAGCGAAAAACTCCTACACTCGGAGAAACTTTCTCCTACAAGATTAATAAAGTGTTGGAAAATTATACAAACAGTAAATCCAATCAGATCTGAAGAAACGGCCAGAAACTTCTTCTTATAGACTTTGCAGCACTATCAGAAATCGGTGAAGAGAGTCTCAGCCCAGATCTGGATCTTCTTGCTTTTACAGAATCAGAGAGAGAAGATGAACAGTGATGTCGATCTCGATCTGTAACTTTCTTCAGAATGAATCCTCTGAACTTAGAAGCAGTGGCCGGAGAAGATGGTGGCAGCGGCGGCTTCCGTTTCGTGAAAATAGTGAGGAGTCGGCTGAAGAACTTTCTCAAAATAGAATGACAAGAAAGCTTGAAGAATACTTAAGGTTTGTCATTTTCTGATAAGACCTTATATAGAAGAGACTAACGGTCATAATCGGTCATAATGATGTACACGTGGACCAATCATGTCGCGTGATTTCAAAATCCCGTCAGAAAAAATACTTAGCAAAATTTCAGAGAAGGTTCAACCATATACACAAGTAAGTGAATAGCTACTTGAGTAGTTGAATAACTACTCGAGTACATGAAGGATAAGATACTCGGATATATAAAGATAGACTACTCGAGTAGGTAGAAATCAACTACTCGAGTAAGCAGACAGAACTACTCGAGTATGTAGAGAGACTTACTCGAGTACATAAAGGATCTACACGAGTACTGGAAAAACTACTCGAGTATATTTCATAAACTACTCGAGTACATGAAGTACTACTCGAGTGGGATACTTAGAATAAATTCTGAAGATGTCAGCAAGAGCTACTCGAGTAGTTGAACTAAACTACTCGAGAGGAAGTAATCTACTCGAGTAGGTGAAAGTTCTACTCGAGTAAAAGACTTAGAAATTTCTGGAGTAGGAGAATATCAAGGTACATGAGTGAAACATGATCTACTTGAGTAGGTATAATGAACTACTCGAGTATGATTCTATCTACTCGAGTAAGTGAGTATACTTACTCGAGTCCATGACTTAGAAAATTTTTGAAGTGAACCCTTTAATACTCGGGTATAAAGAGTAATCTACTCGAGTATATAAGCATGCTGCTCGAGTATATGACTATGTCTACTCGAGTAGGTGACTTAGCTACACGAGAGATACACTTAAGTACTCGAGTACAAGATTCCTTTACTCGAGTAAATTATACCCAAACTACTCGAGTTGTTATAGACCTACTCGAGTAAAAGACTTAGAGAAATTTTTGATGTTGGAAAACTGTTTCTTCTAGAGTAGTCAACTTCCAATTCCTTTCCCATAGTCCAATAGCTTGAATATGAAGTGTATCCCAATAGAGAGACCACACATGAGGTAACACCTTGGAATATGCAATGAGGGATTACATTACACAGTTCCTGTGTTTGGTGACCCACTGTGGACTGACATTGGTTTACACTTCCCAGTGAAATTCCTGCAAACATATAACTCAAACCAAGCATCAAATACAATTTAATTCATCTTAGTTCCAGGGTGAATTCATCAAATCTGGGTTAATGTGGATGTAATACCCAACAGGACCTAAGGTAATCTGGGCGCAGAATTTCTAACATCTCTTTGCAGGAAAAGACCTATCTTAACACAGAGGAACAATGGTATTTGATAGTAATCAAAAGCTATAGTCTCAGCCAACACAGAGGATACATCAGTGGCTGTATAATGAGAGATTGTTTGAAAGGCTACAACAGTAGAGAGAGGCTGGTTATTCTACTAGGTTATAAATTCTACTCAGATTTGGGCAAGAAAAAATAAATAGGGGAAGATTTCTTATTTTATAAAGAGAACATTGCTTGAGAGGTTGCAGCAATAGATCTGTCTTATTTATTTCATTTCTTAAAGCACCCTTGTACATCTGCTGAAATGTTTTATAAATCAGGCAGATTGTTTTTGCTTTGTATTTCATTTGTTTTTATGTAAATAGTGTCCTCACCCAAATAGGGGGAGATTGTTGGTGTAAGACCCCCCTCCCCCTTACCAAGGAGGGCTACCGGGTCTTATGCCCAGAACCGCCGTCTTACGATGGCACTAACTCACGGGTTAGCCGACACCGCAACACGCCGATCCTGCCGGCTAGTACGATCATTTAACCTGTAGGCCAATATGAGAAGAAAGAAGCAAAATAGTATATGAATCCATCAGTCCACAAGCCACATAGTACAATCATAAATGAAATGAAAGGTACATAAATATAGTTCACAGAAAAGTACAAAAGAAAGAAAGAGTAATAAGGGCTTATGCCCAGTACATCAAATCCACTCTCTCTCAAAATAAATAAATGCGGAAGCTATCCTAGTGTATCAGATCCCGTCCCACCTGAGGACCCACAGTAGTGGTAGTAACCTGCTGAAGCGGTATCTGCTCCTCAAGTCCTGCCTCCTCGACGTGCTGGTGCTCCATCTCCACGGGCTCCTAAAAATAGTTTGGTCACCGACCATTAGTCAAAAAGACTAAGTCGTTTCCTCCGCACCTCTCCCCGCAGCTCCTAGGCACCGAGCGGGAGGACGAAGCAGAGGACAATAGGGGGTAGCAAAGTGGAAGCAGGTGACAGAATCTAACTAGCAGTTGTAACAAGTAATAATGATCTATTCTAGCAGTTCTAAGTAAGGTACAAGTAGTAACTAAGAGCAGTGCAGTAAAGAAAGTAAAGGACAGCAGTAAGAGCAAATAAATAATCTATTATACCACTATACTCTCATTACAAAAGTACCCTAACTTATATAAATGCCCATACAAATATATAAGTTAGGATTTCCAGGAAATTTAACTTATCATATAAAAGAGCCCATACTAATTTATATGATAAGGATCTATGAAGCGTATGACCTAATATGAATGAATGTTATGATGCAATTTCATGCACAGGCAAGTGCAACTCACACACAATGACTCTGTGATAACAGACCTTTAGTTCCCACTTTTTGAGAGCTAGCATCACTCTCGGGTACCACCGCTGTGACTACGGCAGCAGCGGAGCGGGCGTCTCTGCTTCTAGGGCCGGTATGCACACTACCAAGCCTTAGAACCCTCTCATATGCCTCTGTACACGTCCAAGGTGCACTCTAGAGTCTCGCATACGTACTTTCCTGACAACCCGTCAGTCTTGTTGGGTCGGATGTGCGTTATCGGGGGTCGTCCTCCAGACCGTAGTGTAAAACAACCCACTGGCCCCTCTAACCCTCACAACCGCCTGGTGCACCGTACTGCCATCGGTGTGACGAACGGCCAGTACCGCATGCCCCGCCACTATATTTATGCACATGCAAGTATTTCATTCTGAGCCTTCCGCTAGCAGGACCAAACCCGTCCTGAAAACCCTCAAACCCAAACCCGAGTGAGAACGCACATTAGTGCCTTTATACCAACTCCCTCAAACCCTAAACGAGTGAGCATATATCATGAATCTCTCTAACCCTACACGTGCGAGAAGGTACAATAAATGTCCTAACCTATTAGACTACTCTTATCTACGGGTTATTATACTTAGAGATTTAAGGTTAATCCCAGGACTGCCCCCGGTATTCCCTGTGAAGGGCTCTCAAGGGGCACTAGGAACTGTGTTGGAATTACGCCCAGCGTTCCCTTTCACAAGGATATTTATTTTAATTGATGGCTACCCATGTTTCACCCCAGCTCTCTTTGTTGCACTGGAACAACCCTAGTGACATAAGATGTTACCGGGAAACCAACGGTCTTCCGTCGACCCCCCACTCTAGTTGCTACCCTAAGACTTGCACTTTTGACCCATCACTAAGACCATGCTTCCCACTAGGGATCATTCATGTTGCACTCTCTTATTTCTTCCGATAATCAATCCCCTGGTAACCCCTAAGGCAAGACCTATTTATGTAATATGCAGACCATGTCCTATTATTACCCTAAAAATGAAATCTTCCAATCCTTAAGGCATCTTGCCCCTAAATATTTATCCTAGGGTGGTATGGGCTAAGGGAACTACCCTATGAATTCTCATAATTTTCCTTGGCTAAATAATCCTTCAATTAAATCTTTTAAATTAATTGCTAGGTCACTTTACACATGAAGTAGCATGATTTAGCATCCACTGACCTAGGTAATTTTCCTGAGTTGTATAATGATAAAATATTACTGTCTACAGAGTTTCATAATTTTCCTTTGATTATTTATTCCAATTTCTTATTTAATACCAAATTCACATAAATTCCATTTTCCAAATGAAGTATAGGTAATATGTAATCCAAAATTCCAGGAAAATTACAAAACATATAAAACACTAATTTATGACTATTGGCAGAGTCTCATCAATTTTTTTTATTGTGTAATGGCCTATAAAATTCCATTATAACATATTTACCAAAAATGCCATTGTATTAATTTAACAACTAACAATACATCCATTAATTCTGAGAAATTTATGCAAGACTAATAATACAATTTTATAGCACTAGAATTATTTCAAAATTTTTCTAAGGTGCATATCCATCAATTCAAGAATAAATGAAATAAGTGTAAAATGGGCATTTTAAGATATTTTATTCCAAAATTTCTTCAAACAGCAGGATCAAATTTTTCCTAAGTCACATGTAACCTTATCTATATCTTGGCAAAGTTTGAGGATTTGTGCTTGAGGAAAACCTATTTTCCAAATTTATTTTCAAAAGAACTACATTTAAAATAAATTCCAATAAATGGGATTTTTGATTCCAAAAATCCCATAATTAATTTGAGAGGTGAAATTTACCCTAATGAACCTTTGGAAATAAATCCAAGATTTTTGCATGTCTCCATTAGGCTGAAAACACAATATGTGAACTATGGCTATTAGCACACCAAGGCAAAATATGAACTAACACATGCAAGTGGATTCTGCAACATGCAGTGATCCAAAGATGCTGAAATTTTTATCATGAACTAAGGATGTCCCCAATGACCTACCACCAAGATTTGGGGCCATGGGGAGGCATATAACTCCTTATATTGCATTTATTTATATTTTGAAATTTTGACCAAAACTATAGGAACAAATGTTTCAAAAATTCCTAAACTTTGGCAGGGGCTAAGTATGCCATAATCATGCATGTACCCAAAATATGGGGCCATGGTGATTAATGGTTTGACCTGGGCATCCAAATGAATTTCTGCCCTAGTCTAGGACCAGTCCTAGGATAAATGTCCTACAGGACTGTACGCTACACCAAATCACAACTTTAAGGTGGCAAATTAAAGGTAAGACAGTCAGCTACATTTTACATTTAGGGACTAGTTTCTGGAAATGCATCTATGAGGCCTAACAATAACATGAAAAGTGGCTATAATTATGTGACAGGATTTACATTATTCATCATATTAATAATTAAATCATATTATTATTATCTGCACGAATCTTGAAGCGAAAACCGACGGGATCCGTTCATCTTCTCCAGTGGATTCACGGCTGAGATTGAGCCGACCTGGAGCATCTTTGCTGGCGATTTCCGGCCAGCTGAGGCGGCGCCACCTCCGGCCAACGGTGCCATCACCTTCACGGTGGTGGTGGCTATCGTTTCCTGGCGAGGGGGTGGCGGGAGACGGCGGCGACGGCAAACCCGAGCGGTTTCAAAAGCTTGGAAAAATCCCATTTTTATCACATGGCATCGGGCTCAGTTGAGCCCGATATCTCACCTAAGCGATCTAAGATGCTAGTACGGGTAGAGGTGAGGTGAAACGAACCTGGATTGGGGCTTGGCTGCAGGTCAGGCGGCGGTTTGCCATGGTGGTGGTGCGCCGGCAAGCTCCACCCCGATTCCTTGATTCTCCATTGTTTTCCATGATCCAGCACTCGAATTCCACTCCCTTCTACCTCCTGACGCTGTTGGTGATGTCTGTTTGGACTGAGGTGGAGTATATGGGGAGATATTACCTATGTGAGTTCGGTTGAGCTTTGGTTGCTCCGCCCCAGCTGCCAAGTGGCTCTCAGCCCCTGTTTTCTGCTGGAATGGAGAGAGGAGGTCGGCCATCTAGTTTTGGGCAGATAAATCCAGCTGAAGGGGTGGCCATGTGGCCACCATTCCCTTCCTCTCCGTTTCTCTCTCCTCCTTCTCTCAAAATCCCAATTCTACCCCCTTGCATGTATTCTCTCTCCTAATTTAGAGGGGTAGGACTGGTCTTGTTCACTTGGGCTGGCCATGGGCCAATTTTGGTGGGCTTGGTCCAATGGAGGATGGCTTGGTCTTCATTTCACTCTTTTAGGTCAATTTGTTGACTTGTTGACTTGGGGAGTTGACTTAGTCAACATGGTGGGTGGGCTGACCGTACTTGGTTGAAATGGGTCTAGTGGCACCACCCAACTTGGTTTGGGTCAAGGGGGTGCCCTACTTAGGCTAATTTGGCTTATGAGTGTGGGTTTGACCAAATTAAGGCCAAGGTTGACTTTGGTCAATTGAGGTCAAAGTGTTGACCTAGTGACATGCCCTAGGGTGCACTTAGATTGTTTTTAGGGTTAGGGCAATGTGGTGGGGTCATGGTGTGGCTAGGGTCCTCACTTAGGCTAGTTTGACCTAGTTTGACTATGGTCCTATAGTGGGCTCCACATGGCTACCACCCACTACCTAGGGTCAAACCTAGTTGATCTCCTTAAAACTCACCCCATGCCTAACCCAATCTAAGTTGAGGGGTCCAGAAGTAACATAGGATGTTACAAATTCCAATAAACAAGAAAATAATTTTGTCCCCGAAATTTAAGTTCGGGTATACGGGGTTCTACTTGCAAGAATTTATTTTTTAAGAAACTTTAAAACATGACTTGAAAGTACCTGATGCGAATAGCTCCGGGTGTTGCTCCAGCATCAGATCCCTCGGCTCCCAGGTGTGCTCCTCCCGTCCATGGTTGGACCACAACACCTTCACAAGAGGGACCTTCTTCTTCCGCAACACTCGGGTGGCTGTATCGTCAATCCGGATCAGCTCCAATCTAACTGATCTGTTAGGCTCTACCGGTCTGGCTGTAGTAGTAATGTACTGCTCCGGCCGAAGGAGAGCTCTTCGCAAGGAAGAGACATGGAAGACATCATGTAATGCACCCAACTCCGGTGGCAGCTGCAGTCGGTAAGCCAAGTGGCCGATCCGTTCCAGGATCAGATATGGCCCCATGTATCGTGGACTGAGCTTCTTGTGCCTCCGCACCCGAGAGACACCGTGTACTGGACGTATCTTCAAGAATACTCTGTCTCCAACCTGGAACTCCACCTTCCGGTGCCGAGCATCATAATACTTTTCCTGCCTGCTATGGGCCTCTAGTAGCCGATCTTTGATCAATCAAATCTGAGCCTCAGTATCCTCTATATATTCAGGTCCAAGAGCCCTGGTATCCACATCCTGAACCCATGATAGCGGTGTCCGACATGTCCTCCCATAAAGTGCCTCGTATGGAGCCATCCTGATGCTAGCCTGGTGGATGTTATTGTACGAGAACTCAATCAGTGGCAGCAGCCTCTCCCAGGGCTTCCCCGTATCCAAAATGCATTGTCTGAGTAGGTCCTCCATGATCCGGATGGTCCGCTCGGTCTGTCCGTCGGTCTGCGGATGGAAGGCGGTACTAAAAGTAAGCCGAGATCCCAAGTAAGCATGCACGGCCCTCCACTCGCTCGAAGTGAACCGACCATCACGGTCCGAAACAATCGTCCTGGGAATGCCATGATATATGACGTACTGCTCCACAAATAATCTCACCAGAACTACAACAGGGGCATCCTTTTGAACTGGAATAAACCGCGCTACCTTGGTCAGTCTATCCACTATAACCCATATAGAATCATGCCCAGAGTGGGAGCGAGGCAATCCGTGTACAAAGTCCATAGCAATGTCCTCGAACTTCCATTCTAGAACTGGCAGTGGCTGTAGTAAACCTCCCGGGCTCTTGCATTCTGCCTTCACATGCTGGCAGGTCTCGCAATGGGTCACAAAATCCGTGATCTCCCTCTTCATCCCGGGCCAATACATAGACCTCCGCAAATCTGCCCATATCTTGGTGATGCCGGGGTGCACTGAATATCTCGAGCAATGTGCCTCTCTGAGTATGTCATCCCGGATACTGCCACCTGCTGGTATGTAGATGCGCCCACAGAATCGAAGAAGATCAACCTGTAGCGTGTAGTCCTCGACCTTGCCCCTCTCCAGGGCACTGAAAATCGGCTGTAACGCAGCATCCAGCCTCTGATGTGCTCGGATGCGCTCCTGTATATCATCGCCACTGATCACTGAGCTCAAATACTCTCGATACACTACTGGCTCGGTCTCAGATACCATGGTAATGTGCATGTCCTCCATCATCTGTAGCAGCTCTATAGACATCAACCGGGGCTCCGGTCCAGAAGTGCCGGCCCTCCTGCTCAAAGCATCTGCTACCGTGTTTGCTTTTCCCGGATGGTAGTGGATCTTGTAATCATAATCACAGAGGAACTCCAGCCATCTCCTCTGTCTCAGGTTTAAGTCCTTCTGTGTATCGATATACTTAAGATTCTTGTGATCTGAAAAGATGTCACAATGGATCCCGTATAAGTAATGCCTCCATATCTTTAGGGTGAAAACCACAGCCCCGAGCTCTAGGTCATGTACTGGATAGTTATGCTCATGCTTCTTCAACTGTCTTGAAGCATAAGCAATGACATGTCCATGCTGCATCAGGACTGCACCCATCCCCTTGTAAGAGGCGTCTGTGTAGATCTGGAATCCTTCGCTCCCGGATGGAAGCGCAAGAATGGGGGATGAGATGAGTTGGTCCTTCAGCTCCTAAAAAGCCGTCTCGCACCGCTCTGACCAAACAAAATCTGCGTCCTTCTTCGTCAAGGACGTGAGGGGAAGTTCTATCCTCGAGAACCCCTCCACGAACTTGCGATAATACCCTGCTAGTCCCAAGAAACTGCGGATGTCAGATGCGGTCTTCAGCCATGGCCAATCCCTCACTGTCTCTATCTTGGCTGGGTCCACTGCTAATCCAGCCCCACTGATCGTGTGCCCCAGGAAAGCCACCTCCTGCAGCCAGAACTGGCACTTTGATAATTTTGCGTACATCTGGGTCCCCCTCAGCCTCTGCAAGACCTATGCCAGGTGCTCCGTATGCTCCTCCTGAGTCCGAGAATATATAAGAATGTCGTCGATGAATACAATCACGATGCGGTCTAAGAAAGGCTCGAATACACGGTTCATTAGACTCATGAATGCGGCAGGGCCATTCGTGAGCCCAAAAGGCATCACCGTGAACTCGAATAATCCATAGCGTGAACTGAATGCCGTCTTCGGTATGTCCTCTTCCCTGATACGGAGCTGGTAGTAGCCAGATCGCAAATCTAGCTTGGAGAACCAGAAGGCTCCCTGCAGCTGGTCAAATAACTCATCTATCCGAGGCAGAGGATAGGTATTGTGGACCGTTAACCGGTTCAGCTCCCAGTAATCTATACATAGTCACAATGACCCGTCCTTCTTCTTCACAAAGAGAACTGGCGCTCCCCATGGCGATGAACTGGGCCGCACAAATCCTGACTCGACTAGCTCCTATAGTTGAGTCCTGAACTCTGCTAACTCCCTGGGAGCCATCATGTAGGGTGCCCGGGACACCGGCCTCGCTCCCGGTGCTAGCTGAATCCTGAAATCCAAGTCTCTAGCAGGTGGTAGCCCGGGCAATTTCTCCGGGAATACGTCGGAGAAATCCCGGACCACCGGAATATCTGAGATAGTCGTCTCTGCTCCCACCATCTCGAAACAGATAAGATAAACTTCTTCACCCTGCTCGTGGGCCTTCACAGCCTGTACAGAAGATAACAATAGGTGGCAGATAGGCTGAATACCTTCAATGATAACATGAGAGTCGCCATGCCTTAGCGTGATCCTCCTGGATGGACAATCTATCTGAGCATGGTTCCGATGCAACCAGGCCATGCCCAAAATCAAGTCGAAGTCCTGCAGCTTTAGAATAGTTGCCGGCGCCTCAAATGCCTTGCCGCCAATCTCGTCCTCCATATCACAATGTGCAGTGGTTCGCAGCTCTGACCCATCGGGTTGACGCACCCGCATCTCTAGTCCAGGAAACCTCTCCACGCCTTCGAGTCCGTCGATGAAGGCCTCGGATACGAACGAATGCGAAGCACCCGTGTCGAAGAGAGTATGAGAGGGCTTACCGCTGATCATGACTATGCCTGAGGTTTGTTTACGTGAAAGTTAATTGTTATCCTATAGTTCCAGGTACTATATATAATTGAAAATTCAAGAAATTCAATAATTAACTTTAAGTACCTGTGATAACCTCCTCGGGGTTCCTCTGCTCTGTGAGGTCCAAGGCGTATATCTGCTCCTGCTCGCGTCTCCTGCCGTGATACCCCCGGCCTCGGCCTCATCCTCGGCCCGGCTGTACTGGGGCCACTGGAGGTGTAGGAGGAGGAGGATGGAATCGATGCGGGCACTCCGACCTAATGTGCCCGGGCTGGCGGCAACCGTAACAAACTACCTGTCGGTGGCCATGGTCTCCTCGGATCATGCATCTGTAGAGGTGGGGGAGCCAATGCTGAACGAGGCCCCTGCTCCTGCCTGAAGTTGGGACGACGACGTCCCCCACCCTTCCTGTATCCGATAGTCCTGCCTCTCTGGGAGCCCCTGCTGCTCTCTCCTAATGTCGACCCATCAAATGGTCTCTTCCCTCCGGCTCGCACCATCAGCTGGTCAGCCTCCAGCTTCTTTGCCATCTCGATGATCTGCCTAAATGTGCCATGAGAAATGAACAGCAAGGCCTGCCTCAAATCGTCCATGAGGCCCCGGTAGAACCTCTTGGCATACCTCCTATCATCGGTATCCTGAATCCCTGCGAACCTGGCCAAATGAGAGAACTCTCTCTGATACTCGATCACCGATCTAGTCCCCTGCCTGAGGTTCAAAAAACTCTCCACCAAGGCATCTCTATCCGTAGCAGAGACGAAGTGCTCCAGAAATACATCGCCAAACTCCTCCCATGATATCTCTGACAGCTCAAAGTCCACATTTGTAGACTTCAGGACTGATTTCCACCATCTCTTCGCATGAGCCTCCAGCGCAGAGGTGGCTAGAGGTACTGCCTCGCTGACTGGGCAGCTGATGCCTGCTAAGATCTCGTGTATGGCCTCCAACCATTCTTCCGTCTTTACCGCATCCACTGTCCCACGGCACGTCGGTGGGGACAGGCTCTTGAATGCACTCAGCCAGCTCGACCCCGGATTTGGCTGTGGAGCCGGGACTTGCTGGGATCTGAAGGCATCCAGAATTGCCGTCAAGGTCTGCCCCATCTCCGTATGTAGGAATGGAGTGGCAGCTGGAGGTGGAGGAGCCACATTTTGCGGCGCGGCGACCTATGGAGGCTGCATAAAGGTAAGGTTAAAATAGAACTGGCCTAACCCATTGTACTTTGTGGACCATTTATGTGACTTTTGCACATTGGCACACCACTGCTACTGCTGCATAGTTTGTCTGCAAACTAATGCTTGGGCGGGCGTGGTCCCATGTTGTGGACTTCTTTCTCATATGATCGTTGTTCAAGTGATACCAGTTTGTAAGACCCCCCTCCCCTTACCAAGGAGGGCTACCGGGTCTTATGCCCGGAACCGCCGTCTTACGGTGGCACTAACTCACGGGTTAGCCGACAGCGCAACACGCCGATCCTGCCGGCTAGTACGATCATTTAACCTGTAGGCCAATATGAGAAGAAAGAAGCAAAACAGTATATGAATCCATCAGTCCACAAGCCACATAGTACAATCATAAATGAAATGAAAGGTACATCAATATAGTCCACAGAAGAGTACAAAAGAAAGAAATAGTAATAAGGGCTTATGCCTAGTACATCAAATCCACTCTCTCTCAAAATAAATAAATGCGGAAGCTATCCTAGTGTATCAGATCCCGTCCTACTTGAGGACGCATAGTAGTGGTAGTAGCCTGCTGAAGCGGTATCTGCTCCTGAAGTCCTGCCTCCTCGACGTGCTGGTGCTCCATCTCCACGGGCTCCTAAAAATAGTTTGGTCACCGACCATTAGTCAAAACGACTAAGTCGTTTCCTCCGCACCTCGCCCCGCAGCTCCTAGGCACCGAGCGGGAGGACGAAGCAGAGGAAAATAAGGGGTAGCAAAGTGGAAGCAGGTGATAGAATCTAACTAGCAGTTGTAACAAGTAATAATGATCTATTCTAGCAGTTCTAAGTAAGGTACAAGTAGTAAGTAAGAGCAGTGCAGTAAAGAAAGTAAAGGACAGCACTAAGAGCAAATAAATAATCTATTCTACCACTATACTATCATCACAAAAGTACCCTAACTTATATAAATGCCCATACAAATATATAAGATAGGATTTCTAGGAAATTTAACTTATCATATAAAAGAGCCCATACTAATTTATATGATAAGGATCTATGAAGCGTATGACCTAATATGAATGAATGTTATGATGCAATTTCATGCACAGGCAAGTGCAACTCACACACAACGACTCTGTGATCACAGACCTTTATTTCCCACTTTTTGAGAGCTAGCATCACTCTCGGGAACCACCGCTGTGGCTACGGCAGCAGCGGAGCGGGCGTCTCCGCTTCTAGGCCGGTATGCACACTACCAAGCCTTAGACCCCTCTCATACGCCTCTGTACACGACCAAGGTGCACTCTAGAGTCTCGCGTACGTACTTTGTTGACAACCCGTCAGTCTTATTGGGTCGGATGTGCGTTATCGGGGGTCGTCCTCCAGACCGCAGTGTAAAACAACCCACTAGCCCCTCTAACCCTCACAACCGCCTGGTGCACCGTACTGCCATCGGTGTGACGAATGGCCAGTACCGCATGCCCCACCACTATATTTATGTACATGCAAGTATTTCATTCCGAGCCTTCCGCTCGCATGACCAAACCCGTCCGGAAAACCCTCAAACCCAAACCCGGGTGAGAACGCACATTAGTGCCTTTATACCAACTCCCTCAAACACTAAACGGGTGAGCATATATCATGAATCTCTCCAACCCTACACGGGCGAGAAGGTACAACAAATGTCCTAACCTATCAGACTACTCTTGTCTATGGGTTATTATACTTAGAGATTTAAGGTTAATCCCAGGACTGCCCCCGGTATTCCTTGTGAATGGCTCTCAAGGGGCACTAGGAACTGTGTTAGGATTACGCCCAGCGTTCCCTTTCGCAAGGATATTTATTTTAATTGATGGCTACCCATGTTTCACCCCAGCTCTCTTTGTTGCACTGGAACAACCCTAGTGACTTAAGATGTTACCGGGAAACCGACGGTCTTCCGTCGACCCCCCACTCTAGTTGCTACCCTAAGACTTGCACTTTTGACCCATCACTAAGACCATGCTACCCACCAGGGATCATTCATGTTGCACTCTCTTATTTCTTCCGATAATCAATCTCATGGTAACCCCTAAGGCAAGACCTATTTATGTTATATGCAGACCATGTCCTATTATTACCCTAAAAATGAAATCTTCCAATCCTTAAGGCATCTTGCCCCTAAATATTTATCCTAGGGTGGTATGGGCTAATGGAACTACCCTATGAATTCTCATAATTTTCCTTTGCTAAATAATCCTTCAATTAAATCTTTTAAATTAATTGCTAGGTCACTTTACACATGAAGTAGCATGATTTAGCATCCACTGACATAGGTAATTTTCCTGAGTTGTATAATGATAAAATATTACTGTCTACAGAGTTTCATAATTTTCCTTTGATTATTTATTCCAATTTCTTATTTAATACCAAATTCACATAAATTCCATTTTTCAAATGAAGTATAGGTAATATGTAATCCAAAATTCCAGGAAAATTACAGAACATATAAAACACTAATTTATGACTATTGGTAGAGTCTCATTAATTTTTTTTATTGTGTAATGGCGTAAAAATTCCATTATAACATATTTACGAAAAATGCCATTGTATTAATTTAACAACTAACAATACATCCATTAATTCTGAGAAATTTATGCAATACTAATAATACAATTTTATAGCACTAGAAATATTTCCAAATTTTTCTAAGGTGCATATCCATTAATTCAAGAATAAATGAAATAAGGGTAAAATGGTCATTTTAAGATATTTTATTCCAAACTTTCTTCAAACAGCAGGATCAAATTTTTCCTAAGTCACATGTAACCTTATCTATATCTTGGAAAAGTTTGAGGATTTGTGCTTGAGGAAAACCTATTTTCCAAATTTATTTTCAAAAGAACTACATTTAAAATAAATTCCAATAAATGGGATTTTTGATTCCAAAAATCCCATAATTAATTTGAGAGGTGAAATATACCCTAATGAACCTCTGGAAATAAATCCAAGATTTTTGCATGTCTCCATTAGGCTGAAAACACAATATCTGAACTATGACTATTAGCACACCAAGGCAAAATATGAACTAACACATGCATGTGGATTCTCCAACATGCATTGATCCAAAGGTGCTGAAATTTTTATCATGCACCAAAAATGTCCCCAATGACCTACCACCAAGATTTGGGGCCATGGGGAGGCATATAACTCCTTATATTGCATTTATTTACATTTTGAAATTTTGACCAAAACTATTGGAAAAAGTGTTTCCAAAATTCCTAAACTTTGGCAGGGGCTAAGTTTGCCCTAATCATGCATGTATCCCAAAATATGGGGCCATGGTGATTGCTGGTTTGACCTGGGCATCCAAATGAATTTCTGCCCTAGTCTAGGACCAGTCCTAGGAGAAATGCCCTACAGGACTGTACACTACACCAAATCACAACTTTAAGTTGGCAAATTAAAGGTAAGACAGTCAACTACATTGTTTATTTAGGGACTAGTTTCTGGAAATGCCTCTTTGAGGCCTAAACATAACATGCAAAATGGCTGTAATTATGTGACGGGATTTACACTATTCATCATATTAATAATTAAATCATATTATTATTATCTGCACGAATCTTGAAGCGAAAACCGACGGGATCCGTTCATCTTCTGTAGTGGATTCATGGCTGAGATTGAGCCAACCTGGAGCATCTTTGCTGGCGATTTTCGGCCAGCTGAGGCGGCGCCACCTCCGGCTAACGGTGTCATCACCTTCACGGTGGTGGTGTCTATCGTTTCCCGGCGAGGGGGTGGCGGGAGATGGCGACGACAGCGAACCCGAGCGGTTTCAAAAGCTTGGAAAAATTCCATTTTTCTGACATGGCATCGGGCTCAGTTGAGCCCGATATCTCACCTAAGCGATCTAAGATGCTAGTACGGGTAGAGGTGAGGTGAAACGAACCTGGATTGGGGCTTGGCCGCGGGTCAGGCGGCGGTTTGCCATGGTGGTGGTGCGCCGGCGAGCTCCACCCCGATTCCTTGATTCTCCACTGTTTTCCATGATCCAGCACTCAAATTCCACTCCCTTCTACCTCCTGAAGCTGTTGGTGACGTCTGTTTGGATTGAGGTGGAGTATATGGGGAGATATTACCTATGTGAGTTCGGTTGAGCTTTGGTTGCTCCGCCCCAGCTGCCAAGTGGCTCTCAGCCCTTGTTTTCTGCTGGAATGGAGAGAGGAGGTCGGCCATCTGTTTTTGGGCAGATAAATCCAGCTGAAGGGGTGGCCATGTGGCCACCATTGCCTTCCTCTCCATTTCTCTCTCCTCCTTCTCTCAAAATCCCAATTCTACCCCCTTGCATGTATTCTCTCTCCTGATTTAGAGGGGTAGGACTGGTCTTGTTCACTTGGGCTGGCCATGCGCCAATTTTGGTGGGCTTGGTCCAATGGAGGATGGCTTGGTCTTCATTTCACTCTTTTAGGTCAATTTGTTGACTTGTTGACTTGGGGAGTTGACTTAGTCAACATGGTGGGTGGGCTGACCCTACTTGGTGGAAATGGGTCTAGTGGCACCACCCAACTTGGGTTGGGTCAAGGGGGTGCCCTACTTAGGCTAATTGGGCTTATGAGTGTGGGTTTGACCAAATTAAGCCCAAGTTTGACTTTGGTCAATTGATGTCAAAGTGTTGACCTAGTGACATGCCCTAGGGTGCACTTAGATTGTTTTTAGGGTTAGGGCAATGTGGTGGGGTCATGGTGTGGCTAGAGTCCTCACTTAGGCTAGTTTGACCTAGTTTGACTATGGTCCTATAGTGGGCTCCACATGGCTACCACACACTACCTAGGGTCAAACCTAGTTGATCTCCTTAAAACTCACCCCATGCCTAACCCAATCTAAGTTGAGGGGTCTAGAAGTAACATGGGATGTTACAGTTGGAACCCTAGTTCTGATTTGGGAAAGGATCACTTTTAGGTTTGTTTAGATTGACCCATAATGTATAGTCATGGGTCATAGGTTTATTTCCAGGACTTGCCTCAAAAGGACTCTCCAGAATTGCTGAAAGAATTCTGAGAAATGCAGTTAAGACAAAGTCAGAAAATAAGTTCGACGATAGTCGAACTCAGGTCGACGAATGACGATCTAAGGTCGACGAACTCTAATCTCAAGCAAGAAGCCATGCTCGAAGAAATCCAGCTAAGCTCGATGAACGCCAAGTTCAGGTCGACGATCACTGAGAAAGGTTTAAGTCAGATTCCCAGCTCGACAAAAATAGAAGCTGAGCTCGACGATCTGCGAGCTCCGGTCGACGAATTCTGTGCAGTTATTCCAGGCCTATTTATTTACAGTTGGCAGATTAAATTAAGGATTAATTACAGTTAGAATATTTAGTGTTAAACATTCCCGATGGAAATAGCTGTTCAAAGTGGGCTGTTTTAGAAGTTAATTCTGGATTAATTCCCAAGGCATCTTCTATTCTCGAAAATTCCTCAGTCGTTATCAAGATAAATGAATCCAAATAGATAAAGAGAGTTTTACAGAAAAGACAGATGAACAACAAGATAGAGACATAGTGAAGGCTTTTCCTTTTACAGAGAAAGAGGAACTCTGCATCAATCAGCATATTCACAGAGTTCTCTATCTCCTCCAGGCTTTTCAAGAGACACACATTCATATCAGTCTAAGAAGCATGCTAGAGACAACATCAATCTGAAGGCCTAAACCCTGAAGCAAAGCTTCCCTCTTTCCTGAACCATTCTGTTGGGTACATTGGTCAAATGTACCTGATTTGAAGAAGCCTCACCTAACTCAATGATATACATCATAATGTATTTGATGTTTGTTTGAGTTACTTGTGCAGGTTAGGTATTCACTAGACTGAAGCTAAAAGTTTCTAAGTCCATGTGTCGACACCCAGAGGGAAAGTGTCGACACTTGAGAAAGCTTGTGTCGACACCCAGACAAGCAGTGTCGACACTTGGAGTCATTGTGTCGACACCTGGGATGAAGAGTCGACACCAGACATGAAGTGTCGACACTTGGAGCTGTGTCGACACTCAGTGAAGAAGTATGCAGAAAAGCTGTGTCGACACTTAGCAGAAGTGTCGACACCTAGAAGAGCTGAGTCTACATCAGGAAGTGTCGACACTTGGAGTTGTGTCGACACTCAGCAAAATTCTGCAGAGACTAAGGACAAGTGTCGACACTCAACACAATGTGTCGACACTCAATCAGCAGAGTCAACATATGAAGAATGTGTCGACACTCAGCACAATGTGTCGACACACATCCAGAAGAGTCAACACTTGAAGAAAGTGTCGACACCCAGCACAATGTGTCGACACTTAGTTGAAGACTCTACACTTGAAGAAAGTGTCGACACAAGGAGCTGTGTCGACACTTAGCAAAGAACAGAAAAGTTTACAAAATATAAGTTTACAAAATATTCTAAGTACAAGTGTCGACACTAAGGGAATGTGTCGACACTCAGCTGAAGAATCTATATTGAAGACTTGTGTCGACACCAAGAAGCAGTGTCGACACTTGACAGATTCAACACAAGAAGTTGTGTCGACACAAGGGAGATGTGTCGACACCTAGAAGAATTCAACAAGTTACAGAAGATCAAGTACTTGTGTCGACACTTAATTTCAGTGTCGACACTTGAAGAAGAATCTGTGTCGAGACATACAAGGAGTTGTGTCGACACCTTATAGACTTGTGTCGACACTTACACAGCATGTGTCGACACTTGGCTATAAGTGTCGACACTTAAGAACAGAAAGTCTCGACACTATCTGACAGTTAGAGAATTTCAAGAAGTGACTGGTTGACATGACAGCTGCCGATCCAGCCGGTCTACAGCAACTGTCAGAGAAGTCAGAAGTCTGTTATGAACCGGACCAGCCGGTTACCATGAAGGAAGCCTATAAATAGGCACTCACAGTTTACAGAAGTTGTTGTTGATATAAGAATTACAAGTTGTTCTTTCAAGTAGTGAGAATAATTAAAGTGGTTGATCAGATTATTCAAGTAATCAGAAAAGTGAAACACAGAGGATCAATACAAGAAGATCTGGCAGTCTAACTACAGATCTAAGAAGTTGGAGAGAGAGAGCTCCAATCAAGAATTCAGTCTTTGGAACTAAGGCTGAGAAGGAGGATTCAGAATCATCTGGATCTCAAGAAGCAGAGGTCAAGGATCAACTGCAGAGGATTCAGACTAATTCAGTTCTACTCAAGAAGCTTTGAAGGAAGCTAAGTCAGTTTGGATCTAACTAAGTTCTTCCAAGAACTCTTCAAGAAACTCTCAACTCCTCTCTTATTTTCTGAGTTGTAGAGTTAGTTATTGTAATTCAATCTTAACTTGTAGGATCCATTGGATCTGAGAGAATTGTAAGCCTATATTATAAAGGCTGAGGGTAGGGCTTGGTTGCCTGAGTGTAGGAGTTGAAGAACTCTGAGTGTAGGCCTTAATTGGCTGAGTGTAGGCCTGGGTGGCTGAGTGTAGGCCTTTGTGGCTGAGTGTAAGGCTTTGGGCCTGAGGTGTAGGAACCTAGTTGGGTTCTGAGATAGTGGAGAAGATTGGCCGAATCTAGTACACTGCTAGATAGGCGAAGGGGGAAAGTGGATGTACCCAAAGATTGGGGAACCACTATAAATTTGTGTGTCTGCTGTGCTGTGCTGTGCTGTGAATTAACTGTTTATATTCTGTTATTGCTGTTAGCTGTAGAAATCTGTGAGATAACTGTTTTGCTGCCAACAAAGTTTTAAAAAGGTTTAGGTCACCTATTCACTGAGAGGGGCCATATGTGCCCATGAAGATCTCAGTATTGGATGCAAATCAGAGGACTCCAAAGGATTTCTCTGAGATGACCAAGGATGAAATTGTCCTAGCCACTATGGACAAAAGGGCACAAAACATAATAGTAAGTGCCATTGATGATGCAACTTTTCAGAACCTAATTCACTGTAAAACAGCAAAAGAAATGTGGGATACCCTCATTGTCTATATGGAAGGTTCTGAAGAAGTTAGGCAAGATAGAAAGTCCTTGCTTAATCAAGAGTATGAGAGCTTTAGGCAAGGAAGAGGAGATAGCATCACTGAATGCTACAAGAAGTTCTATAGAATTGTTAATGAACTCATGTCCTATGGAAGAGAGTTCACTAACTATGAATTGAATGATAAGTTCTTAAGGTCCCTAACCAAAGATTGGGACACTAAGATCTGTGCCATCAGAGAAATGGCAAAGTTGGGAGAAATTCCTCCTCCCACACTGTTTGGCAAGTTGCTGTCTTATGAGATGCAGTTGTCTGTGAGAAAAGAGGAGGAAAAATCAACAAGGACTGAGCACAGGGAAAGGACTGTTGCCTTCAAGTCAGAAGTACCTAGAAAGGGCAGGACTAAGTCATCAACTCCTCCTCCAGAGGTAGTTGAATCAGAATCTGATGAGTCTGTTAGCACAAAGTCTACAAGCAGTGAAAGTGATGAAGACTTTGCTGCATTCACCAGACATTTTCAGAAATTCCTGAAGAAGAAACAGTGGAGGTCCAGACCTTCATTTTCCAAAGGGAAAGAAGTTCAGTATCAGGAGAAGAAGCCTTCAAAGAAGGACAAGAAAAAGACAAAGACTAGCAAGGCAACTGGGTCTAGGATAGTGTGTTACTGCTGCAATAGACAGGGTCATGTTATTGCAGATTGTCCTGAGAGAAGAAAAGAATCCAGTGACAAAAAGAAGACTCACTTCAAAGGAAAGAAGGAGAAGTCCTTTGTTGCAAAGAATGAGAAGACTCTTTCAGACATTTCTTCTTCAGACACTGAGACAGATGCTGAAGCCTACATAGGGTTATTTGCTGAAGAAGAAGAGGAGTTTATGCAGATCATGGAATCAATCTATGAACAAGAAGAGTGTCAGTGCCAAGGACTGATGGCATTGACTGAAAGTACCAAAATCCTGGAGCAGCCAGGACCTAGTCAGGTACAAAGTCCAACTCAAAGTTCAGATTTCAGTTCTAGTTCAGAGTCAGATTCATCTTCATCAAGTGATGAAAGTGTTTCTGAATCTGAGGGAGATATTCATCAGCTCTTAGATGAATATAAAGTACTGTTGCAAGCCTATAAGAAAAGCAAGTCCCTTGCCAAAAGTCAGGCAAAGGAAATTGCTGATCTAAAGGCAGCTGCAACAGACTTTGAGAAGGAATTTGATCAAAAGCTCAATGAGTTAGCCAGGCTGAAACACATTACTGTGATTCAGATGGGAACTATCACTTATAAAAATGATCAAATTAAGTTACTGGAGATCAATCTCCAGAAGGAAAGAGAGCTAGTTGCTAGGTTTTCAAAACCTAAATCAGTGCTACCCTTGATTGATGAATTTGTTCATCATAAAGGAAAGGCTGGATTGGGTTTTATCAAACCAGCTAGGACTGTTAAGGATCAGTCCAAGTCCAAGGGCAAAGCCCCAACATTCAACAAGCCTGATGTAGTCAAGACAGCAAAGGTTGTACCTAAGCAAAGGTACAACAAGTTTGAATGCTGGTGCTGTGGCAAGATTGGCCATTTTGCAATGGACTGTTGGCACAATGCCAGTGCCAAGGTGAGTAGCAAGTTACCTGGTGGAAAGCCAACAGGTAGCTTTGTCAAATTGCAAACTAACAATCACCAAGGACCCAAGTTTACTTTGGGTTCTAAGGTTCATTAATTTGTTTTGCAGGTGAATCCAAGTGGCCATACCCCAACATGGTACTTGGATAGTGGATGTTCCAGACATATGACTGGAACAAGGGGACTACTGAAGGACTACATTCCAATCAAAAATGGTCCTAAAGTGACCTTTGGTGGTTCTGAAAAAGGAATCATCAAAGGGTTTGGTAACATCTCTTCAAACCTTGTTACCATTACTCAAGTGGCCTATGTTAAAGGGTTGAAACACAACCTTATTAGTATAAGTCAGTTAAGTGATGTAGGGTATGACATCTCATTTGTTAAAAATGGTTGTCATATCAAGAGGTCAAGTGATCAAGAGATCATTTTGACAGGATATAGAAAGAGGAATGTCTACTGTTTAGACATTATGATTGAGAACAATGGTTCTCCTGTCTGTCTTGTAGCTGATGAGACAATCTCTCATTGTGTCAAGTGGCACAAGAGGCTAGCTCATCTTAACTACAAGACTATTAGCAAACTCTTTAGCAAAGAGTTAGTGAGGAATGGTCCTCAAGTTAAGTGTGTCAAAGATGGCATTTGCTCAGCTTGTCAAAAGGGCAAGCAGACTAAATCCACCTTTAGAAGCTTAGACAACAAAGATGCTGTGAGGTGTTTATACCTCTTGCATATGGATATATTTGGTCCAATGCCAGTTCACAGCTTAGGTAGGAAGGTCTATACCTGTAACGCCCCCGGTTTTTCTGTGTTTTGTTTGATTGTTGATTGGCGTTACGATGACGTTTTCCGGCCCTTCGCCGTTGTAGAGCGCGGTCCTAGCTCTGTAGGTTCCTTGTGTAGCCTGGTTGTAGCCAGTTGGCAAGTTTCCCCAGCTAGCCGGAGTCTGTTTTGGTGACTCGGTTGGGCCTCTTAGGGAAATGCTTGCGTTTTGGCTTCGGGAAGTGTTAGCCCGAGTGTTCGATCGTCGGATGTTGTTTTCGACCTCGCCGTTGTTTTCGTGGCTTGGTTGTTTAGCTACGGTGCGAGTTTTGGTCGAAATCCGAGATCGTTTGCCTTCGCGTCGTTTCGGCGTTGTTTTGTTAGCTGCAGGTTTGTTATGTTTGATGTGCTGTGCGTGGCCTGTTGTGCCTGAGCTTGTAGGCTGGTGCCTTGTATCTTGTTTGCTAGGTGTTAGCAGGTTTCTTTTCTGTGTAAGTTTGGGTGACACGGCCTGGGTCACGCCCGTGACCCAGGGCGTGTCGTGCTCGGGTAGAGTTCCCGTTTCTCCGGTCGACGAATTTTTGGTCGACAGGGTTTTTTGTAGGAACACGGCCGTGACACGGGCGTGTCACGGGCGTGTCCCCCTTCGATTCGTCGAGCTGCGCTCGATGGTCGTCAGGTGGTGTTTAGTGAGAACACGGTCCTGTCACGGGCGTGTCGTGTCGAACACGGGCGTGACCTTGGGGCGTGTCTCTCTGTTCGACGATCGTTGCTCCACGATCGTCGGGCGGTGTTCGAGTTGGTACACGGCCTGTGACACGGGCGTGTCACAGGGCGTGTCCCTTGCTTCGTCGAGCGGAGATCGACTTTCGTCGAGTGGGTAGGTGCGTGAGTACACGCCCCGTGACACGGGCGTGTCGGGCCGTGTCACGGGCGTGTCGGGGGGGCGTGTCCCGTGTTTTCGTCGAGTAGAGATCGACGTTCGTCGAGTGTGTGAGTACACGCCCCGTGACACGGGCGTGTCGGGCCGTGTCACGGGCGTGTCTTGGGCGTGTTCCGTACTTTTTTCCTGAAATCGTCTTTTGTTGCCGTGAACTGTTTTTCCTCCTCATTTTTTCATCGTTCCCGAGTCTGGAGAGCTTCTAGCGCAAGGGTTTTGAGAGGAGGCGGTGGTTGTTTTGGCCGGCGATTTCGGGAAGGTTAGAGCCCGTTTTTCTCGTGTGATAGTGGATTCGGCTTGCTCTCGGCTAGATCTTCCCTTCCATGTAAGTTTTTCTTGATTTAGGGTTCGATTCCAGGAATTTCTAATTAACTGATTTCTTTCTTCCCTCAAGTTTCAGCTTTGGTCTTATAGGTGGCCGATCTTGCCGCCGGAGCCAAGCCGTGGTGCGGCTATTGTTTGTTTTTCCGGAGAGGTAGAGGCAAGTGGCCCCTTGCCCTTGCCAAATTTATTTCTAACCCTTGATCTTTTTATTTCTTCTGTAAAGCTCTGTTCTCTTTGTCTTTTTTTTCCTCCCTAGGGCAGCAGGTTGAATTGTTTCTTCAAGCTTCTAATCAAGTGCTGACTCTTTATTTCTTTTTCTGGAATTTTAATCAATGTTCTCTTTTGTCGGATGTTTAGTGTCCAGTGGGTAGATAGAGTTAGGGTGAGGTTTTTGTTAGTTGCAGTTTAGGGTTAGTTGCGGTAGCTCCGAGTAGTTAGGACGGAACGGTGGGTTGGGATTAAATCTCCAACTCTCTGTTTTCGCGCATGAGAGAGCTTAGGCTGCGATTTTAGCAAAACTTACGTTTACCCTAAGTGGAAGGCGCTGACAGCGTCGAGTGAGCCGAGCTCACTCCACGCCGTCACCTAGCTTAGGACTTGCGGCTAAGTATTTTTAGGCGTTAGGTGTGTGGAGTTTATTCAACGCTGCGTCGAGTGGGCTCGACATTTCTGTCTTGAGTTCTTGTGTACCTTAGGATCGATAGTGTGACTTTTCCCTTCCTTTAGGGGGGTGGTATTGGGTGTTCGGCAAATTTTTGCTTGCCGACTCTTGGGTTGTGGCAGGTGGTGCGATGTTTAGTGGCCTCTAAGAGGGGCGGATATTGATGTGGAGAGCTGTGGCCACGACCTGTTTGCCCTGGTTTGGGTTGGTGTGGGACCCTAAAGCTGCCACTGGCGACACCTTAGCCCTTTTTGGATCTGATTCTGGTTATGAATTCAGATCCATATTTTGGCCACTGCCACTTACCCACGTATTAGGAATGTTAGACTCTTTTGTGGAGCATGTTGCTTTTGTTGCTCTCACTTGGTGTGCTTTGCTGTGCTTTAGACAGTGCTCTTTTCTTACTGCCATGCTCTTTCTTTTGCTTATAGCAGCTTGTTGTCGGGTTGGTAAACCCTCCTTTTTGCTCTTAACTCTAATGCTTTATTTGCACTTTTGATTATTTCCTTGCTGAGGTGTTCTTTTCTTGAATGCCTCAGGTCCAGGTTGTAGCCGGTTCAGCGGCTAATTCTTTTGGAGGGGCTGGTTTGTGGCCTCTTGGGTAGCTGAGACAGCTGATCCCGATTTTGTGAGGTAGTTCTTTCCTTTTTTGTATAGACATACATACTCACCAGTGGGTTCGTGTCAGGTTGTTGGCGCCCACTGGTGGCTTCTTGCGATGCTGGGTATGAACTTAAACTGCTGTTTTTGCCTTTTAGTGGTTGTTTACTTGCTTCTGGGAAGGATTTATGCTAGGTTGCATGTTAGATATTTTTAAACCCTAAAAGCATTATTATAAGTATATCATGCATAGCATAATTATAAAACAAAGACACTACATTTCCTTAGCGTAAAAAGATTACCTTTTTATATCTATTATATTGACATTAGAGTTGTGCATACCATGAGTTGTCCCTCGGGGACGCTTATGCTCACTAGGGTGTCAACTTAATTGAACCAAACTATTTTCTGCTGCGTATACTTATACTTTTAATTGTGGACTAGCTGATCCACCATGCCGAGGGATACAGCCAATCAACATAACTGCTTTTCTTTCATAATTAATCAACGATTTTCCTTAAAACTAAGATCTGGAGTTTTGCCTGAGCGCGTGCAGTTATCCCCTGCACGGCGTGGCATCACGGCACGTGTTTTCTCTTGCTCTGATACGATTTTATCGTTGAGAAAATGCGGATTGTGACAGTTGGTATCAGAGGGAGGTTGCTTGACAAATGGTCGGGCAACCTTTCCCCTTGTTTGCATTAGTGGTTAGCGTCATACCATACACACACCGATATGTCATCAGCACGTCTTGGCTAAAGCACGAACACTACACTCATAAGCATAAAGAAGTATACGGGGCATATTATGTAGTATGGGATGCATAATATGTGTTTGTATATGGATCCACCATAGGAGGCAACATGTGAGGGTTATGTAGTATGGGATGCATAACCTCACCACATGAATGCGGCTAGCACGTTTTCTTTTTTCGTTGCATGGGAATGTTATGTAGTATGGGATGCATAACATTTTCATGTGTACGCCGCCCATGGCATGCATTAAGGCCTTTTTTTTAGAATGCATAGCACATCATGCATAGCATAACATTCATAAGCACAACGTGTTAAGCTAAAGATTTGCAAGATGACATATGTACACACATGGTTTTGAGTCAAAACGAATACAAATACATGCATTCATGGTTTAGGCACATGAGTTAGTATGATGGTGGTGAACCATCTTAGGTTAAGCATAACATCATCATGATAAAACAACTCCCGGAGCAAGTTTAGCAGTTGAAGTTCATATTTAAGTGTGTTTGTCTGTACCGGGTAGTCTTGTTCTAGCTGTTGGGCTAAGTTTTGTCTAAGGCTTGTGCGATTATAGGATGGCGAGACGTCCTGCAACGAGGTCGACCCCCCAATCCGAGGGTGAGACGTCAGGAGCGCAGAGCGAGGCGTTGGTAGAAAACCTGCGGCAGAGTAATGAGACCTTATCGAGGCAGGTGGTGGCTATGCAGGCTCAGATTCAATCGCTTGTGACAGTGATAGCAGGATGCTCTTGGGAGTCATTTAAGTCGATGCTGTTGAGTAAGTTTCTGCCTTCAGTCGAGAGGGACCGGCTGATGCATGACTTCCTTCATTTGAAGCAGAGGGAACTTACAGGTGATGAGCATGAGATTGAGTCTAATAAGTTGAGTCAGATTGCTCCTGGTTTGGGGAGTGTTGAAGCAGATCGAGTTAAGCAATTTCTGGGTGGACTAAGAAGCGACATTCAGCAGTTAGTAAATGCTTGCGGAGCAATCAGTTATGCCAGCGCGGTTGAAGCTGCCTTGAGAGTTGAGGCCTTTGAGAATGCCAAGAATAGAGGCCAGCGGTTGAGGAAGGATAAGCGGAAGTTCAGTAAAGGGGAGATCCCTCAGGAACCTGATGTTGTCTCGAGGAAGAAAAACAAAGGGGGTTGTAGTTTCTGTGGCCGTCCAGGCCACCCCTTGGAGAGGTGTTTCAAAAGGTCGGGAGCACAAAAAAAAGGAACAGGTGAACACGATTCAGGGTGCCCCCAAAGGAGACTTGGTGTGTGCCTTTTGTGGTAGGAAGGGGCATGAGGCTGCCCGTTGCTGGTTAAAATATAAGGTCTGTTTTCAGTGTGGGCAGAAGGGTCATCTCAAGGCAAAGTGCCCGCAGTCCCAGCCTATTTACAGCCAGTACTCCTCCAAGCCTTGCCACCGCCTCAGCAGTTAGATAGAGGAAAGGGGAAGCTGAATGTGCTTTCGGCAGACGAAGCGCAGACTTCGACCTAGGTTATCTCAGGTTTGACTTCTCCTCAGTCGTTTCGTTATGATCCCTTTGTGGTTATAGTTTTCATTTTTGCGTTTGTTACCTTAGATGCGCGCGCTATTAGTAGGACGATTTAAGGTAAAGAACCGCTGGGCGCGCGTTCTCTTCGATTCAGGCGCTACCCACTCGCTTGTGGCTAGAGCCTTCGTGGAGTGGTTCGGTCTGGGCCTAGATCGTGTTGGTGGTGCCTTTTGCGTTAAGTTCCCCTCTGGTGACTCTGTGGTTACGGACCTGGGTGTCCTGGATTGTCCGATTTTGTTGGGGGATTTTCTAGCCAAGGCAGATCTGAAGGTGATTGACCTGGAGGACTTCGATGTTATCTTGGGCATGGAATGGTTGTTAAGGTACGATGCTGTGATCCAGTGCAAGGGTAAGCGCTTGGACTTCGTCAAGAACAACGGTCAGCCAGGGAGCGTTTATGGGTATTCTCTCCAGGAGCCTCCAGTCATTTCTGCGGTGCGTGCTCGGAAGTTGCTTGATTCTGGTTATTCTGCCTGTGTGGTCTCTCTGATAGGGGCTGTTGTTAGAGTGCCGTGTTTGCAAGAGATCCCTGTGGTGTGTGACTTCTCTGATGTGTTTCCTGATGATCTTCCCGGTCTTCCACCCGATCGAGATGTCGAGTTGCTATAGATTTGGAGCCAGGCACGCGTCCTATTGCCAAGGCGCCGTACCGGATGGCCCAGCGAGAGCTGGAAGAGTTGCGAATGCAGCTGGATGAGATGTTGGCAAAAGGGTTCATTAGGCCGAGTTCCTCACCATGGGGTGCTCCAGTGCTGTTCGTTAAAAAGAAGGATGGGTCGATGAGGCTATGCATCGACTATAGAGAACTGAACAAGGTTACTATTAAGAATAGGTACCCTTTGCCTCGGATTGACGATCTGTTTGACCAACTGCGTGGCAGTGCCGTGTTTTCCAAGATAGATCTTCGATCGGGCTATCACCAGTTGAGGATTCGGGAGTCAGATGTTCTGCGGACGGCGTTCCGCTCTCGTCATGGGCATTTTGAGTTTTTGGTTATGTCATTTGGTTTGACTAATGCGCCCTCAGCTTTTATGGATCTGATGAATAGAGTTTTCAAGGACTTCCTGGAAAAGTTTATGATTGTCTTTATAGACGATGTTTTGGGGTATTCTAAGAATGCGGAGGAGCATGATCGGCATTTACGGCTAGTCTTGACGACTCTGAGAGACCATAAGCTATACGCCAAGCTAAGCAAATGCGAATTTTGGTTACCTCAAGTCTCTTTTCTCGGCCACGTGGTGAATAAGGAGGGAATATCAGTGGACCCAGAAAAGATCGCTGCTGTTATGGAATGGGCGAGGCCTGTTTCTCCCAAAGAGATCAGAAGCTTCTTGGGCTTGGCTGGATATTATAGGAGATTCGTAGAGGGATTCTCTACTTTGTCTGCGCCGTTGACCAGGTTGACGCAGAAGAATGCAGCCTTCATATGGGATAGCAAGTGTGAGGAGGCTTTTGAGGAATTAAAAAGAAGGTTATGTTCAGCTCCAGTTTTATCTTTGCCTACTGAAGATAGTGAGTATGATATATTTGTGGATGCGTCGCACGTCGGACTGGGCTGCGTTTTGATGCAGGGCGGGAAGGTGATTGCGTACGGGTCGAGGCAGCTAAAGACTCATGAGAGAAATTACCCTACGCATGACCTGGAGTTTGCAGCTGTGATCTATGCGTTGAAATTGTGGATGCATTTGCTGTATGGCGCGCAGTGCAAGATTTTCACGGATCATAAGAGCTTGAAGTATGTCTTCACTTAGAAAGAGTTGAATCTACGCCAGCGGCGGTGGTTGGAGTACGTGGCCGACTATGATGTTGAAATCCAGTATCATCCGGGTAAGGCGAATGTGGTGGCCGATGCCCTAAGTCGGAAGTCAGGAAAGATTTTCAATCTCTCCGCCGAGCGTCTTGTGGAAGAGTTTCTTTTGATGGAGATTTCTGTAGGAAGCTGCGTTTCGCAGAGTAGCTTGGCAGTGGCAGAACCTTCATGGATTGCGGCAGGTTTCGCATTCCCGCAGTTGGAGATATTCGGGATATGGTGTGCAGAGAAGCCCACGGATCTAGTGTTGCCTACCATCCAGGGTCTACCAAAATGTACCATGATTTAAAGCAGATTGTCTGGTGGTATGGGATGAAGAAGGACATAGCCAGATTTGTTTCTGAGTGCTTCACTTGCAGGCGTGTGAAGGCCGACCATGGAAGGCCTGGTGGCAAGCTAGCTCCCTTAGAGATTCCGATGTGGAAGTGGGAGAGTATCTCGATGGATTTCATTACAGGCTTACCGAGATCTCCTAAAGGGCATGATTCAGTTTGGGTGATCGTAGACAGATTGACGAAGAGTGCTCACTTCGTACCATTTAAGATCGATTATTCGATGAGGAAGATAGCCGAGCTGTATTTAGATGAGGTTATTAGATTGCATGGTGTACCCGTGAGTATCATATCAGATCGAGACTCCAGGTTTACGTCTTGTTTTTGGAAGAGCCTTCAAGAAGGGTTGGGTACAGATTTGAGATATTCCACAGCTTATCATCCCCAGACCAATGGTCAGACGGAGCGAGTAAATCAGATTGTGGAAGATATGATCCGGTGCTATATTCTGGAACACGGAGGAGCGTGGGATGAGCGCTTGCGGCTTATGGAATTTGCGTATAATAACAGTTATCAAGAAAGCTTGCAAATGACTCCTTTTGAAGCTTTGTATGGGAGGCGCTGCAGGACTCCCTTGTTTTGGGCTGAGGTTGGCGAGAGACCTTTGTTGTGTACAGAAGCTCTCGAGGAGATGGAAACTGCTGTGAAGCTTATACGGGAAAAGCTTCGGATAGCCCAGGAGAGATATGAGAAAAATGCCAATCGGCGTAGATCGGATTTGGAATTTTTGGTCGGGGACTCAGTGTTCTTAAAGGTCTCCCCGTTGATCGGAGTCAAGCGTTTTGGCAAGATTGGGATATCAGCTTATAGGCTGGCGTTGCCCGCAAATTTCCCTGGCGTGCATAATGTCTTCCACGTCAGTCAGCTGCGGAAATGTGTATCGAATGGCAAGAAGGTTTTGGATTCTGTGCCTCAGTTGGAGCCGAATCTTTCTTATGTGGAGGTGCCTGTCCGCATTCTGGATTCTCAGGTTCGTGCGCTGCGGAAGAAGTCTATTCCGATGATTTAAGTTTTATGGAGGAATCAGGATGAAGAAAGCGCGACTTGGGAGTTGGAGTCGGCTATGAGGGAGGCTCACCCTCATCTGTTTCCCTGAGCTTGTGCCTGGTATGTTTTGTTTTATTTATGATTATGTGGTCCTTTCCTGGCTCTTTCTCTCTCCTTCTTCATAGGAGTGTTGTGAGTAAAGTTTCGAGGCGAAACTTTCTTTTAGGGGGAGTGGCTGTAACGCCCCCGGTTTTTCTGTGTTTTGTTTGATTGTGGATTGGCGTTACGATGACGTTTTCCGGCACTTCGCCGTTGTAGAGCGCGGTCCTAGCTCTGTAGGTTCCTTGTGTAGCCTGGTTGTAGCCAGTTGGCAAGTTTCCCCAGCTAGCCGGAGTCTGTTTTGGTGACTCGGTTGGGCCTCTTAGGGAAATGCTTGTGTTTTGGCTTCGGGAAGTGTTAGCCCGAGTGTTCGATCGTCGGATGTTGTTTTCGACCTCGCCGTTGTTTTCGTGGCTTGGTTGTTTAGCTACGGTGCGAGTTTTGGTCGAAATCCGAGATCGTTTGCCTTCGCGTCGTTTCGACGTTGTTTTGTTAGCTGCAGGTTTGTTATGTTTGCTATGCTGTGCGTGGCCTGTTGTGCCTGAGCTTGTAGGCTGGTGCCTTGTATCTTGTTTGCTAGGTGTTAGCAGGTTTCTTTTCTGTGTAAGTTTGGGTGACACGGCCTGGGTCACGCCCGTGACCCAGGGCGTGTCGTGCTCGGGTAGAGCTCCCGTTTCTCCGGTCGACGAATTTTTGGTCGACAGGGTTTTTTGTAGGAACACGGCCGTGACACGGGCGTGTCACGGGCGTGTCCCCCTTCGATTCGTCGAGCTACGCTCGATGGTCGTCAGGTGGTGTTTAGTGAGAACACGGCCCTGTCACGGGCGTGTCGTGTCGAACACGGGCGTGACCTTGGGGCGTGTCTCTCTGTTCGACGATCGTTGCTCCACGATCGTCGGGCGGTGTTCGAGTTGGTACATGGCCTGTGACACGGGCGTGTCACAGGGCGTGTCCCTTGCTTCGTCGAGCGGAGATCGACTTTCGTCGAGTGGGTAGGTCCGTGAGTACACGCCCCATGACACGGGCGTGTCGGGCCGTGTCACGGGCGTGTCGGGGGGGCGTGTCCCGTGTTTTCGTCGAGTAGAGATCGACGTTCGTCGAGTGTGTGAGTACACGCCCCGTGACACGGGCGTGTCGGGCCGTGTCACGGGCGTGTCTTGGGCGTGTTCCGTACTTTTTTCCTGAAATCGTCTTTTGTTGCCGTGAACTGTTTTTCCTCCTCATTTTTTCATCGTTCCCGAGTCTGGAGAGCTTCTAGTGCAAGGGTTTTGAGAGGAGGCGGTGGTTGTTTTGGCCGGCGATTTCGGGAAGGTTAGAGCCCATTTTTCTCGTGTGATAGTGGATTCGGCTTGCTTTCGGCTAGATCTTCCCTTCCATGTAAGTTTTTCTTGATTTAGGGTTCGATTCCAGGAATTTCTAATTAACTGATTTCTTTCTTCCCTCAAGTTTCAGCTTTGGTCTTATAGGTGGCCGATCTTGCCGCCGGAGCCAAGCCGTGGTGCGGCTGTTGTTTGTTTTTCCGGAGAGGTAGAGGCAAGTGGCCCCTTGCCCTTGCCAAATTTATTTCTAACCCTTGATCTTTTTATTTCTTCTGTAAAGCTCTGTTCTCTTTGTCTTTTTTTTCCTCCCTAGGGCAGCAGGTTGAATTGTTTCTTCAAGCTTCTAATCAAGTGCTGACTCTTTATTTCTTTTTCTGGAATTTTAATCAATGTTCTCTTTTGTCGGATGTTTAGTGTCCAGTGGGTAGATAGAGTTAGGGTGAGGTTTTTGTTAGTTGCAGTTTAGGGTTAGTTGCGGTAGCTCCGAGTAGTTAGGACGGAACGGTGGGTTGGGATAAAATCTCCAACTCTCTGTTTTCGCGCATGAGAGGGCTTAGGCTGCGATTTTAGCAAAACTTACGTTTACCCTAAGTGGAAGGCGCTGACAGCGTCGAAGTGAGCCGAGCTCACTCCACGCCGTCACCTAGCTTAGGACTTGCGGCTAAGTATTTTTAGGCGTTAGGTGTGTGGAGTTTATTCAACGCTGCGTCGAGTGGGCTCGACATTTCTGTCTTGAGTTCTTGTGTACCTTAGGATCGTTAGTGTGACTTTTCCCTTCCTTTAGGGGGGTGGTATTGGGTGTTCGGCAAATTTTTGCTTGCCGACTCTTGGGTTGTGGCAGGTGGTGCGATGTTTAGTTGCCTCTAAGAGGGGCGGATATTGATGTGGAGAGCTGTGGCCACGACCTGTTTGCCCTGGTTTGGGTTGGTGTAGGACCCTAAAGCTGCCACTGGCGACCCCTTAGCCCTTTTTGGATCTGATTCTGGTTATGAATTCAGATCCATATTTTGGCCACTGCCACTTACCCACGTATTAGGAATGTTAGACTCTTTTGTGGAGCATGTTGCTTTTGTTGCTCTCACTTGGTGTGCTTTGCTGTGCTTTAGACAGTGCTCTTTTCTTACTGCCATGCTCTTTCTTTTGCTTATAGCAGCTTGTTGTCGGGTTGGTAAACCCTCCTTTTTGCTCTTAACTCTAATGCTTTATTTGCACTTTTGATTATTTCCTTGCTGAGGTGTTCTTTTCTTGAATGCCTCAGGTCCAGGTTGTAGCCGGTTCAGCGGCTAGTTCTTTTGGAGGGGCTGGTTTGTGGCCTCTTGGGTAGCTGAGACAGCTGATCCCGATTTTGTGAGGTAGTTCTTTCCTTTTCTGTATAGACATACATACTCACCAGTGGGTTCGTGTCAGGTTGTTGGCGCCCACTGGTGGCTTCTTGCGATGCTGGGTATGAACTTAAACTGCTGTTTTTGCCTTTTAGTGGTTGTTTACTTGCTTCTGGGAAGGATTTATGCTAGGTTGCATGTTAGATATTTTTAAACCCTAAAAGCATTATTATAAGTATATCATGCATAGCATAATTATAAAACAAAGACACTACATTTCCTTAGCGTAAAAAGATTACCTTTTTATATCTATTATATTCACATTAGAGTTGTGCATACCATGAGTTGTCCCTCAGGGACGCTTATGCTCACTAGGGTGTCAACTTAATTGAACCAAACTATTTTTTGCTGCGTATACTTATACTTTTAATTGTGGACTAGCTGATCCACCATGCTGAGGGATACGGCCAATCAACATAACTGCTTTTCTTTCATAATTAATCAACGATTTTCCTTAAAACTAAGATCTGGAGTTTTGCCTGAGCGCGTGCAGTTATCCCCTGCACGGCGTGGCATCACGGCACGTGTTTTCTCTTGCTCTGATACGATTTTATCGTTGAGAAAATGCGGGTTGTGACAATACCTTTGTAGTTGTTGATGACTACTCAAGGTTTTCCTGGGTGTTCTTCTTAAGGCAGAAATCTGAAACACCTAGTGTCTTCTATAGCTTTGTTAAGCAAATTCAGAATGAATTGAACTGTACAGTGGTCAAAATTAGAAGTGACCATGGTACTGAGTTTCAATCTGAAAGCATGACAAAACTGTGTGAAGATTTTGGGATATTTCAAGAATTCTCTTCACCTAGAACACCTCAGCAAAATGGCATTGCTGAAAGGAAGAATAGGACCTTGATAGAGGCAGGTAGGACCCTATTAAGTGATTCATCTCTGCCAGAGTATTTCTGGGCTGAAGCAGTTAACACTGCATGCCATGTGATAAATAGGGCTACCATCACTAAAAGGTTAAACAAGACCCCCTATGAAGTTGTGAAAGGCAGGAAACCAAACCTATCCTATTTCAGGATTTTTGGTTGCAAATGCTTCATACTTAATAATGGAAAGTCTTACTTAACTAAGTTTGCTGCCAAGTCCCAAGAGAGAGTGTTTGTTGGGTACAGCAATAATAGTAAGGCTTATAGAGTCTACAACTTGACTACACAAGTTGTAGAGGAGTCTGTGCATGTAGTTTTTGATGAGACAAAATTAATTAACAATGAGTTGTCTAGCAATGTATGCAGCCCCACAGGTCTTACTAAGAAGATGGACAAGCTAACCATAGAAGATGTACCTGCTGCAAGACAGCAAGTAGAAGAAGATGGCTTATGTCCAGGGGGAGAACTACATGTACCAGGAGCTGAAGAAGTACAAGGAACTCAGCTTGATGAAGATGCTGAAGAAGTTCAACCAGGAGTAAGGATGCCTCCAGCCAACAGGCATCTAAGAGATCATCCAGTAGAGCTGATTATTGGAGATCCAAGATAAGGTGTTCAGACAAGGAGCAGAAATCAGAATGCTGTAGTATATTCAAGTTTTCTGTCTCAAATAGAACCAAAGAAATTTGAAGAAGCTATACAAGATCCACAGTGGACTGAAGCAATGCAGGAAGAACTTAATCAGTTCAAAAGGTGCAAGGTTTGGGACTTGGTTCCTAAACCTAAAGATCACAATGTGATAGGAACAAAGTGGATCTATAGGAATAAGTTAGATGAACAAGGAGTCATCATTAAGAATAAAGCAAGACTGGTTGCAAAAGGATATAGGCAAGAAGAAGGTATTGATTTTGATCAAACCTTTGCTCCAGTAGCCAGACTGGAAGCCATAAGGATGTTCTTGGCCTATGCAACCTATCAAGGATTCAAGGTATACCAAATGGATGTGAAGTCAGCATTCCTAAATGGTAATTTGAAAGAAGAAGTCTATGTGGAGCAGCCTGCAGGTTTTGTTGATCCAACTCTACCTCATTATGTCTATAAACTTAGGAAAGCATTATATGGGTTAAAACAAGCACCTAGAGCTTGGTATGAAACCCTATCTAGTTTCCTCATTGAGAACAAGTTCTCAAGGGGGAAAATAGATAAGACTCTATTCCTTAGGGAATCTAGAGGCAAAGTCATACTTGTCCAAATATATGTAGATGACATTATATTTGGGTCTACTGAAAGTAGCCTTTGCAAAAAGTTTGCAAAGCTTATGCAAAGTCAATTTGAGATGAGTAGTATGGGAGAACTAAAGTTTTTCTTGGGTCTCCAAGTTAAACAGACTGAAAGTGGTCTATCCATATGTCAGTCCAAGTTCACCCTAGAACTCATAAGGAAGTATGGTATGGATTCATCCAGTACCATGAAGACTCCTATGGGGTCAAGTATGTCTCTGAGCAAGGATGATGCAGGGAAACCTGTAGATGAAACCTTGTATAGAGGGATAGTTGGCTCCCTACTATACTTGACTGCAAGTAGGCCTGACATTATGTATGCTACATGTGTTTGTGCCAGGTATCAAGCCAGCCCTAAAGAGTCTCACTTGACTGCAGTCAAGAGAATCTTGAGATATCTAAAGGGCACTCCCTATCTAGGCCTCTGGTACCCTAGGAATGGAGATTTTGATCTAACAGGCTATTCAAATGCAGACTTTGCAGGATGCAAAGAAGATAGAAAGAGCACTACTGGATCCTGTCAATTCCTAGGTGGAAGACTCATTTCATGGAGTAGTAAGAAGCAAACCAGTGTGGCTATCTCCACAGCTGAGTCAGAATATGTAGCTGCAGGAAGTTGCTGTGCTCAACTTCTGTGGATTCAACATCAGCTAGAAGACTATGGATTTCAGGTAAGTAGAACTCCACTTTTCTGTGATTCTACAAGTGCTATTTCAATAGCTAATAATCCTGTATCACATAGTAGAACTAAACATATTGAGATTAAATATCACTTTCTTAGGGAGCATGTAGAAAGAAATGATATTGCACTTGAATATGTTAAAACTGATAATCAGATAGCTGATATGTTTACTAAGCCCTTAGAAGAAGCTAAGTTCAATAGGTTCAAAATTGAACTAGGTATGATAAACTTAGACTAAGTTTACAGAACTAAAAATTGGCTAAGTAAAAAGGTGTCGACACATAGACAAGTCTATGTCGACACAGAATAGTAAGTGTCGACACTTCAGGAAAATGGTGTCGACACATCTAGGAAGTTGGTGTCGACACTTCAGAATGTTAGTGTCGACACATGTCGAGTTGGTGTCGACACATTTAATGAGGTGTCGACACTTAAGTTTTACTCAGAATTTTCTAAGTAAAGTCTCGACTACATGTCGAGTAGTGTGGTGTCGACACTTAACCAAGTGTCGACACATAAAATCTGATGACTTAAACTTGTGTCGACACATGTGTGTCGAGACATTATAAGTCAGTGTCGACACTTATTGCCAGTGTCGACACATCTTTAGTAATCCATCCCGCCTGTTCGTCTTCAAACCAGAAAGGTATAAATAGGGTTCTGTCTTTGTTTGTCGACACGCTTTCAGAGTTTCGAGACCAAACTACTGTGCCGACATTTCTCTCTTCTAAAGACTAATTCTACAAACCCTAATGGCACCCAAGCTCGAGAAGAATGTCAATGAAGGCTATGAGCTGGTTCGTGGTGCATTCGACGATGGCGATCAAGAAATCAAATCGGTGATAACCCTAGTCACCGATTCTGGATTGGAGTATCTGGTTTCAGAACCAACTAAAATATGGAAGAAGGAAGTACTCGAATTCCTTGCTGGAGCTTCTGTAGATGACTCAGGTTACAAGATCAAATCAAGAGTTCATGGCACCAAGGTCAAGATTTCACCCAAATCTCTGAGAAAGGTACTCCAGCTACCTAAAATTCAAGAAGAAGAGGAAGTGACTACATCCAAGACCAGAGAAGCACTTACCTGGTGTGGTCTAGATCCTAAGCTGAAGATAGGATCTGTATTCAACAGGAGAGGAATGAATACCCAAGGAAAGTTCCTGTCAGAAATTGTGGGGAAAGTTATTCTCAGTAAGACTGGAGGGCATGACAGGGTGTCAGCCTCCATGTTCAGTATTATGACCAGAATTATCTTCAACCTAAAAACAGACTGGTCAATGGTTGTCTATGAGAAAGTTAAGGAGAGTCTGAAGAAGCCCAATCTGGGCAGAATACTAAGTCTCTACCTGGCTGGTATAATACCAGAGGTAATGAGCAATGCTGCTGGTACTAAAATCAATCACATGAGAAGGATGGATATGAGGATATTTTCAAGATGGGAAAAGTGCTGTCTAAGGAAGTTCCTACCCCAGAGAAACAAGTTTCTAAGAAAGAATCACCTCCTAAGAAAAAGAGGAAGATAGCTCCTGTGACACAGGAGTCCTCCAGCAGTTCAGGTAGTGAAGAACTAGTTGTTTTCACTCCTGATAGTCATGAGGAAGTGGCTGCAGAGAAGTCTCCTGCTCCTCAAGAGCCAGCTGAAATCCAGGGGGAGCTGCCTACAGCTAGCCCCATGCAAAAGGATCCAAGCCAGGGGGAGCCTCCAGCTGTAGAACAACCCTCTACACTGGAGAGTGAGCAAGCTACACTTATTATCCAAGAGGTACTTTCTGACCTCAATACTTTAGATTTTTCTATAATAGATTCTGATTTGTCTGATGTCCATCAGCAAACTCAGCAAGCAAATCAAGAACCAGATGTTGTTCTCCATGACACATCTGCTGTTGTGCAAAAAGTTCCTGATAAAGTAGTTGATGAATCTAGAACTTCTCCTGCACAGTCACCTCCTGAATACACAATGGAAGATCTCTTTCTGAATTTAGATCAAGAGGATTTTGACATGGACAAGAATGTTGCTGCTAAAGAGAAGGGTGCTGCTGTTGAGGGGGAGAACTTGGAAGTTCAGGATGAGCCTTTAAGGCTAGACACTGAGAAGGCACTAGATTTGCAAGCTGAAAACTCATCAAGCCCTAAGGACAGGGTGAATATAGCCAGTACTTCAGAGTCTGAGGAAGATGAGGCTGCACAAGCTAAAAAGAAGAAACTCTATGTCTTCAAGAGGAGAAGTCAGAGTTACAAGAAAGCCTTGCAATCCATTGCCCCACAGCCCATAGTTCAACAAGCCCCAACTGTTGACTATAGTGCTCTACTGATTGCACTGCAAATCAAGATGGATGAACAAAGGAAGGCTATAGAAACTTATGTTGATGAAGGGCACAAGACCCTACAATCTGATCTGGCACAGGAAATCAAGTCAATAAGGTTTGAAATGAACCTTAATAAAAAGGAGATGACTGACTGTTTTACAAAGGGTGCTAATGCAGTGGTCTATCTGGCAACCCATCAAGAGAAAATAAAGTCTCAAGTAGATGATATAGCACTGAAGCAAGGCTATGTGCTGGAAATTCAGTTGAGGATGAATGATAATTTGACTGCATCCCACAATGCTGTAGTCACTGAACTGAAGAATAAGACTGCTGAACCTTCAACATCATCTGCATTTAAGGCTGAATTTGATAAAGCTTTTCAAGATGAAATTGCTGCTGTCAATACTGCAATCAAGGATTCACAGAAGGTCATTTCTGAACAGCTTACAAAGCTTAGACCTTATTTTAAGGATGGCATCAGGTACTTGGACAGCCAAATCAGGTTCCAGAAAGATGATGTAAGAGATCATGTTGAACAAGAAGTCATAAAGGGGGAGAGAGTGTTAGTCAAAGCTAGCTCTGACCATGCCAAATGGATTTCTAACTCCATCAGAGCTACACTGGGCTATCCTCCCCTGTGTGATGATGATAATGTAGCTGAATCAGGTATTCAAAGTGCATATCTTGGAGGTGAGCAACAGGAAGTAGCTCAGGTGATCTATCCACCTCCAGATTTTGACATGGTTCATGCAGAAGTAAGCACAATGTATAGTCCAACTACTGGAAAGCCTAATGTTGTTCTGGAAAAGGTTGTTCAACCTGTTACAGCAGCTATGCAAGAGGCTATGGACAAAGAAGAAGAGACAAGGCTGTCAAAGAAGAAGTTCAGGGAACTAGCTGAGCAAAAACCTGATTTTGAACAGTGGAGCCCTACTTCTAGGAACATCATTCTCACAGCCTGGAAAGCAGCCAAGGACAATGCACATGAGAGGAACAAATGGTTCTCAGAAGCAGAATGGAGGAAGCATGAGATTAGGCAGGAAGCCATTGTCCAGTATAGAAGGAAGGCTAAGTTAGGAAAGCTACCTCCTACAGCTGTGGAGCCTAGCAAGTACTTTCCTAAGCCCTATCATTATTTTGAGAGGCAGAAAATCAAGGCTGAAGAACAAAAGAAGAAGGACTTCAAAGGCAAGAAGACTGCTGATACTGAGCCTGCTGCTGCTGCTGTAAAGGCCAAAGTACAAGCTGGGAAAGGCATAGTTATAAAAGAACCTGATCAGAATTAGACTAAGATTAGACTGAAGAATGTTGTAATCTGTTACATCTAAACATTTTTGTAAATCATTGAAAATGTATTAAAAACAATGTTTGAACAGTTTTTGATAAATATATTTTTCATGATTGTTCAGAAGAATGTGTCTAATTCTTGTTTGTTATGTAATGCTGAATGAGTATACATGTGTGCTTTATTACATGTTTAAGTTTACCCTGTTAACATATACCTGCTTTACATCATTCTCTAATTTTTAATTATGAGTGGTGTATATCATTGACTAAGGGTTATGACTTCTCCAAATAGGGGGAGATTGTTGGGTACATTGGTCAAATGTACCTGATTTGAAGAAGCCTCACCTAACTCAATGATATACATCATAATGTATTTGATGTTTGTTTGAGTTACTTGTGCAGGTTAGGTATTCACTAGACTGAAGCTAAAAGTTTCTAAGTCCATGTGTCGACACCCAGAGGGAAAGTGTCGACACTTGAGAAAGCTTGTGTCGACACCCAGACAAGCAGTGTCGACACTTGGAGTCATTGTGTCGACACCTGGGATGAAGAGTCGACACCAGACAGGAAGTGTCGACACTTGGAGCTGTGTCGACACTCAGTGAAGAAGTATGCAGAAAAGCTGTGTCGACACTTAGTAGAAGTGTCGACACCTAGAAGAGCTGAGTCTACATCAAGAAGTGTCGACACTTGGAGTTGTGTCGACACTCAGCAAAATTCTGCAGAGACTAAGGACAAGTGTCGACACTCAACACAATGTGTCGACACTCAATCAGCAGAGTCAACATATGAAGAATGTGTCGACACTCAGCACAATGTGTCGACACACATCCAGAAGAGTCAACACTTGAAGAAAGTGTCGACACCCAGCACAATGTGTCGACACTTAGTTGAAGACTCTACACTTGAAGAAATTGTCGACACAAGGAGCTGTGTCGACACTTAGCAAAGAACAGAAAAGTTTACAAAATATAAGTTTACAAAATATTCTAAGTACAAGTGTCGACACTAAGGGAATGTGTCGACACTCAGCTGAAGAATCTATATTGAAGACTTGTGTCGACACCAAGAAGCAGTGTCGACACTTGATAGATTCAACACAAGAAGTTGTGTCGACACAAGGGAGATGTGTCGACACCTAGAAGAATTCAACAAGTTACAGAAGATCAAGTACTTGTGTCGACACTTAATTTCAGTGTCGACACTTGAAGAAGAATCTGTGTCGAGACATACAAGGAGTTGTGTCGACACCTTATAGACTTGTGTCGACACTTACACAGCTGTGTCGACACTTGGCTATAAGTGTCGACACTTAAGAACAGAAAGTCTCGACACTATCTGACAGTTAGAGAATTTCAAGAAGTGACTGGTTGACATGACAGCTGCCGATCCAGCCGGTCTACAGCAACTGTCAGAGAAGTCAGAAGTCTGTTATGAACCGGACCAGCCGGTTACCATGAAGGAAGCCTATAAATAGGCACTCACAGTTTACAGAAGTTGTTGTTGATATAAGAATTACAAGTTGTTCTTTCAAGTAGTGAGAATAATTAAAGTGGTTGATCAGATTATTCAAGTAATCAGAAAAGTGAAACACAGAGGATCAATACAAGAAGATCTGGCAGTCTAACTGCAGATCTAAGAAGTTGGAGAGAGAGAGCTCCAATCAAGAATTCAGTCTTTGGAACTAAGGCTGAGAAGAAGGATTCAGAATCATCTGGATCTCAAGAAGCAGAGGTCAAGGATCAACTGCAGAGGATTCAGACTAATTCAGTTCTACTCAAGAAGCTTTGAAGGAAGCTAAGTCAGTTTGGATCTAACTAAGTTCTTCCAAGAACTCTTCAAGAAACTCTCAACTCCTCTCTTATTTTCTGAGTTGTAGAGTTAGTTATTGTAATTCAATCTTAACTTGTAGGATCCATTGGATCTGAGAGAATTGTAAGCCTATATTATAAAGGCTGAGGGTAGGGCTTGGTTGCCTGAGTGTAGGAGTTGAAGAACTCTGAGTGTAGGCCTTAATTGGCTGAGTGTAGGCCTGGGTGGCTGAGTGTAGGCCTTTGTGGCTGAGTGTAAGGCTTTGGGCCTGAGGTGTAGGAACCTAGTTGGGTTCTGAGATAGTGGAGAAGATTGGCCGAATCTAGTACACTACTAGATAGGCGAAGGGGGAAAGTGGATGTACCCAAAGATTGGGGAACCACTATAAATTTGTGTGTCTGCTGTGCTGTGCTGTGCTGTGAATTAACTGTTTATATTCTGTTATTGCTGTTAGCTGTAGAAATCTGTGAGATAACTGTTTTGCTGCCAACAAAGTTTTAAAAAGGTTTAGGTCACCTATTCACCCCCCCCCCCTCTAGGTGTTTAGGTACCATAACTTTCACATTCAACCTCTCACGGGGAGCTTTGACATCATCAACATCCACTAGTCTTCCCTCAGTTGTATTTGAGACAGAGAAGACAACATCACCTCCTTTCCCTTTCCTGTGTACAGGGTTATAACTCCCTTCAAAAGTTAACCCCCTTGGTTGCAAGTCTGATGATCAAAAGACTTGGGTTGGTCTTTGAGCACCTTATCAAAAGCTCATTGGTGGCAGTCACCTGATCAAAAACCTCAGTGGATTCCTACCAAGGTGGTAGAAGAGTGGATGTACCCAGTTAGGGGGAACCACTATAATCCTTTTGTCATCTGTTTTGCTTGATTTCCTTTCTTTATTTTTATGCTGTGATAACTCTAACTAGTGCAAGTTAAGATCTATCTCTAACTTTCAAAAAGGACGGTCTTGGGCTTCGAGAAACTTTCAACAAGTTTATTTTCAGCAGCAAGTTGTTCTTCCAACACTTCGATGATATTCTCTTTTAAGTCTAGGTGCTCAAGAGCCTTATTATATTCTTCTATAGCAGTATTGAAGTTCTCTTTGAGTGAGTCCATCTTAGTGACTTCCTCTCTCAAGGTGCTCTCTTCAGCTTTTAGAGACTTTATCTCTTTAGCTTGAGTTTTCACGACTCGTCGACATTTGTCGTTAGCCTTGATTAACTCCTTGTACTGAGCCATGAGTTCAGACTCATTGTCAGAAGAGCGGTCCTCATGATCATGTTCAGAAACATCAAAATATGAAAGAGGAGTGTGGGAGTTTACCTTCCCAATGAACTGGGGCTCTTGTTCATCATCAGTCTGAGCCATAAGCCCAAAGTAGGCTTCTTTGTCTTCACTCGACTCACATGAGTCAGAGTCGCTAAGAGTTTTTCCCTTCTTGTCTATAAGGCTCTTTTCTGTCCTCTTCTTATTGTATGAGGACTTCTTTTCCTCTCTCTTTCACCCTCCTTATTCTTGTGGGGGTCAGCAATAACGTGACCTGGCTTATTGAAGCAATAACAGACGATGTCAGTAGAAATATGTTTGTTCGGTTTAGAAGTATACCTGTCATGGCTGCTTGTGCCTTTCTGTGTCGATCACCATCATGTCGTGATCTTCTGCAAGAGGCATCCTTGCTTTTCTATTGCTTCTTTTTGTTCAAGAATTTCTTGAACTGTCTAGAGAGTAGAGAGAACTCTCCTTCAGATATCTCTGAGCCTGAGGTACTTGGCTCCGAGGTTTCTTCTTCACTTACTTCTTGTGCTGGGGCAGGAGAGGCAGCCTTGGAGTTCCTTGAGTTCTCTGCCATGAGAGAAACAGACTTCTCCTTGGATGAAGACCTGCTTTTCTCTTCTTCAGTTTTTCTTGTATTGAGTTGTAGCTCATATGACATAAGCTTCCCGAAGAGATTCTGTGGGTCTGTCTCAGCTAGCTTTCAAAATTCTAGGATAACACAAACCTTGTTATCCCATACCTAAGTAAAGGATCTCAATAACTTATCATTCAGTTCTCCGTTTGTGAACACTCGGCCATAGACTCTTAGACCGTTGACTATCTTGAAGAAGTTTTCAAATGTATCTGCAATGGTATCCTTGGGTCCTTGTCGGAAGGCTTTATATATCTGATTCAGAAGGGATCTTCTATCATCCCTAAATTCTTCTATGCCTTCCATCAGGGTTACGAGGGACTACCACATATCCTTAGCAGACTGGCAGTAGATAAGGTTCTACAACATGGAGTCATCAACTACACTTGCTATAATATTCTTGGCCTTCTTGTCGAGAGATACAGGTGCAATCTCCTCTTTGTCGAGATCCATCAACTTTTTAGGAACCTTCTTTGTTGGATCTATAGTGGAGACGGCCATGGGAACGTAAGGACCTTCATCAATGATCATTAAGATCCTTGGATCCACAGCTTCCATGAAGAATCTGATTCTTTCTTTCCACATGGAAAAGTTATTCTTTGTGCACAAGGGAAGCATAGCAAAATCTTTGGCCTTGTACATGCTTGGATAATTCTCAAAAGACAACTAGGGACAGATCTGATCAAAGTGTTAACCTTTTAGTGATCAACCTCTCTCTGATACCAATTGAAAGCTATTCAGTTGTCTACCTAAATTACCTAGAGCGGGGTGAATATGTGAGTTGTGCGTCTTTTCGCGGAATACAAATTATCGATATATGCACACAAAAATCTACCAAGCAATCACAGAAGATGATGAGTCCACTTTATATACCTATTTTCGGACTCATCTGGGCTAGTTTTCACACGGTTGCACTTCACTTTTAGTTATTTATCGTTCCTATTTCATCTATTCTTTATTTCCTTAGGAAGTGCACATTTATGCCAGTGGTTGTGTATTTCGTTATTTTTATAGTTTGTACTACCTTTTGTGATTGTCTGGAATGTCTGCACAAATTAGTGATTGGTTTTTCCTTTCGGTACAGGGGTCGTGTGCGTGTTCCGGGATGGTTGTGAAACAGGAATACTGCGCACGATCATGGGATATAATGCACATGACCACTGGTCGTGCGCCCCTGATCGTGCGCACTACTCTACGTTTTCCAGAATCAGCCTGAGGTAAGCGCACGACCACTGGACATATTACACACGACCACGGGTCGTGTGGCACTGATCGTGTGCATTGATTCCTCTTTTCTGGAGTCCTGTCTAGGTAATCGCACGATCATTGGACTTAGTGCGCACGACCACTGGGCATGCGCCACTACTCGTGCGCATTATCCCAGTTCTTCTTCCTATTATTCCATGCCAGTGCGCACGAGCACAGGATATAGTGCGCATGACCACTGGTCGTGCGCCTGTGATCGTGTGCATTGTTCATTTCTGCTTTTGTATAAATAGTGCAGGTTCCGCCCTAATTGGGGATCGCTCATTTTTCCTTCGCCATTTTCATCTCTGAGGAGGGATTCCGCCATCCTCCTTCAATCTCCGCACTAGGGAGGTGCTCTGGGCAAGCGTTCACCGCCAAATCAAAGTCGGAGCTTCCTCTCGGCCTCCTCCTTCATCTTTGAGCTTCAAGAAGAGCTTGACCTAGCTTTCTTCACCAAGCTAGGAGAAGTTGTGCCATCCTCCACCGGATTGTGACACGAAGAAGACGGGCCATTTGAAGGTGGTGACAGCCCTTCTCTATCCCGGACGCAGTTGCAGACCGAGCTTGGACGCGGATTGACAACCCGACGATTCCAATCGTGAATCCTCAACAAGGCTTCGGATTCAGTCGATTTCACACACTCTTTTCTTGATTGGTTGTTGAATGTGTAGTTGAACTCTTGTGTTTGATGAAGTTATGCTTAGTGTAATTTCCGTTTATGTGTAATCATGACTATGTGATTGTATATTTTCGTTATATTTACCTGAGGTGCGCCTATTTGTCCATCCACCATCCATCCGCCCTTGCCGCACTAGCGATTGCTAGTGGTGTGCGTAGCGAAGAGGTGCATACGACCCTCATTCCGCCATTCTCTTCACCTCATCCGCAAGCCTACTCGTCCATCCACCTAGCGATTCGGTGCATAGCGGCCCGACTAGTCTTCCATCCCGCCTGGCAAAGCATCGCATAGCGGCGTTGCATAAGAGTAGTTGATAGTGTTTTATTTCCTTTGTCCGCAATATCAAAGCCCCCATCGTTACCTCCGACCTAAGGACTTCAATCTCAAGTCCTCCTCGAAATTAACTCCACCTTACTGTGTTACTTGAGAGATCGATACTTGGGAAAACTCGCCCATTTTATATTACTTGTGCGACCGGTTCACTGCCGTGATCTTACGCATCAAGTTTTTGGCGTCGTTGCCAGGGAACACAGTCGTGTGAGTTTTTGTAGAGGAAGATAATAGATAGAAGCCCTTTTTCATTTGTTCATATCACTTTCTTCTTTGTTTTAGTTTTTAGCATTTGTGTTTGTTTTTATTTGTTCCTATTCTAGTTTTAATTTTTCTGTAGCAGGTTTTCCTATTCTTTTATTTGTGGTGTGTAGTTAATTGTTGCTTAGAAACTTTCTGTTGGTGAATTATTCTTGTTGCACCATGTATTCTTATATGAATATCTGTTGCCGATGGTGCGGGGATTATAGGCATTGTAGTGATGAGTGCCCCACTGAAGAATGGGAGCATAATTCTCGTGGTTCTGTGCATGAAGCACCGTCTTCTTATGGTACTTCATACACCCAACCCAAATCTTATGGTCACTCCTCTTCTACACCTTCATCTTTTTCTTATTCCTCTCCGGTCCCACCTGTACCGAGGAGTAATGGAAAACGATGTTTGTGTTGTCGTAGCACTGACCACGTGTTGAAAGATTGCGCAGAATTTCAGCGCTAGTTGGAGGAGGATGATGAACCGGGTATCCGATTCATTCCATCCACCTCTCAATCGGCTGCCCCTTCTGATTCTGATGATATGTTCGCAGCACCACCTTGTCTATGTGGGACTGCTGCGGATATACCCATCAGACTTTTTGCTGATTGGTGTGACGACATTGTGGCACCGTCTCTCCCCATGCACTCTTCCCCTCTTGTTGATTCACCCCCGGAGGAACCTGCACATATTTTCTGTGATGTTGTTGTTCCTCTGCCTTCTTTGCAAGAATTATCTATCCCTATTTTTAGTGAGTCGGTTGATGATGTTCGGACGGATTGTGATTTTGAGCCTGAGGATGTGCCCATGTTTGACGAGGATATTATTTTCATTAATGGACAATATTACGTCTTGGAACATGTGGACGCACCGAGGTGTGTTGATGAGGATATCCTCTTTGTTGAGGAAGTTTCCACTTCCTTGATGGATGAGGAGGTCCAAACCACCACCGAGGACCTCGAGCTCGTGGATTCCCCTCGTCATGACTCATATGACGCCGTCGATGATCTATGTCGGGATCCTGCTGCGAGTGAGACCGGGACCACTCCCCCTATTTCTGATTCTTTTAGTTATTCATCTCCTTTATTTCTTGATCCCATTTCTGTATCTGAGCCTGTACGGGTTGAGTCTTTGTAGGTGCTTCAGGAGGACTTGGAGCTTTCAGCTTGAGTCATGGATGATATCATCCTCTTTTGCGAGGAGGTTGATTCCTCCTCTGTTGAGGAAGCTCCATTCATCGCTTTCTCCTCCTACAGACTCCCTGTAGACGGTACCTTGCTAGGCAATGATTTCTTTTGTGATAAGATGAGCGAGGACCAGTGCTCCTCCTCTTCTTATTTCTTATTTCCTCTACCTGTGTTGGGTAGGTATTTCTATTTAGGTAGAGGGGTAACTGTTCTATTGCCGTATCGGTACCCATTACCGAAACGGATATTGGAACAGTTACCTGTGCATTTTTCTTTTCATAGACCCATTAACTAGAACTGTTTCGAATTTAATAAGTCGTGCTGGGATGACAATAACCCCAGTACTTATCTTTCATTTTCTGCATTTTATTTTTCATGTCTATTTTAGTTTTAGCATTTCTTTTGTATATTTTTCTTTTGTTTTTGTGGAGCTTACCCCTGCAGGTATTCATAGCAAATTGCATTGGCGGGGTTGTGATTCTTCGTTTGGCGAACCTGCTTCAGGATTACACGCGTCTTCTGGTATGCTCACTGGCTGAGCATTGGGTAACCTCTTCCCTTAGCTCTTTATGATTTTAATTTCTCTATCATATGTTGTGTAGTTTAGTTTAAGTCTGGGGGAGAGCCAGTTTTGTTACCTTTTGCACGCGCACATTTCATGTGCATACTAGAAGTTTTTATTGATTTATTATGATTAGTTCATTGCACTGCACACCACTGCACCCACTTGAGCGCGTGCTTAGCTGTTTGTGTGCAGCGAGTTAAACTCATTTCTTTGTAAGATTTGGGAAAATTATGGTGCTGACATAGGATTGTGAGATGGAGTAAAATGTTGACCTTGCTGTGCTCCTAGTCATCTGCTCTCATCTCGTGTAGAAATTGGAGTAGATTTAATTTTTCTGTATGCTTTTAGTTTTATATTTTTCTAATTGCGTAAATACTTTTTATTCTACTCAAAAGTTGGTGAATCCGGTGTGAATCCGACAGTTGCTTAGGGATGTGTGTAGACGGCCGTTAGGTTCGTATTGCTCTAGTCGGGAGGATAGATAGTCTTTCTCGTTGGCTAAGAACTTGGCCCAAGCTATTCTTGAAGCATGAGTTTAGGTTAGTCATGCATGAGCGTGATGTAGGCCATCATTTTGGCCCGGTTGAGCTTTGTACCGTTCCTGACGTCTTATCCTCGTTAGCCCCGTTGTGCCTAACCCTCCTTTTGATTCAGCTCCACCATGATTTCACCAAAGCCTCATAGCCAATCCTAGTCGCACACCCAAGTTGAGCTTTAGTGTTTACATTTTAATGTTAGGGTGTGATGTTGTGATTTTACTTGTGATTATGTGGATGTGCTCCAATGTTATATTTGCTGAAATTGCAAAAATACAAAGGTGATTTGAATAAAGAAAAAAAATATTTGTAAAGAAAAAAAAGTGAAAAGAAAAAGTTTTAATTGAAAATCCTATTTGAGATGTGCTTATTTTTGGAGTAGGCGGTGCACACACCCATGTGTTAAAAGTTAAGTTTGGGGGTGTGGTGTACCCGTATATATTTTGGTTAGCTGATGGATTCCCTTCATACTAGCTCCTTTGGGTTAGGTGCATAGCCTTCTTGTTTATCCTTGTTTACCTCACCGAAACCCAAGCCTCATCTCTTCACCTAAAGTCCTACTGATTTGTGTGTGAACTAAACCAGTGTCGAGGAGAGAATGCGAAATGGCAAGCATATGGTCACCGACATTGGTGGATTCATTTGGAGGTTATCCGGAGCCCCGATCTTTGGCAATGCTCACCTAGCGATTAGTCTACTTTCTCCCTACGCATGACCGGATGATTCACCGTGATTCCATTTTTGAGTAATAATATAATTTTGATATGCATTTTGAAAAGTATAAAATATTTTGTATACTTAGAAATTTCTTCTATTATATTTTTACGCGCGCGAGCATGCGACTTCGCATGGTACTTCATATCGCAATTTCTTTGTTAACTAGTATTTTTCCCTATCTGCTTAGATTTTGTTTGCTCGGGACGCGCAAACAGTTATGTCTGGGGGTGTGATGAGTCCACTTTATATACCTATTTTCGGACTTATCTGGGCTAGTTTTCACACTGTTGCACTTCACTTTTAGTTCTTTATCATTCCTATTTCATCTAATCTTTATTTCCTTAGGAAGTGCACATTTATGCCCGTGGTTGTGTATTTTGTTATTTTTATAGTTTGTACTCCCTTTTGTGATTGTCTGGAATGTCTGCACAGATTAGTGATGGGTTTTTCCTTTCGGTACAGGGGTCGTGTGCGTGTTCCGGGATGGTTGTGAAACAGGAATACTGCGCACGATCATGGGATATAATGCGCACGACCACTGGTCGTGCGCCCCTGATCGTGCGCAATACTCTACGTTTTCCAGAATCAGCCTGGGGTAAGCGCACGACCACTGGACATATTGCGTACGACCACGGGTCGTGCGCCACTGATCGTGTGCATTGATTCCTCTTTTCTGGAGTCCTGTCTGGGTAATCGCATGATCATTGGACTTAGTGCACACGACCACTGGGCGTGCGCCACTACTCATGCGCATTATCCTAGTTCTTCTTCCTGTTATTCCATGTCAGTGCGCACGAGCACAGGACATAGTGTGCACGACCACTGGTCGTGCGCCTGTGATCGTGCACATTGTTCATTTCTGCTTTTGTATAAATAGTGCAGGTTCCGCCCTAATTGGGTATCGCTCATTTTTCCTCCGCCATTTTCATCTCCGAGGAGGGATTCTGCCATCCTCCTTCAATCTCCACACTAGGGAGGTGCTCCGGGCAAGCGTTCACCGCCAAATCCAAGCCGGAGCTTCCTCTCAGCCTCCTCCTTCATCTTTGAGCTTCAAGAAGAGCTTGACCTAGCTTTCTTCACCAAGCTAGGAGAAGTTGTGCCATACTCCGCCGGATTGTGACACGAAGAAGGCGGGCCATTGGAAGGTGCTGACAGCCCTTCTCTACCGCGGACACAGTTGCGGACCGAGCTTGGACGCGGATTGACAAACCGATGATTCCAACCGTGAATCCTCAGCAAGGCTACAAATTCAGTCGATTTCGCACACTCTTTTCTTGATTGGTTGTTGAATGTGTAGTTTAACTCTTGTATTTGATGAAGTTATGCTTAGTGTAATTTCCGTTTATGTGTAATCATGTCTATGTGATTGTATATTTTCGTTATATTTACCTGAGGTGCGCCTATTTGTCCATCCACCATCCATCCGCCCTTGCTGCAGTAGCGATTGCTAGTGGCGTGCGTAGCGAAGAGGTGCATACGACCCTCATTCCGCCATTCTCTTCACCTCATCCGCAAGCCTACTCGTCCATCCACCTAGCAATTCGGTGCATAGCGGCCCGACTAGTCTTCCATCCCGCCTGGCGAAGCATCGTATAGCGGCGTTGCATAAGAGTAGTTGATAGTGTTTTATTTTCTTTGTCCGCAATATCAAAGCCCCCATCGTTACCTCCGACCTAAGGACTTCATTCTCAAGTCCTCCTCGAAATTAACTCCACCTTACTGTGTTCCTTGAGAGATCGATACTTGGGAAAACTCGCCCATTTTATATTACTTGTGCGACCGGTTCACTGTCGTGATCTTACGCATCAGAAGACAAAGAGATTTATAGTGGTTACCCAACCTTGGGTACATCCACTTTCCACTCACCGATCTTGCAAAGCACTAAACTAGGCTACTACACTATCTCGGATTGAAAACCAATCCTACGTCTCGGAACAAAGTTCCTACAACTCGATCCACAACACGGATGGACACTCAAAAGATAAAAAAATTCTATAACTCGGAGACAAAAGCTCCTACAAGAATAAATGGAGAAAATAAAATACAAACAAAAATCTTTCTCAAATCTGGAAAATCTCGGCCAAGGTCTTCTTCCTTTGAAATTGCTGCTTTATCAGAAATTGTTGAAGAAGATGCTCGGCTAGATCTGGATCTTAAATTCTTTTGACTCACACGATCCGAGAGATGTTGAGGAGTTGAATAGCGATCTCGATCTGTAAGTCAACCTTTCTAAATCTTCTTGAATCGAAAGCCCTAGGAGATTTTCACAATGAAGAGGGCGACGGCTTCCGTTTTTAGAAATAGAAGACGATTCAGTAATCTTAGAATAATTCTTTTCAGCTCTTGTTATGGTTAGTCAAAATGACAATACCTTATATAAGATCTCCCTAACGGTCATAATTAGCATTAATGAGGTACACATGCACCAATCACGTCAAGGCATTTGAAAATCCCGTCAGATCTGTACTTAGCAAGAAATTCTGAAAAATTGTCTGAACTACTCGAGTAGAAGAAGAAGTACTCGAGTACAAGAAAGCTTACTTGAGAGGATAATGTCAGACTACTAGAGAGGACAATGTTAGACTACTCGAGAGAAAATCTTTCAGAAAATTCAGAACAAAATTTATTAATACTCGAGTGGAATAAAGACTACTCGAGTACTTGACAATCACTCGAGAGGTGGAGATGAACTTCTCGAGAGAAAAGACTTAGAAAAATTCAGGAGGATAAAGACTGACTACTCTAGTACATAAACTAAACTACTCGAGTGAGATAGATACTACTCGAGAGGGATATGTTCTACCCGAGTACTTGACTCTTGTCACTCGAGTTGAGGAGCTCAACTACTCGAGTGGGAAACTTGACTACTCGAGTATAGTACTTAGAATAATTTTGAGATCGACAAACTGTTAACTCGATATTAACAGAAAGTCTACTCGAGTAATGGACTTGGCTACTCAAGAGCTATGTTCAGACTACTCGAGAGCAATTTCCCTTACTCGACTTCAGACAGACTTACTCGAGTATTTAGCAAGTGTTCAACTCGAGTACTTAAGCTTCTACTCGAGTGAAATACTTCGAATTTTTTCTTCATGAGAATTTTCTTTCTTAAATAAAATCAGCAACACTTCTTTCTCCAAACAATCCTAGTACTTGAAAAATGAAGTGTATCCTAATAGAGAGGCTACACATGAGTCAACACCGTGGATCACACAATGAGGGATTACATTGTATGGTCCAGTGTTTGGAGACCCATTATAGACTGACATTGGTCTACACTTAGCAATTTAGTCCTACAAACACATAACTCAATTAAGATATCAAATACAACTTTATTCATCTTAGTTCAAGGGTGACTTCATCAAATCTGGGTTATTGTGGACAAGATACCCAACAGTATATATCTGACTCGAGTAGTTTAGTTCATGTACTCGAGAAGTCTGTCTACTTCTCGAGATGTCCAGATCTAGTACTCGAGTAATCGATTTTTATCTTCCAGAATTTTCACCAAGCTTTTTATTCTTTTTCTCTCGAGTAGTTCATCTCCACCTCTCGAGTGACCTTTCTAGCACACAAGTAATCCTTATTCCACTCGAGTGATCATAGATTCTATTCTGAATTTTCTGAAGGACGTTTTCTTGAGTAGTCTTAAATCGTCTTCTCGAGAACTCATCTCAGTACTCGAGTACTTCTCTTTTCACTCGAGTAATCTAGTCAATTTTTCAGAAATTTTTTCTATGTCAAGAACTAACAGCATTTTCAAATGACTTGACGTGATTGGTCTACGTGGATGTCATTAATGCTAATGAGGACCATTAGGGAGATCTTATATAAGGTCTTGTCATTTCGACTAACCCTAACAAGCGCCGAAAGGAAGTACTCTACTATTTTTTGAATCCAATTTACTCTTTCCAAAAATGGAAGCCGCCGCCGCTCAACATCGTGCAAATCACCTAGGGCTTTAGTTCCAGAAGTTTCATATCAGTCGACTTACATATCAAGATTGTTTTTCAACTTCTTCGTCTTCTCTCTGATTGTGTGTCAAGAATTTTCAGATCAGGATCCTGCCGTGACTTCTTCAAATTATTCTGACTGTGCCATAAAGTTCAAAGGAAGAAGACCTTGGCCAAAATCTCCAGATCTGAGAAATATAATTGTTTTTATTTCATATTCTAAATTTATTCTTGTAGGAGATTATTCTCCGACTGTAGGAGTGTTGTTCTTCGAGTTGTAGGAAGTTTTTATCTTCCGAGTGTTGATCCGTGTTGTGGATTGAGTTGTAGGAACTTTGTTCCGAGGCGTAAGATTGGTTTCAATCCGAGATAGTGGAGTAGCCGATTCTATTACTTTGCTAGAGTGGTGAGTGGGAAGTGAATGTACCCAAGGTTGGGGAACCACTATAAATCTTGTGTCCTCTGTGATTTCTTGGTTGTTTTTCTATGCATAGATCGCTAAAATTTTTATTCCGCAAAAAGATGCACAACTCACATATTCATCTCTCTCTAGGTGATTTAGGTTGACAACTTGAATATTTTTCAATTGGTATTAGAGGGAGGTTGATCATTAAAAGGTTAACACCTTGATCAGATCTGCCCCAAGTTGTCTTTGAGTTATCTAAGCATGGACAAGGCAAAGGATTTTGCTAAGCTTCCTTTATGTACTAAGACAAACTTTCCCATGTGGAAAGAAAGGATTAAGTTTTTCATGGAAGTTGTGGATCCAAGGATCTTCATGATCGTTGAAGAAGGCCCCTATGTTCCTCTAATAGTCTCCACTATAGATCCAACAAAGAAAGTTCCTAAGAAGATGATGGATCTCAACAAAGATGAGATTGAACTTGTCTCTTTAGACAAGAAGGCCAGAAATATTATAGCAAGTGCAGTTGATGACTCGATGCTGCAGAACCTGATCCACTGCCAGTCTGCTAAGGAAATGTGGCAGTCCCTCGTCACCTTGATGGAAGGCACAAATGAAGTTAGGGATGATAGAAGATCCCTTCTAAAGTAAAAATATGAAGCCCTCCGACAAGGACCCAAGGATACAATTGCAGATACGTTTGAAAACTTCTTCAATATAGTTAACGGCCTATGAGTCTACGACCGAGTCTTCACCAATAGAGAACTGAATGAGAAGTTCTTGAGATCCCTGACTAAGGAATTGAATAACAAGTTTTGTGTTATTCGGGAAATTGGAAAGCTAGCTGAGACAGACCCGCAAAATTTCATCGGAAAGCTTATGTCATATGAGCTGCAACTTAATTCAAGAAAAGCTGAAGAATAGAATAACAGGTCTTCATCCAAGGAGAAGTCTATAGCTCTCAAGGCAGACACCTCAAGGAAGTCCAATCTTGCCTCTCCTGCCCCAGCACGAGAAGAAAGTGAAGAAGAAACCTCAAAGCCAAGTACCTCAGGCTCAGAACTATCTGAAGGAGAGTTCTCTTTACTCTCAAGACAGTTCAAGAAATTCTTGAAGAAAACGATGCAATGGAAAGGCAAGGATGCCTCTTTCAGAAGATCACGACATGATGGTGATCGACACAGAAAAAACACAACCAGCCATAATAGGTATACCAATAAACCGGGCAAACATATTTCTACTGACGTCATTTGTTATTGCTGCAATAATCTAGGTCACGTTATTACTGACTGCCCCCACAAGAAGAAGGAGGGTGGAAAAAGGGAGGAAAAGAAGTCATCATATAATAAGAAGAGAACAGAAAAGAGCCTAATAGCCAAGTGGTGATATTATATTTGCAAGGAGAAAATAAACAGAACTAGCAATCGAACGAGGAAAGTATACCTATCGAAATGTTGCTAGGGGACACAAGTATCGTATTAAAATCCGGGTACCGTCGAATAATCTTACTCACACGAAAACTTTTATCTTATGGAAGATTGATTTTGGGTTCAAGAGAATGTTAAAATACGATTAAGAAGAGAAGTATTAGGATAAAATGTGAAAAGCATGCGGTTAAATAGAGAGCTATTAAAACGATTACAACGAGCGGTTAAGACGATGATAAAGAGCACTCGATCGAGAATCACCTCGGTTAAAGTTGATAAAGAAGTGCGATAATAAACCCTAACTTTATAAAGCAAAAACCTTGACCGTGGAGGTTCCATAAGCATGAACACGCTTCTCTCGAAGCCGTGCCTACCTGAGTTTAGGAAGGTCCGACCGAACTCTCGTTAAAATCGGAGACCTAAAGCTCGCTTGACGTTGTGAACCCCACTATTGGATTTTACTCCAATCTAGGAGATTTGGATGTCTGCCTCTCTCGAGGGGTACGTACAACTCCTTTTACTCTTGAGTGATCACTTCAACCTATCGGCCTCTCGGCTAGCCAAGAATGAAAGCTAATGATGGAAAATATATATCGATGATATATTTCCAGGCAAAGGTAAATTAAGACTAAATCAAGGTATAAGCCTTACAAAAAAAAGAAAACTAAAGCATCATAACTTAATCAACTCGAACCTCAGATCAACAAGATCGAGTACAAGGAGGATTAGTTACTCATGGTGAAGTGGAGAAAGAGAGATGAGTAGAAATGCGTTAAGAAAACAAGGAAAACGACAAACTTTTTATTAACACTGAAAGAGAACTACAACTTGAAGATAAAATATTACAGGTGCTGAAATGAAAATCTATGCGAACATTTGCCCTTTGGCTACTAAGCAGTTACAACAACTAATACAAAATATGAGTAAACTAAGATAGATTACAGAGCTTGAAATGAGGAAATAGAGGAGAAACATGGAAAATTGCAATAAAAAATACTAGAAAACTAAGGTGCAGAACCTCCCCTGTCACTCCAAAGATCCTCCTGAACCCTAGGAGAAGGGCTCAATTTATAGAATTTTTTCGGGCTAGGTCACGCCCCCCTGGGCGGGCGTGTACCTGGGGAGTGACACATTCGGTGCGACGTTTTGGGCTGAAATTGAATGTTGGAGGTGACATGCATCGTAGTTTAGTTACACGCCCATATGTCATGCCCTAGCAGGGTGTGTCCTTGGGGCGTGACACATTTGGTATGACGGTGGAGCAGGAAAAATAGTGTGCTGCGGAGATTTCTCGGGATTTGGGGACACGCCACTTGAAGACGCCCGTGTCGGGCGCAACACGGGCGTGACAGAGGGGCGTGTTCACTGAGTTTCCAAGAAATGCATTTTTGGACCTATTGCTTCATTCCTCTGGGCTACACGCCCTAGGTACACGCCATGTTAAGGAGTGACCTTGGGGCGTGTCACAGCAAGATTTTGCTGAAACCGTGCAAATCTGCAAAAAGCAGAAAACACATTAGTGACAATAATATTTACAAAAGGGGGTCAATATAAGCACTTGCAAGACATGATTTGTGATTTAAAAACCCGAAAATACACTAACAAATTTATTTACCAAAAGTACTATCATATTCCCCCAAGCTTAAGCTTTGCTTGTCCCCAAGCAAAGATATAAAAACAAGCTAATCATAAATAGTGACTAATTCAAAAATTTTTAATCATGCTTACACAAGTATTATGCGAAATTCCATGTTGGGAGAATGTGAAACGTAAACCTAAAACAGTTACTTGGCCATGGTTTAACAAATTATAAGCTTTACTAACGAAAATAAATCATCCAAAATTTTAAGAAGATCTTTTAAATAAATTTAAGTAATGCAACGAAATGAAAAAGTGCATTGAGTTGTTACTAGATTCAAGGGGCACATTATAACAATATCAATCAAATAACAAAAATCTAAATTTAAATCAAAAACTATACTATTTTACTTTTCTTCTTTCTTTATCTAATAAATAAAATTAAAAGCATGAATCAAAAGGACTTATTAGGACCAAAACGTTTGGTTGATGCATAAAATTAGGAATGGAAATCAAAGATAAACATGAAGGCTTAAAAACACACTAAACCAAAATAGAAAAGTTTCAAAAAAAAATTCATCATAAATAAACTATTTTTTCTTTATCTTTGTTTTTTCTTTTTTTCTCTTCTTCTTTTTTACAAAATAACGGCCAAAAATAATTTTCTTTTCAATTTAAAATTGGCCAAACAAAAGTAAATACATCTTTTGAGCATATTTTTCAAAAAGTTCTCCAAAAACAAATCACAAAAATAATGCTATCACAATCATGAAAATTTAGTTTGTTTGAAACTCAAAAAGGCTAGTGTGATTAGATAGGTTGGAATATTTAAGCTTTGGTGAAAATGAAATGATAAGTGGAGCTAATTAATTGAGGAAGGAAAAAGTCTCAAAAGTGGCTAACTAGGGGTAAAGAAAAATTTAGGTTGGCAAGAAGGATCAAACGAAAACAAAGATGGTCTAAATCATTTTCATGCTTCTAAATTTATTTAAAGCATTAGTTTTGAAAAATTTCAAAAAACAAGTTCTAGATAATAAAAGAAGGCTAATGAAATTATCTTGGAAATAGAAATAATATGCACCTTGGATCGTTCACATCTACTACGCCAATCAAAAGTTGATATTACAAAAATTATCCAAAAAAAAAAGGAAAATAGTGGATGAAAGATTTTCGAGAAAGTAAAGAAAATAAAAACAAGAACCATAATAAAAATGTGAGTTTTAGAAAGACATTTACATTAACATGCTACCGTGAATTGGAAACACAGTAAGGCCAACATTTTACTTGTGAAACATAATTAAAAAAACGATTAGAGAGATTATAATTGGCTAAGTTATTTATATGGAATTTTGAGAAAAACAAAACAAAAGTAGGGGGTACTATTGAAATATCAATATAACAAAAATTTTTATTTTGAAATATGCTTTTTGTTTTCTTTTGATTTTTAAAGGAGACAACATGAAACAAAAATAAAGACAAGAGAAGGAGGAAATCCTCCCCCAAGCTTAAAATAGTCATTGTCCTCAATGAAGAAAGAAGGGGTATGAGAGAGAGAGAGAAATTAAAACAGAAATAAAGGACAGAATTTTAAAAACAGGTACTTCCCCGGATTTATGTGCCTCGAATGTTGATTGATGCTGCTCCCCCATGCTTACGCTTTGGATCTTATTGACATGTCTTCTTCAGACTTTGTGATGGATTTAGCAGCATTGGCGACGGTGATTTCAGAAGCTTCAACTTGTGGAGCCGTCCGGGGCAAAAAGTGTAAAATAAAGAAAATAGAAAAATGATTTGGGTTGCCTCCCAATAGCGCCCTTTGTTTATAAAGGTCATTTGAGCTCGACCAAAAGAATATTGTCCAAAAGTTTATTTGTCCAAAATAGCATGTAAATAAATGGTGTCCAGTTAGTTTAAAGTTCGTGCATAAGAAAATTAATACAGTTTGGACTGACATCACTACAAAAATAAAGTTTAAGACACTGCCCATTTACTTTGAACTCACCCTTATCAGGGTGTGAAATTAAAATCGTGCCATATCGATAGACTTCTTTAATGGTAAACGGCACAGATCATCGTGATTTTAACTTTCCCGGAAATAAATGTAATCGGGAGTTATATAAAAGAACTTGGTTGCCCGTCTTAAAGGTTTTTGGGTGCCTTAAATTTTTGTTGTGTAAACATTTCGTCCGCTCTTTATAAAATTTTTTATTATCATACGCAAAAGAGCGCCACTCCTCGAGTTCATTGAGTTGAAACTTTCTAAAATCACCGACAGAGTGGGGATCGAAATTTAAGAATCTTAAGTCGCAAAAAGAGCGGTGTTCTAGTTCTACTGGTAAGTGACACGATTTTCCATATACCAACCGATACGGTGTACATCCGATGACGGTTTTGTACGTTGTTCGGTTGGCCCATAGAGCATCGTCTAATTTGGTTGACTAGTCTTTTCTAGAAGTGGAAATAGTTTTTTCTAAAATTCTTTTTATTTCTCTATTCACTACTTCGACTTGTCCGTTAGTTTGAGGTTGGTAGACAGTTGAAAGCTAATGAGTAACGCCATATTTAGTAAGGATTTTAGAAAACTGCGTGTTACAAAAGTGGGAACACATGTCACTAACGATGGCGAGCAGCGTACCGAATCGAGAAAATAATTTTTTTAAAAATGTAACTACGACTAAAGCGTCATTCATACGAAGGGCTTGGGCTACTGCCCATCGCGAAACATAATCAACGACAACTAAAATATATTTATTCCCGAAGCTAGAAGGAAGAGGTCTAAAACTTCTCACTCAAGGAAATAATTTTGCGGTATTTCATTTTTATTATAAAAATTACCCGGTCGTTGGCAACTATCACACCTACTCACAAAGGCCTGCGCGTCTTTAAACAGGCTAGGTCAGTAAAAACTTGCGCTTAGCACTTTGTGAGCGGTGCAAGCAGCTTGATAGTGCCCACCTGTCGGTCCTTCGTGCAAATGCTTAATATTGTCTAAACATTCTTCATAAGAAACACACCTTCTTATCACTTGGTCTGCACAAACTCTAAAAAGATGCGGGTCCTCCCAAAAATAGTTCAACTCAGAAAAGAATTTCTTCTTTTGCTGATATGAGAACTCTTTTGGGAACACACGAGCCACTAGATAGTTGGCGATGAATGCAAACCAAGGAGAAGTAGATGTGTTAATTAAAAATAGCTTCTTATCGGGAAAATAATTATTAAAAGATTTTTCGTCTAATTTTTTAATAAAAGGATTATCTAGGCGCGAGAGGTGGTCAGCAGCAAAGTTCTCGGCTCCTCGCTTATCACGGATTTCTAAATCAAACTCCTGCAGGAGTATGACCCAGCGAATCAGGCGCGGTTTGGCATCAGTTTTAGAAAGAAGATATTGGAGGGTCGAGTGGTCCGTAAAAACAATAATTTTTGAAAGAGTAATATAAGGGCGAAATTTATCAAAAGCGAATACTATAGCTAGGAGCTCCTTCTCGGTTGTTGTGTAAGTTTCATGTACAAATGTGAGTGTCTTGATAGCGTAATAGATGGGGTGGAAGTTTTTAGATATACGTTGACCTAATATGGCTCCTACCGCATAGCTACTCGCATCGCACATTATCTCAAATGGAGAGTCCCACACCGGAGCTGTCATAATTGGGGCATTAATTAATTTTTCTTTTATTAAATTAAAAGTAGCTAGGCAAAGGTCATCAAAAATGAATGGGGCGTCTTTTTGTAGGAGATGGGTAAGGGGCTTGGTGATCTTGGAGAAGTCCTTTCTGAAGCGGCGGTAGAAACCAGCGTGACTTAGGAAACTTATTATAGCTTTTATGTTTGTAGGCAGAGGTAACTTCTTGATAACTTCTATCTTGGCAACGACTACTTCAATATCTCTTGCAGAAATTTTATGACCCAAAACTAACCCTTCCCTCACCATAAAATGGCATTTTTCCCAATTTAGGGCAAGGTTAGTTTCTTTGCATCATTCTAAGACTTTTTCGAGGTTTTCTAAACAACTATCAAATGCGTCACCAAACACGGAGAAATCATCCATGAAAACCTCCATAATGCTTTCTACGTGCTTGTCAAAGATAGTGAGCATACATCGCTGGAATGTACCTAGCGCATTGCACAATCCGAACGACATTCTTCGGTAAGCTAAGGTGCTGAAGGGAGAAGTAAACGTATTTTTCTCCTGGTCCTCGAGAGAGTTGGGGATTTGAAAAATACCCCGAGAGGCCATCAAGAAAACAATAAAAGCTATGACCGGATAATCGTTCTAAAATCTGATCGATGAATGACATGGGAAAGTGATCCTTGCGGGTGGCGTCATTTAACTTACGATAATCTATAATCAGTCACCGTCCGTGTCGGCATTAATTCACTATTCTCGTTACTTATTACCGTTATCCCTCCCTTCTTTGGTACTACCTGGTCTGGTCTAACCCACTTTCTATTAGTTATAGGATAGATAATTCCTGCATCTAATAATTTCATAACCTCTCCCTTAACTATTTCTTTCATGTTTTGGTTTATACGGTGCTGAGGTTGTATGAAGTTGCGTGAATTATCTTCCATTAAGATTTTGTGAGTGCCGAAAGATGGGTTTATGCCCTTGATATCAGATATCTGCCAAGCAATAGCCTGGCGATGATTACGTAAAATTAAAAGAAGTTTATCATTTTGCGCATCCATGAGGTAGGCCTAAACTATTACGGGCAGCTTGGAGTCTTTTTCTAAGAAAACGTATCTAAGATGCTGGGGTAGTTCTTTCAATTCCACGGTAGGGGGGGGTCTTCATATGACGTTTTAGAAATCCTTTCTTTTTCAAAAAAAAATATTTTCATATATTTTTTCTTTATACGAAAAATTGAAAGGGGTATGGCTAGCGGCCATGGCGGCTTCTTGCGGCAATTCATTCGGAAGAGTAGAAAAGGAACAAAAATCAAAAAATTCTTTTTCAAATTTGGAGAGGCGACATTAGGATTCTTCACTTAGGTGTAGCGATTAAGTTGGAGGAGTAGAAGAGGAACAAAAATAAGAAAATGTTTTTTTCAAAATCAGAGAGGCGACTGGAGGATTCTTCACTTAGGGCATCTACGAAAAAACAAGAGTCATCATTTGCTTGGGTGTTCTTCATCGAGGGAGTGATGAAGAAAGTTACTTCGTCATCGCCTACTCGAAGGAATAGCTTACCATTGCTTATGTCAATGATAGCTCGGGAGGTGGCGAGGAAGGGTCGGCCAAGGATCAGGGGAACCTCGACATCTTCTTCGATGTCTAATATGACAAAGTCCACTGGGAAGATGAACTTGTCGACTTTAACTAGGACATCCTCCACGATTCCTAACGGGTTTTTGACTGATCTGTCGGCAAGTTGGATACTGATGCGTGTGGGGTTGAGACTACCAATTCCTAACTTTTTAAACAACGAGAGGGGCATCAGGTTAATACTCGCACCTAGGCCGACTAATGCGTGCTTGACAAAAAGATCACCAAAGACACGCGGAATAGAAAAACTACCCGGGTCACTGATTTTCTCTGGTAAACTGTTTGTCAAGACCGCCGAGCACTGGACATTTAACGTGACATGTGAAAGTTTCTCTAACTTCTTCTTGTTGGTCAAGAGGTCCTTAAGATACTTAGCATACTTCGGCATCTGGGATATAGCTTCGTGAAAGGGCAAATTTATGTGGATTTGTTTAAACATTTCAAAGAAACGGGTGTATTGTTCGTCCTGACATTGTTTATTAAGTTCGGAATGGTATGGCGGGGTTGGATTATTTTTAGAGGTGGGTGGTGGAGTGAGTTATTTTTCTAAAATAGGGGTGATAACTTCTTCAACAGAGGGTGGGATTTTTAAAACGGGAGCGGAGCTTTGATTTTTTAAAGCGTGAGCGGAGCTTTCCTCGGGCTCTTCACTTACCATACCGGGAACTTGCTTCCCACTACGAAGAGTTATAGCTATCGCTTGCTCTCTCGGGTTGGGCTCAGTATTAGAAGGAAGAGACCCTGCGGGTCCCTCAGAAATAATTTTAGCGAGCTATCCTTCTTGATTCTCTAAATTTTTAACGCTTCCAGTTAAGGTTCTTATCGTAGCGTCATTAACATTCATATATTTTGAAAACATTTCCTCCAAACTTGGAGGTTTTGGAAAACTTTGAGTAGATGGTGGAGGTGCAAAAAAATTAATTTGTGGTGGCGGGCGCACAACATTCGAAGGATTACTCCACGAAAAATTTGGGTGATTTCTTAAAGCAGGATTATAACTATTCGGAAAACCAGGAGGATGAAATTTTATAGTAGAAAAATTATTAAAAGCATTTATAGGCATATTATTGGCATATTCCAAATGTTTGGGGAATGAGTTGCAGATTCCAATACCTGTGGGGCGGAGGCAGCAGTCATCTCCGTAATTTTTTTGCTTAATATTTCAACTTGCAAAGTAAGCTGGGAGACGTTGTCCACTTCAAAGATACCAGCAGGCTTATTTGGGCGGGACCTAGGTACATTCCACTGGTAAGTGTTCATGGTCATGTCCTCAAAAAGCTCAAGAGCTGCTTCCGGGGTCTTATGGTTTAAAGTACCGCCAGAAGCTGCGTCTATCATTTGCTTTGTACTTTGATTTAGCCCGTTATAAAATGTTTGCACCTGCAACCATACAGGCAGAGCGTGATGTGGACATCATCTTAATAATTCTTTATATCTTTCCAAGGTTTCATAAAGGGTTTCCGAGTCTATTTGTCTAAATGCAGAAATGTCGTTCCTAAGTTTTGCTGTTTTAGCAGGCGAAAAATACTTCGCCAAATATTTTTCAATTAATTGCGTCCATGTTATGATGCTATTTTTATGTAGGGTGTTCAACCACCACTACTAGAAAACGAAATTTTTGCCAGGGCAAATTGCCCTGGCAAAAAGTCTAAAACCGTGGCTAAAAAGCTTTAGCCATGGTCTAGCCACGGGAAAATGTCGTGGCTAAAGTCGGCGTGGCTAAAACTTTTAAGCCACGGATTGGCCGCAGCAAATAGTATTAGCCATGAAAAAATCTGCCGTGGCAAATAAGCCAACTATTAGCCACGGTATGAAACCCTGGCTAAAAGTAAACTCATTATTTTTTAGAAAAACTATTTGCCACAGTTACAAGCCGTGGCAAATACTAATTTATGTTTTTTTAAAAAAACACATTCAAAAAAAAAACATTAACTATGCAAAATGATGTAGAGGGGTGCAAACGATAATTACGCAAACTTCAAGGGGAGATCATGATAAATAATCCTATCATTATGAAATGTAAATTTACAAAGTAAATAAACTGGAGTCAATATTCTCCACACAACTGCAACATTTATCAAATTTACTAAGCAGATTCTTACAGTTATTATCCATTCTGATTTTTATGTGGACCTTAATTAATCAAATTTACCAACTGCAACATAAAAATCAATCATAAATCAATTATCTGATATTTTTTTAATCGTGGAAAGTAAAAATAACATAAAAATCAATGTATCCCCCTTTCTAAAAGTTCCAGTCCCTTTTATTCCTAACAGCTGGAGCCTCTTTCTAACCGGAGGATGGACTTTGAAGAGTTCTGCGCTGTCGCCATTAGCCTGTATCATCTAGAAGCTCTCAAAGGGTGGGAACAAATTGCGGTGATGACATTTGAATATTTCGAGCAGGAAGTCAACGAAGTCATCACTATCGAAGAGCTGGCACAAGTAGGAATAATGCTAATACTGGCACAGATATATTAAACTGATAAAGAATAATATAGTTGTGCATATAAGATCATGTACCAGGTTAACTTGAATTGCTTGCATATTCTCAGGTCCAAAACCCTGAACCAGAAACAGCGCAATGCCCTCTGGATTATAAGTCTTGTCCTCAATGGCACTTTCCACCATAAATTTTTTGTACCCAGAACTAATGCCACCCTGCAACAATTTAAATTAAAAAAGAGAAAGAAATCAGTTTTTTTTCCAGTTATGCCAAGCATAATAGGACCATGAAGCTTCTACATATCATACTGCTTAAATAAACCTTCAGAAAACATATGTGAATGTAGTTTTAACAAAATGACCATAAATACAATAAGGCTGTGAAATATTGACAAAAACTGGATAGGCTCCTTTCCCTCATAAATGCGGGTCTCATCCAAAACTGATTTTGCTTCAAGTACCGACTATTTTGAACTTATAATAGTTAGAATAAGAACTTCTGAAGACATGCATATCATGTAACTTGAAAGGGGAGTCAATGATAGGCAGGTTTTGAACTATAAAAAGTGTAACAGTAACATCTCAACTGCAAGATACATTAACATAAAGTTGAAGTTAACAGAAAGCAAAGTAGGAATAACTCATACTTCGTTTGGTTCCGAGTTTTCGGGCACCTTTTTGAGTAAGTGTCGCCGGATGGCAGGTAACCAAATGACCCGCCGTCCCCGTTTGCGCCTGCATCAAGGAGGAACCCCCCTCCCCCCCACCGCCGCTCTGTTTCGACCCCCGCCTCTCCCCCTCTGGTTCCAAAGCGTGGTTACAAAGAGTAAAAACTAAAATCAGGGTACAATAATCCAAAAGCATAGCAATTTTGCATACTACGGTGCTTTCCTTCCCAAACTAGGTTCCCAAGAGATATTCCTCCTTGTCATTTCCAGGAAAGATATATTGAAAAATATAGCAATCTCCACTATAAAACATTGACTGTTCAGTAGAAAATAAAAGCAGTTTTTCATCTCCAGATACTCGCCAGACCTGAGCATTGAATGTCGACATTTATTAACATTTGAGATTCAAGTACAAGTTATAATAAGACAGAAACAACATGCAGAAAGGATAAATTACTTTTAAACTAAAAACCGATTGCCCAAACAAAATTCAAACTGGTGAAATCATAGTAAAGGAGAGTGGAGAATGAAAAATATTCAATTAGGTTGCCCTAATACAAGGGTAGCCATGCATCTATAATATTGTAACAACTCGGTTCCTATATAGATATAATAATAATAATAATAACCATAATTTCCCCTCCTCTTAAACCTAAAACTGATACAGCCTCTTAAACGACTCGGTCCCTAATTTCCCCTCCTCTTAAACAAACACATGAATTGTATTATAGATTGAAATACATCAAAGACACTAAAACCTAGCCTAGCAGTTAGATATAAAATTTCACTTCCATGTTCAATATCGTGGGGAAAATGGTAACCTTAATCCTATTTAATAAGTTTAATTGATCAATTACTGGACAACAAGAAATCAAATGCAAAGATACATAGCGCAAATAAATTCACTATCTTCAAGACTCTCCAAGGCTTCCTTTTTGTTTGAAAGTTGGTTTGCCACTAATGTATCAAACCCAACTGTGATTTCCCTTAGGCCCAGACTCCCTAATAGATTGTGGATTTACCTTGTGGTTCATTTTGGTGCACTTGGTAAAGAAGTGTTTTACCGCATTATAAGGCTTTCTTAAAGAAGAGCCTCTTTGATGCCTAGTTCTGACTTCTGATATGCCCTATTTTAACTAGATTTAGATGTAGCTAGAATTGCCCGACATTATACTTATGACATTTTAGATGTAGTTAATTTGATGTAAATAGCAACCACGTAGATATACTATTAAATAGATAAAATTGCTATCACATTCTTGAGTGCACTGAAAACACAGTTCCTAAGCAAAGCAATTGTGTTCTTCATCACCGTCGCCCCAAACAGAGCCTAGTCCATCTTCATCAAGAGCCAGAAAAAGGATAAATCTAAACGACGCTTTCCAATCCATTATTAAATAAAATTAAACTTGTTTACAATTTGTTCATCCATTTATAAGTGATGCATAATTAGGCCATAGAAACAAAATCTACCGCCTAAAAACCAAACCGAAAAGTCTACATCACCCTCACAGCTACTGATTCGAATCGCCAAAATCAAACCAGATTTGCATAAGAACTCATGACAAACTCCTATCACCGTTAACTGGAATATTTAGAACCCAAAATCATAAACAGATAAAAGAATCAAATGAGAGCCTCACCGCTCAGTGTTTTCCAAGGAGAAGAAGATCTGGGAGATTGAGCATCCACCAAACTCATTTTGAAATGCAGCAGTAGCAGCAGCAAGAAGGCAGTGATGAGGCGGGCGGCCTGCCACCCAGATCTCTCCCTCCACATTGTTTCAGATCCAAGCGAGAGAAATCATATATCGCAGCTTCGATGATAAGAATGTGACAGAGAGAGGGGGAAGGATCTAGAAAGAGGACCTGAAGGTCCTCTGAACTTTCATAAATGAAGCTCGAGATTTCTACAAAGGGGGCTTTAATGGTAGACGAAAAGGAGAGAGAGTGCAGAGCTTACGTGGCAAAAGGCGAGAAATCTGGAAAACCAGCAAACATGGCTTACACGCCAGTGATGCTTCAACTTCGGAAGGGAGATCTGGAAGGACTTACAAGCCGGCGGCGGACGCGAGAAATACGAGCGGCGGAGGGCGGAACATGCTATCGGGAGATGAGAGCGAAAACAAATTGACTGCAAGCCTGGATAATGATCTGGAAGGACTTACACGTCTACAGTTAGCGATAATAAAGGAAGCGAATAATTGCAAGTCGATATACCCCGTCAACCCGTCGCTACTGATTTAGTTTTTTACCACGAAATTATTATCCGTGGCTAATACTTAATTATTAGCCACAAAATATAATCCGTGGATAATACTTAACTATTAGCCACGAATTTTGACCCTAGCAAAAAAACGTGTAGCTAATACTCATTTTTCTAGTAGTGCACTGCTTATCCTTAGTTCTAAGAGAGAATGGAAATAATCTTAGCCTTATAGCATCATTTGTGACACCATTAATCTTAAATGTGTCACAAATCTCAAGAAAGCTTGCTATATGTGCGTTCGGATCTTCATCTTGAAGTCCGTCAAATTGTACATACTGCTGCACCATTTGAATTATGCTAGGCTTCAATTCGAAGGTATTATTTACTATCGCAGGGCGAACTATGCTAGATTCTGTACCCTCAAGATTCGGCCGTGCATAATAAGACATGAGCCTATTCACGGCTTCCTCTGCAGCAGGTTCTTCCATCCTAGGGTAGAAAATGACACGGAATCCTCAACCGGTATTTGGTAAGTAGGGTCTTGAAATCATGATCTTCTCCGAAGAGTACACTCAATTTCGTGGTCCATGTCCAAAATATTCGACGGATTCCCTCGGGTCATGCACTAGAAGAAGAGAAGGAAAAGAAAACGAAGTAAATAAACTAAAATTCTCCCCTATTTTGAAAAAGATTTTTTTATGTTTTAACTCCCGAACGTCCCAAGGGCTACCCGATGAAGGGTTCGCAAGGTACTAGACAAGATAGTGGCATTTATAGCCACATTGCCCTTTTCGAGAGAGTTAAGCGGGGTAGAAAAATTGTGATATGAGTTTCTATTAGGAGCGTTAATAAAAAATTTTTTTGGAGTTTTAATTTGAGAAAGAGGGCGAGAAGAAGAAATGATAAAAGTAATAGGTTCGTGTTTTCGAATTATCAACAAAAGTTGCTTCCCCGACAACGGCACCAAAAACTTTGTGAAATTTTATTTGCAAGGAGAAAATAAACCGAACTAGCTATCCAACGAGCCAAGTATACATATCGAAATGTAGCTAGGGGACACAAGTGTCGTATTAAAATCCGGGAACCGTCAAATAATCTTACTCACACGAAAACTTTTATCTTATCGAAGATTGATTTTGGTTTTAAGAGAATGCTAAAATACGATTAAGAAGGGAAGTATTAAGCTAAAAAGATAAATGCTTGAGGTTAAATAGAGAGCTATTAAAATGATTACAACGAGGGGTTAAGACAATGATAAAGAGCACTCGATCGAGAATCACCTCGGGTAAAGTTGATTAAAAAATGCAATAATAAACACTAACTTTATAAAGCGAAAACCTTGACCGTAGAGGATCCATAAGCATGAACACGCTTCTCTTGAAGCCATGCCTACCTGAGTTTAGGAAGGTCCGACCGAACTCTCGTCCAAATCAGAGACCTAAAGCTCTCTTTACGCTGTGAAACCCACTATTGGATTTCACTCCAATCTGGGAGATTTGGAAGTCTGCCTCTCTCGAGGGGTGCGTACAACTACCTTTACTCTTGAGTGCTCACTTCAACCTATCAGCCTCTCGGCTAGCCAAGAATGAAAGCTAATGATGGAAAATATATATCGATGATATATTTCCACGCAAAGGTAAATAAAGAGTAAATCAAGGTATAAGACTTAAAAAGAAAAAGAAAACTAAAGCATCATAACTTAATCAACTCGAACACCAGATCATCAAGATCAAGTACAAGGAGGATTAGTTACTCATGGTGAAGTGGAGAAAGAGAGATGAGTAGAAATGCGTTAAGAAAACAAGGAAAACGGCAAACTTTTCATTAATACTGAAAGGGAACTACAACTTGAAAATAAAAGATTACATGTGCTGAATTGAAAATCCATGAGAACATTTACCCGTTTGCTACTAAGCCGTTACAACAACTAATACAAAATAGGAGTAAACTAAGCTAGATTATAAAGCTTGAAATGAGGAAAGAGAGGAGAAACATGGAAAATTGCAAGAAAAAATACAAGAAAACTAAGGGGCAGAACCTCCCCTCTCACTCCAAATATCCTCCTGAACCCTAGGAGAATGTCTCAATTTATAGAATTTTTTTGGGCTGTATCACGCCCCACTGACATGCCCGGGTCGGGCGTGTACCTAAGGCATGACACATTTGGTGCAACCTTTTGGTCTGAAATTGAATGCTGGAGGTGACGGGCGTCATAGTTGAGTTACACGCCCATATGTCATGCCCTACTAGGGCGTGTCCGTGGGGCGTGACACATTGGACATGACAGTGGAGCAGGAAAAATAGTGTGTTGCGGAAATTTCTCGGGATCTGGGGACACGCCTCTTGAACACACCCGTGTCGGGCGTGACACGGGCGTGACAGAGGGCGTGTTCACTTATTTTCCAAGAAATGCATTTTCGGACCTGTTGCTTCATTCCTCTGGGCCACACGTCCTAGGTTCACGCCCTAGTAGGGCGAGACCTTGGGGCGTGTCACAACAAAATTTTGCTGAAAGCCTTGCAAACCTACAAAAAACAGAAAACGCATTAGTGACAATAATATCTACAAAAGGGGGTCAATATAACAACTTGCAAGACATGATTTGTGCTTTAAAAACCCTAAAATACACTAATAAATTTAACTCCAAAAAGTACTATCACCAAGAAGGGCAAAAATCTGAGCGACCTTGATTCATCTGAGTCGAATGAAGAAGAGGAAGCCTACTTTGGGCTTATGGCTCAAACTGATGATGAATATGAACCCCAATTCACTGGGAAGGTAAACTCTCACACTCCTCTTTTTGAATCTCATATTTTTGAATAAGATCATGAGGACAACTCTTCTAACGATGAGTCTGAACTCATGGCCTAGTATAAGGAGTTAATCAAGGCTTACGATAAATGTCGACGAGTCGTGAAAACTCAAGATAAAGAGATAAACTCTCTCAAGGCTGAATAGAGCACTTTGAGAGAGAAAGTCACTAAGACGGACTCACTCAGAGATATCTTCAATACTGTTATTGAAGAATATAATAAGGCTTACGAGCACCTAGACTTAAAGGAGAAGATCATCAAAGAGTTGGAAGAACAACTTGTTGCTGAAAAGAAACTTGTTGAAAGTTTCTCGAAGCCCAAGACTGTCCTTCCTTTGGCTGCTAAATTCTTAGCTATGGCCAAGGGTGCTAGGCTAGGCCATGTTGAAACTCCTAGTAAATCTTCTAGGAGGAATAAGGCTTAAAGAAAGAATAAGGTGGCCAAGAAGGCTTTGGCGAAAGAGAAGGGGAAAGCCCCTCAAGAGCAGACTTATTTCAAGAAGGTCATATTTCCATCAAACGAGTTTGATCGTGACTCGTCCTACGGTCACTTGGCTAGGACTACTTATATAGAATCAGATTCTCATTACCAAGGATGGACTCGTCCTCGGAACTTTGGTGTGAGTGCATTTAAGGCACCTTTTGAAAAAATTACTTTTCAGAGTTATGTCCCTTATAATTATGGTCATAAAATTAAACAAAAACACCAAAGGTAAAGCCTATTGTGGAAAGACCACTGAAGGAGAAGAAATCATGTGATTGCCATCACCATGAAGCTTCTTCGTCCAAGAATGCTGCCCCTGCTAGACCACCATCTCAAAAGGTCAAGCAGGAGAATTTAAGGCAAAGATACAACATGTTTGATTGTTGGTGATGTGGCAAAATTGGTCACTTTGCCATTGACTGCTGGTTTAATCCCAGAAACTATATGACTCCTCAAATTAGCAATATGAGAAAGACCACTTATAATGCAAATACTCGTAGGGGGAGTGTTCTAACAAGATACCAAAGACACAAACGTGTTTGGGTTCCTAAGGCAAAATGATTTGTGATTGCAGGCATCTCCAAATGCCACCAAAACTCCTATCTGGTATTTGGACAGTGGATGCTCTCGGCACATGACCGGGACAAGAAGCCTTCTTCAGAACTATTCTCCAGTCTTGAATAGGCCAAAGGTCAACTTTGGAGGTTCAAACCACGGAATTACAAAAGTCTATGGTATAATCATTAATGGTAGTGTATCCTTCTCTAATGTGTGGCTTATGTTGAAGGATTGGAACACAATCTCATAAGCATAAGCCAGCTCTGCGATAAAAGATATTAGTAGAATTTCAATCAGATAAGTGCTTGATAAAATCGGTTGACAATATGGAAACAATTTTATCAGGCACTCATAGTAGAAATTCCTTTTGTTTGAATTTTATTTGTATAGACTCTTCTACACCAGTGTGCTTTTTGGCAAAAGATAGTGCGTCTCTTGGTGACCAATGCCCAAGAGGATAGCACATATTAATTTTGAAACTATTAATAAATTATTTTCTCTGAATTTAGTACATGATGCCCCAAATGTCAAGTGTGCTAAAGATAGGCCTTGTCATGTATGTGTAAAAGACAAGCAAACAAGGGCTACCTTTAAAAGCATTATAGGCAAAGATTCGAATAGATGTTTACAATTACTTCATATGGACTTGTTCGGTCCACTACAAGTTAGAAGTTTAGGTGGCAAGGATTATACCTTGGTTATCGTTGATGATTACTCGCTCTTTGTGTGGGTGTTCTTTCTGAAACACAAGTCAGATACCTTCGATATATGTACTAACTTTGTCAGGAAGATCCAGAATGAATACAACTGTTGCGTAGTCAAAATCATAAGTGACAATGGAACATAATTAAAATTTGGGGCCATGATAGAATTTTGTGAAAGCTTAGGTATCTTTAACGAGTTTTCCTCTCCTTGTACTCCTCAGCAAAATGGAGTAGCTGAGAGAAGGAATAGAACACTCATAGAGGCCTACAGGACCATGTTGAGTGATGCTACATTACCAAAGTATTTCTAGGCTGAAGCCGTCAACACTGCATGTCACATGCAAAATCGAGCACTCATGAACAAGAACCATAATAAGACACCTTACTAACTTCTAAAAGGCAGGAAACCGACCATTTCATATTTTAGAATCTTTGGTTGTAAGTGCTTCGTCCTTAACAATCGCAAGTATCACAGTACCAAATTTTGCAAAAAGAGTTCTGAAGGTATTTTTGTAGGGTATAGTAGCCATAGTAAGGCATATAGGATATTTAATAAGAAAACCCTGCTTGTAGAGGAATCCATACATGTTGTATTTGATGAGACGATCTTGCTGCAAGGGAACTCTTCTAGTGTATTAATTGAAGATACAGGTTCCAAGATGAAAGAACTTAACTTGGGTGAGCCGACTGAAGAAAAATGTGAAAAGTTCATCGAGATCACCACTCCAACCACAATTGGAGAGTTTGAGGATCAATATGAAGAAATCATCCAACTTGATGAAGTCATTCCTGTGGTTGAAGACACTCTAGATGCAAGGACTCTAGAGCTCAGACATCTGAAGGATCACCCAATCGACCAAATCATAGGAGATCCCCGGGGTGGTGACAGAACTCGTAGAGGTAAAGGTAATGAGAATTTATATTTGAGTTTTCTCTCACAGGTTGAACCAAAGAAGTTTGAGGAATCAAACTCAAACGCGTCATGGGTAATTGCAATGGAAGAAGAACTAAATCAGTTCAAGCACTGTCAAGTTTGGAAACTTATTCCAAGACCCAAATGGAAGAATGTCATTGGGACAATGTGGGTCTACAGGAACAAGATGGACGAGGATAGAATGATCATAAAGAACAAGGCCAGACTTGTCGTCAAAGGATATCACGAAGAAGAAGGAATCAACTTCGACCAGACATATGCTCCAGTGCCAAGGCTAGAGGCAATCAGGTTATTCCTAGCTTGTGCTACACTTAAGGGCTTCACCGTCTATCAGATGGACGTGAAGTCCACCTTACTTGATGGTGACATAAAGGAAGAGGTGTATGAGGAACAACCTTCAGGTTTCGTTGACTCGAACTTTCCTAATTATGTTTATCTATTATATAAAGCTTTATATGATTTGAAACACGATCCTCGAGCTTGGTATGAGATGTTGTCTAGCTTTCTTCTTGAGAACAAGTTCACAAGGGCAAAGATAGATAAGACATTATTTATTAGGGAAATAAAAGGCAAGATTTTGCAAGTGAAAATCTATGTGACGACCTTATTTTTGTCTCTACTGAGGATAACCTCTGCAAGAACTTTTCAAAACTTATGCAAGGGAAGTTTGAAATGAGCAGTATGGGCGAGCTGAAGTATCTCTTAGGGCTTCAGGTGAAACAATCAGAAGATGTAATTTTCATCTCGCAAACAAAGTTCACCAAGGAGCTAATTAAGAAATTCGGAATGGAGAATGCAACCTCTATGAGGAATCCAATGGGTTCAACTGTGTCTTTGGACAAGGATGAGAAAGGGAAACCTTTTGATGAATCCAAGTACAGAAGCATAATTGGATCCTTGCTCTACCTTACTACTAGTAGACCAGACATATATAGTGTTCTCAACATGTGTATGTGCTAGATTTACATTGAACTCTAAGTAATATCACTACGCTGCAGCAAAGCGGATTTTGAGATACCTTAAAGGTACACCAAATATTGGCTTATGATACCCAAGAAGTAATGACAGTGAACTAATTGGTTTTTCAAATGCAGATTTTGCAAGTAGCAAAGATGACAATTCTTTGGAAGAAGGCTCATTTCCTGGAGTAGTAAGAAACAGAACGGCGTTGCAATCTCAACGGCTGAGTCAGAGTATATCTCTGTAGGCAGTTGTTGTGCACAGTTGATATGGATAAATAACTAGTTTGGAGACTACAACATGAAGTTTCAAAACATTCCATTATTTTGTGACTCCTCCAATGCAATTACACTAGCCAACAACCCAATCTCTCATAGCCAGACAAAGTATATTGAGCTGTGATACCACTTCATCCGGGAGCATGTGGAGCATGGTGACATAGATCTACAATATGTCCCAACTGACAGGCAGATTGCAGACATATTCACGAAGCCGTTGGACGAGGCCAAGTTCTCGTTCTTCAAAACAGAACTTGGGATGCTCAACAAAGAAGATTAAATAAGGAGGGCATACAACATGGCTCAGAGATCGAGGAATACATCTAAAGTTGAACTTTCTCAGATTCTGACTTAATGACTCGAGTAAGAAGAAAGTCACTCGAGTACTTCTTTAAACAACTCAAGTACTCCGCTAGTCATACGAGGAACACTAGTCGAGTACTAAGTTCTCACTCGAGAAGAATGAAGACGTCACTCGAGTACCTTCATTATCTCACTCGAGTACTGCCGGTCCACTCGAGTATCAAGAAGACATTTTCTCAACTTCTGTTCAAATTTCTTTATTCACAACCCGAAGCCAATACTGCCATTTTCAAAGGTATGTTAGTTTAATTTCTTCCTTAAACATCGATAATTAGGGTTATATAAATAGAAAAATCCGGATTTCATTTTCTACACATATTCAAAACCCTCTCACTCGAGAAAAGAGAAAGTCCTTTCGCCTTCCGTCGTTGTCGTAGAGCATGTCATCGTCTTCTTCCACCCAGCGAATTTCTCACAACTCTCTGGACCATGGCACCTCCTTCAAAGATACAGATTGGTAGTGCACTTGTCACCACCGATATTGTCGAACTGTCAGACAATTTCAGAAATCTCTGCATTCTTCTCGATACCGCTGGCTTGACATTCGTTCTCCGACAACTGTGCAAAATCCTATTTCCAGAAGTTGAAGAATTCTTTCAAAACATCAAAGTAAGGAGAAATGGCAAATTTCTTAAGTCTAAAGTCAAGGGAATCAAGATAAAACTTACCAAAACCTTTGTCTCCAATCTTCTTTGGCTACCCGTAGTTGATGAAGAAGATGACCTAGATTCTGAAGATTATTGGCCTGTTTGGGAGAGCTCTGGCGGCTGGAGAAGCTCTTTCCCAACCGCCATAGCTGTTTTATATTTGTTTGGGACAACTCCTTATGAAGAGTTTTTCATAAATCTGGAGCTGTTTTGATGCTTTTCAGAAATCTCTCCCCCAGCTTCTGCTCTCCTAAAATAGATTTTCCTCTTAGCGTAAATAAACTCAACCCCCCAAACTCCAGATCCGATCCCGCAAACTCCAGATCTGATGGAGATCCACCTTCCTCCATGGTTGAAAATCACTCTTCAAAGCGCACTTCTACACAGAACACCCAAACACTCTACAACTTTTCAAAACTGCTCCACAGAGATCTATTTTAAAACAGCTCTATCCGAACAGCAACTTTTCAATCCGCTAGAGCTGTCCCAAACAGAGCCTATGACAGGGCTTATAGTTTCCGTGGAATCTCACAAGACATTGCCATCTTTCGGCGACCAGACCTTAATCCTGAAGGCAAATTCCTTGTAGACACCATTGACAAAATTCTCCCGTAAGACATACTCCATAAGGGACATCTCCAATGATATGCTTGACATGATGACAATTATTAAATGCAGAAAAAGTTTTTAGTTTGGTATGATGATTTTGGATAAGATAAGGGAGATCATCAAGGCTCCTAACTATGCCAGGATAATCTCTCTACTTCTGCATGAGATAAATCCTGAATTTTTTAATTTCTCCAAAGGCACAACCCTTCACCACATGAACAAAATATCCACTCTTCCATTCTGAGATGGGAACTGAAGTTGTTGTATCCTGCCCAGTCTGCCAGAAATCATGAACATCTAGCTGCAGAGGTCAAGACCCCATCTCCCACTCAACCTCATATTGCTGACACATATGGTACAGCTGCTGAGGGGAGAGTTTTCCTTCTGTTCCAGATGATAGAATACCTACTCCACCTACTGTTGCTTCTCCCCCACCATCCACTCCAAAAGAAATTCCATCAGATGCTCAGGTACAAGACACTCATCTATCCACTACTGAAGTCATAAATCAGATGATTGAAGAACTAAGTTCTGAAGAGCCTCTTCCTCCCTTCTAAAAAGAACAACCTACTGAACCATCTAAGAAACCAACACAAGTACCATCACCCACTCATACTCCATCTCCAGGATCCCCTGTTCCACTATATCCTCCTACTGATCAAGAGCAGGATGAGACCATACTGATTTCTGATGAGATAAAATAGACCCCAGAACCAATTGAAGCTCCTCTGAAGAGCTTGGACTTTACTCTTCCCACCATTCTTGGTGAGGAAGGATATATTTTGGCTCACACCTCTAGAGCTCAGAGTACAGTAATCCTTTAAGAGATTGCTCCATGAACTGCTCCTCCTCCTCCAGTTCCTCAAGTTGTAACTCCAACAACTGCTACAAATGACATTCTAGATAAGATAGAATCATGTTCATAGAACAAAGGAAGTACTTTGATGATTCTTTGAAAGCTATTCAAGAGAACGTTTTTGCCCTTGAGAAAGATATGTGCATAGGATTTGCAGAAATTTAGCACAACATTGATCAACTCAAACACTTGATCCAGATTGGGGAAAACCTCTGGACCACACGATCACTAGTATTGGTTAGGTGATGGACTAATCAGTTACTCTGGCTAACAATCAGATATATCTAGAAAAGAATGCCCAAGAGCTTAACCTAAAGATCTATGAAGAAGTGAGCACCTTTAAAGATGATACTCTAGGAACCCTCTCTATAGAAGTCAGAAAGGGGGAGGGTCTAGTCAAAGAGTACTTAGAAAAAGATGATGCTAATGTAAAGACTTTTTGGACAGCTAAGATAGATGAAATTCATGTTGATGTACAGAATCAGATAGATGGTATAAAATTTCACACTTATGATACTGTAGTGTGGATGCATAACCAGATCTTCCCTGACTTTCAAGCAGACCCAAACATCATTCCTCATCATCTCAATCCCCTTACACAACATCAACCAGCTCAGATGTCTGCTCAACAACCTATATTATCACTAAGGCCTGAAGGCTCAGAAGATCCTCCTCCAGAATCTTATGCACAGGTTTGGGAAACTGATATACCTCAAGAGCTACCTGAATTTCATATCCCCAAAAGAAGAAAGTTTGGTGATGGAGCTTCTGCCAGCAGAACCATTCCAAATCCAGAGGCAGAGAAGAGAAAAGCACGGGAATTTATAGAAATTTGCAGCCCTGCTTCAAAATCATTAATCCTTAATACTATAAAGTTAGTTATGGACTTTAATGAGAGTATACATGATCTCTATAGCTCCCATGAGTGGGAGTTGTATGAGAAGTCTATGACCAAAAGAAGAATCTATGATAGAGAGTATGGAAGGAATGATCCTAATGCACCTCCAAATCCTCCCAAGGACTACCCAAAGCCATTCAGCTATGAAAGAAGGCAACAAGAGAAGAAATAAAGACAGGAACATCAGCAACAAGCCAAAGAATGAACCATGTTCTAAGATTGAGGATTTGAATTGTGTAGAACTGAATTTTGGACAACTCTATATAAATCCTTACTTTTGATGAATATATTCTGTCTTAAATTTTTAGCATTTTACACTGTTTTTCTCCTTTATATATCTAGTCTTTTTATTTGATTATGTTGATATAATTCACCTTAGTGTAGAGGGTTCTGACTTCTATAAATAGGGAGAGATTGTTGGGTATTGTATCCACAATAACCAAGATTTATATGAAGTCACCCTTGAACTAAGATGAATTAAGTTGTATTTGATGTATTGTTTAAGTTATGTGTTTGTAGGACTAAATTTCTAAGTGCAAACCAATATCAGTCTACAATGGGTCACCAAACACAGGATCATACAATGTAATCCCTCATTGTGTGATCCATGGTGTTGACTCATGTGTAGCCTCTCTATTGGGATACACTTTATTTTCCAAGCACTAGTATTGTTGGAGAAAGACATGTTGCTGATTCCATAGAAGAAAGGAAAATTTTTAGGAAACAATTTTCTTCCAAGTATTTTACTCGAGTAAAACTCAAGTACTCGGGTATATTTCCTGATACTACTCGAGTAAGTTAAGTCCGACTTTCGAGTTAGGGAAATGGTTCACGAGAAGTCTGAACATATTTTACGAGTGGCCAGTTCCATTACTCGAGTAGACCCATTATTATTCTCGAGTTAGCAAATTTTCTATCTCAGAGTTTTCTATGTCTTATACTCAAGTAGTCAAGTTCACCACTCGTGTAGATGAGCACCTTAACTCGAGTGACAGAAGTAAAGTACTCAAGTAGTATTTATCCCACTAGAGTAGTTCAGTTCATGTACTCAAGAAGTCTGTTTACTTCTTGAGATGTGTAGATCCAGTACTCGAGTAATTGGTTTTTATCTTCCAGAATTTTCTCCATTTTTTTCCTTTTCTGTCGAGTAGTTCATCTCCACCTCTCGAGTGACCTTTCTAGCACTCGAGTAATCCTTATTCCACTCGAGTGATCATAGATTCTGTTCTGAATTTTCTGAAGGACTTCTTCTCGAGTAGTCTAACATCATCTTCTCGAGAACGCATCTCAGTACTCGAGTACTTCTCTTTTCACTCAAGTAATCCAGTCAATTTTTTAGAAATTTTCGCTAAGTCCAGAACTGACGGAATTTTCAAATGACTTGACGTGATTAGTCCACGTTGACGTCATTAATGCTAATTATGACTATTAGGGAGATCTTATATAAGTTATTATCATTATGACTAATCCTAACAAGCGCCGAAAAGAAATAATCTACGATTTTCTGAATCCATTTTTCTTTTTTCAAAAACGAAAGCTGCTGCCGCTCAACATCGTGCAAATAGCCTAGGGCTTTCGTTCATGAAGATTTAGATCAGTTGACTTATAGATCGAGATTTTTTTTCAACTTCTTCATCTTCTCTCTGATCGTGTGTCAAGAATTTTCAGATCAGGATCCTGCCGTGACTTCTTCAATTTATTCTGATTGCGCCGCAACGTTCAAAGGAAGAAGACCCTGACCGAAATCTCCAAATCTGAGAAATATTATTGTTTGTATTTCATATTCTCAATTTATTCTTGTAGTAGATTATTCTCCGAGTGTAGGAGTATTGTTCTCCGAGTTGTAGGAAGTTTTCATCTTCCGATTGTAGATCCGTATTGTGGATTGAGTTGTAGGAACTTTGTTCTGAGGCATAGGATTGGTTTCAATCCGAGATAGTGGAGTAGTCGAGTCTAGTGCTTTTCTAGATCGGTGAGTGGGAAGTAGATGTACCCATGTTTTGGGAACCACTATAAATCTTATGTCATCTGTGATTGCTTGATTGTTTTTCTGTGTGTAGATCGCTAAAAATTTAATTCTACAAAAAGACGCACAACTCACCTATTCACCCCCTCTAGATGATTTAGGTAGACAACTTGAATATTCACCCCCTTTGGTTGCTCCAAGCACATGACTGGAGATAAAGACAAGTTCCTTTGCCTGGAGAAGAAGAAGGGTGGCATGGTGACCTTTGGCGACAATAGCAAAGGAAGGATACTTGAAAGCGAGACTATAGGTAACAAGGCATTTTCTATTTCTAATATTCAAGTTTGTAGATGGACTTAAGCATAATCTCATTTCTATTAGCCAACTATGTGATAAAGGTCTAATTATCTTATTTGAGTCATTTACAAACACTTGCAGGATTATTGATGCCAAAACTTCTAGTGTATTACTTGTAGCTCACAGAAATAATAATATGTACACTGTTAGTTTTGATGATATTTCTTCATCTAATTTGAAATACCTAGTTACTAAGAATGAGGAATTAGACCTTTGTCATAGGAGACTAGGACATATTAGTAGCAAGCTTATTCTAAAACTATCAAAAAAGAAACTTGTTAGGGGACTTCCCGACTTAAGCGGTAGTTTAAATGTCTTATATGTTCTGTGTCAAAAGGGCAAATTTGTCAAAACCTCTTTCAAAAGAAAAACTAAAGTTTCCACGTCTAGACCACTCGAACTCATTCACATGGACTTGTTTGGACCTCTAAGTACGTGTAGTTTCGGTGGAAAACGATACATCTTCATTATAATAGATGATTATTCACGTTATTGCTGGACGATCTTTCTAGCAAACAAATCTGACACCTTTAGCGAATTCTCCAATCTCTGCATGCGACATCAAAATGAGAATGAGCTAAAGATAAAATGTATTAGATCAGATCATGGAGGAGAGTTTGAGAATGAGGACTTCTCAAAATTTTATGACACCTTAGGAATTAAGAAAGAATTCTCTGCCACTCACACTCCACAACACAACGAGGTTGTAGAAAGAACGAATCGCAGTCTCCAAGAATTAGCCTGTACGATGGTCACCGAGTTCGGCTTGTCACTATTGTTTTGTGCTGAAGCGGTTAACATATCAAGCTATGTGATGAACTGAGTCATGCTTCGTTCACTATTAAAGAGAACTCCATACGAGCTATAATTCTATAAGAAACCTTCTATATTGTACTTTAGAGTATTTGGTTACCCGTGCTACATTCTGAACACTGAGGATCACCTAGGAAATTTTGACAAAAAATCTGATCAAGGCATCTTCTTAGGATACTCGAGCAAGAGTTGGGCCCATAGGATCTACAATTAGAGGACTCTAGTAGTTGAAGAATCAGCTCATGTGTATTTCAATGAAAATTCACCGTCTAATGAGCCCAAGCCGAGTGAAGAGGAGATTGAAGTGAGTGTGCCAATAGCAGATGAAGCTGAGGAGAAATTCATGGAGACTGAAACTCAAAATCTTGAACAAGGATATAGGCCTCGTCATAACTTAATTTTTTTTCAAAGCAACATCATCGTGATCTAGTCATAGGAGAGCCATCACATGGAGCTATAACTCGGTCTGTACTTCATGAGTCATTCTCAAACTTGTGTTTTCTATCTAATATTGAACCCAAGATTGTTTCAGAAGCCTTAAAAGATGAATCGTGGTTCTTGGTGATGAATGAGGAGCTGAAACAATTTGAGCAAAGTAAGGTGTTGGTGTTAGTGGAACGTTCGGATAACCATCCAGTCATTGGCATAAAATGGGTGTTCAAAAATAAACTTGATGGTGAGTCTAGGATAACAAGAAATAAAGCTAGGTTGGTGGCTCAAGGGTATTCTCTGATAGAGGGTGTGGATTTTGAGGATTCAGTGGTCTCGGTTGCTCGTCTTGAGTCCATTCGGATGTTTTTGGCATTTGCTACTTATAAGCAAATTAGATTATATCAAATGGATGTTAAGAGTGCTTTCTTAAACATATATATTAAAGAAGAGGTATATGTCGAGAAAACACCCGGTTTCATGAACGCCGCCTACCCAAACCACGTATACAATTTGGCGAAGGCCTTGTACGGACTGAAGCAGGAACCTCGTGCCTGGTATGATAGGCTCACTACTTTTCTCTTAGATCATGGCTTAAGGATAGGTAGTGCGTACACAACCTTATTTGTAAAGACCAAGAATTCATATCTAATTATATTACAAATCTATGTGCATGATATCATTTTTGGGGCCACGAATGAAAAGATGTGTGAAGAAATTGTCACCTTAATGAAATTCTAATTCGAAATGAGTCTAGTAGGAGAACAAACCAATTTCCTAGGATTTCAGATTTCTCAACGGAAAGACGGGATTTTCATAAGTCAATCAAAACATATCAAAGATATGCTTGTGCGTTTTGGGTACAGTAATTTGAAACAAGTCAAAACTCTTATGAGAGCTACTCTTAAATTGGGAAAAAATGAAAGTCGCATTTCCAACGATCAGACCGGGATTAGAGGTATGATAGGGTCATTTCTATATTTGAGAGCCTCTAGCCCCGATATCACATTCGCGGTGTGGCTTTGCGCTAGATATCAAGCCGACCCTAAGGAGTCACACTTGAAAGTCGTAAAGAACATTTTTTAGGCATTTGATTGGCACGCAAAACCTTGGACTTTGGTACCCACATACCACTAATTTCACACTTCATGGGTACTCAGACTCGTACTATGCCGGATGCTCCCTTGATAGCAAGAGCACAAGTGGTATATGTCACTTCCTAGGGACTGCATTAGTCTACTAGTCAAGTAGAAAACAGAATTCGGTTGCACTGTCTACCACTGAGGCCGAATATATTGCCTTAGGAAGATATTGCACACAAGCACTGTGGATTTCCCAAACATTAGAATACGTTGGCTTAACCTGTTGGAATGTTACACTTAGGTGCGACAGCAGGATTTCCACAGACTTGACATATAATTCAGTGTACCATTCTAGATCAAAACATATCGATGTGCATCACCACTTTATTCGAGATCATATAAAAAAGGAGAACGTGAGTATAGTTTTCATTGGAAATTATGACCAACTAGCAGACATATTCACTAAGCCACTCTCGGATGCACGCTTATCACTACTTCGATTCGAGCTTGGTATTCTGGATCTTTCATCCTAATCATTGTCATGTGTATCTGATTTTTGTTTGAGTTCGTGTATTTATCTGTTTTTTTTTCATATTTTTTTAGTTTACTTGAGTTTCCTTTTTTTTATTCTGCCAAAAAAACAAATAAATATATATATAAATAAATAAAAAAAGTTGTTAACTTATAATACGAAGGGCTCACATGACTGTGACGTAAAGCAGAATGCGTACGTACAATGTTTGAGTTTAGATGTGTAATCTATGTAAACATTATCCTCCGGTCATAGTTGGCTAAATCTATAGGTGCTTAGCTATTGAGTGCGATAAGTTGATGTCGTGTTTGTTGCCTATGCCTCTAAGTATGTTTGAGGATTTAAATAAGGGAATGACTTGACATGATACACACATCCCTAGCCGGTGCACTCAAGGCGAAAAATGTTATGCTTACATGTTATAACCCGTGACACTATATTCTAACATGTTAGAAATACATTGAATAATCAATGTCACGATACATTTGTGATTATATTAGGCATGAAACTTTGGGCAAAAATCTAGTACAAAAGTCGTATGTATATAAGTTAAAGTGCATCTATTTAGGTGGATAGATTTTGATTAACTCGGGGCTCCGTGATTTTAAGAAAATAAATAAAATGGTCAAAGTGATAGATCTACGCTAACAAAATAACCCTATTCAAACTATCACATCTCTTGTCACGGTCCCCCCAAGCACTACTAACTCCTCCTGATAAGTCTTCATGAGCATTATAACGATGAGCACCTTGGATAAAGAGTCACTTCGATCTTGTGTATCGACTATATCATTAGATTATTGCCCCTAGTGTTTTCCCAAATATGACATAGAATGACATGTGAGGTGATTATTCATCTTATTTCTCTTTTGTTAGGTTCCTACATGATCGAGATATCCATGGACAATATGCTTCCTTTCCCTTGGTGTTATCTCGCTCTCGATGCTACACGAACATATGTAATTATCGTGTTTATGACTTCCGCACATAAGAATTGGACTGCAACTACACTATCCTTCTCTTTAGCACAATACGTACTAACACACAATTTACACTCATGACGTTTTTCAATATTTGTGTCACGTGATTACCCTCTCACTCATATAGCATTAAAAACGTACTCCCATGTGCTTAGTTTAGTCTGTGTTGTCCACTTCATATTCTCAAAAAAATGAATATCTTTGACAGTGTTCCTTGCTCCATAGTGTGAACCATGTGCTTTAAATTCTCTGATATGTATTTTTGTTGAGTCACATTTATGTGTGTCATGTTTATCTTTATCTTTGTGTGTACACTACGTGCTATTTGTCTCAACACTCATCATTTCTACTATTTTCATCCTGCATGTCTAGTTGGCCTTGCCCACCCTTTTGATATTATCAAAGGGGAGAATAAATTATTCATGAGCATGTTCATGAGTATGAGTTACGGTCTAAGAGAGGTAAAATATAGGGGGAGTGTACATAGATAGGGGGAGCATGTCAAACATATAGATAGGGGGAGCATGCATAGGGGAGCCATATAGAGAACCTGCAACCTGATGTTAGCCTATAATTATTATACTTTATATACACACTATATCTCACTGTTATTTCTCATGAACGGAAGTTGATATTGTACAACCTCGGGCTCGCGAGAGGACCTCAAAAGCGCGAGATAGACGAGGCGGGGCGAGTGGAATTGATGGGCGAGTGGGACCATGTGGTCCACTCGCAGTTGGCGAGACAAGAGGTCCCTACAGTAGGCGAGACGCCCCTCCTAAGGGCGCGAGAAGGCCTTTGGCCACGAGAAGGACTCATGGCGTCTAAAGTAGGTAAGACGGGAGGAAGGTTCGTCTCGCCGATAGTTTCTCCCCCACTCGCCATACAGAAAGGCCATTTTGACATTTTTATGCCCAAGGGTGTTTTTACTCTTCTACCCCGGGTAATTTTACCCTTTTGCCCTTAGTGGTCTGCGTATAACTTCTCAGAACAGCGGAGTTTGGCTATTAGAAGACCCAATCAGGGGTATTATGGTATTTTCAGGTCAACCCAGTATGGTTATTTGCAGATCCAACTCAGAAAACTATAAATAGACCCATAAGGGCTCCTTAGAAAGCAAGCTGTCATTATCCTCCAAATCTCTAGTACTTTCTGAGAGCTCCTAGCCCAGCTTTTGTCTTTGGAGGGGAAGCTCTCACAGATATTCCGGGTGTGAGGTTTGAAAGAAAACGGTTGTCAACATAAATCACCTAGAGGGGGTGAATAGGTGAGTTGTGCGTCTTTTGCGGAATAAAAAATAATTAGAGCACAGCACAGAACTATCTACCAATATCACAGACGACACAAGATTTATAGTGGTTCCCCAACCTTGGGTACATCCACTTTCCCTCACCGATCTTGCAATCAACTAGACTCGGCTACTCCACTATCTCGGATCAAAAATCGATCCTACCCTCGGAACAAAGTTCCTACAAACTCGATCCAACAAAAGGATCTACACCTCGGAAGATAACAATTCGTACAAACTCGGAGTGAAAAACTCCTACACTCGGAGAAACTTTCTCCTACAAGATTAATAAAGTTTTGGAAAAATTATACAAACAGTAAATCCAATCAGATCTAATGAAACGGCCAGAAAACTTCTTCTTATGGACTTTGCAGCACTATCAGAAATCGTTGAAGAGAGTCTCGGCCCAGATCTGGATCTTCTTGCTTTTACAGAATCAGAGAGAGAAGATGAATGGTGTTGTCGATCTCGATCTGTAACTTTCTTCAGAATGAATCCTCTGAACTTAGAAGCAGTGGCCGGAGAAAATGGTAGCGGCGGCGGCTTCCGTTTCGTGAAAACAGGGAGGAGTCGGCTGAAGAACTTTCTCAAAATAAGATGACAAGAATGCTTGGAGAATTATTATTCGGGTTTGTCATTTTCTGATAAGACCTTATATAGGAGAGACTAATAGTCATAATCGGTCATAATGATGTACACGTGGACCAATCATGTCGCGTGATTTTAAAATCCCGTCAGAAAAATGACTTAGACAAATTTCAGAAAAGGTTCATCCATATACAAGAGTAAGTGAATAGCTACTCGAGTAGATGAATAACTACTCGAGTACATGAAGGAGAATATACTCGGGTGAAGAGAGATAGGCTACTCGAGTAGGTAGAAATCAACTACTCGAGTAAGGCAAAAGAACTACTCGAGTTTGTAGAGAGACTTAATCGAGTACATAACGGATCTACTCGAGTCTATTACATAAACTACTCTAGTACATGAAGTACTACTTGAGTGGGATACTTAGAAAAATTCTGAAGATATCAGCAAGCAACTAGTCGAGTAGTTGAACTAAACTACTCGAGAGGAAGTAATCTACTCGAGTAGGTGAAAGTTCTACTCGAGTAAAAGACTTAGAAAATTCTGGAGTAGGAAAATTTCAAGGTATACGAGGGAAACATGATCTACTCGAGTAGGTATAATGAACTACTCGAGTATGATTCTATCTACTCGAGTATGTGAGTATACTTACTCGAGTGTGTGAGTATACTTACTCGAGTCCATGACTTAGAAAAATTTTGATGAGTGAAGCCTTTAATACTCTGGTATACAGAGTGATCTACTCGAGTATATAAACATGCTACTCGAGTATATGACTACGTCTACTCGAGTACATGACTTAGCTACACGAGAGATACACTTAAGTACTCGAGTACAAGGTTTCTTTACTCGAGTAAATTATGCCCAATCTACTCGAGTAGTTATGGACCTACTCGAGTAAAAGACTTAGAGAATTTTTGTTGTTGGAAAGCTCTTTCTTCTAATGCAGTCAACTTCCAATCCTTTTCCCAAGTCCAATAGCTTGAATATGAAGTGTATCCCAATAGAGAGACCACACATGAGTCAACACTTTGGAATATGCAATGAGGGATTACATTGCACAGTTCCTGTGTTTGGTGACCCACTGTGGACTGACATTGGTCTACACTTCACAGTGAAATTGCTACAAATATATAACTCAAACCAAGCATCAAATACAACTTAATTCATCTTAGTTCCAGGGTGACTTCATCAAATCTGGGTTAGTGTGAATGTAATACCCAACAATCTCCCCCTATTTGTTGAAGTCAGAACCCTTTACACTAAGGTGAATTATGAACATAAAAGAAACTAAGTAGAAAAACATGAGCAGGTAGGCAATAGACAATGAAAAAGATAATTAGACAGAAATTTAGAATTGTATATATGTAAATTTCCAAAAACATCAAGTCTACAACTTGTCATTTCAATCTCTCAACATATTTTAGGTTTAGGCTTGGGATTGCTGCTTATACATCTTTTCTTGCTGTCTCCTTAGGTAGCTGAAAGGCTTAGGGAAATATTTAGGAGGCCTTGGAGGAGCAGCAGGGTTATTTCTCCAAAACTCTATTTCATGGATCTTCCTTTTTAGCATTAATTTCTCATATAACTCCCATTCCTGGGAACTGTAGTGAATGCTCCTGTTCTCATTGTGATCCATAACTAGCCTGAGTGTGTCCAAAATTAGAGACTTGGAAGTTGGAGACCAAGCTTCAGCGTGGTTAGGAGCTCTAGTAGGAGCAGTCCTGCTAGCAGGGGGACCTTCACCATACTTCCTTTTCTTCTTGTGGATTCTGATCTCTGGGGGAGCTTGAAGGAAGATATCAGCAGGGTCTTCTGGAGCATGGGAGTCTGGAGGGTCAACTGTGTCTCCAGGCCTGGGAGAGAAAGAAGGTTGCAAAGGAATAGCTGGGGCAGCAACATCAGTAGCTAGGGGGTTTAAGTGATGAGGAATGATGTTGGGGTCAACTGCAAGATCTGACAAGATCTGATTGTGCATCCAGACAACAGTGTCATAGGTGTGAAACTTGACACTCTGTATCTGGGCTAGCACATCATCATGAATGGCCTTCACATGAGCTTCCCATATAGCTGTCTTCTGAGTAGCAGATTTTTCTACCCGTTCTTTGAGTTCTTTTATCAAACCCTCCCCCTTTCTGATTTCAACATATAGCTGAGCTATAGTATCATCTTTGAAAATACCCACTTCTTCACAGATTTTCATTTTGTTTGCTTCATTTCTCTTGTCTAGCTCTATCTGATTGTTAGCAAGTGTGACACCTTGTTCCATAACATTGCCAACACTAGTGATAGTGTGGTCTATGGCTTTCCCACCAAGTTGAAATAAATACTGGAGCTTGTTAGTATTATGATGAATTTCAGCAAAGCCTCTGCTCATCTCAGTCTCAACAGCAGTTACCTTGTTAGTGACTATTTTTAGAGAGGTGTCAAAATAAGTTCTCTGTTCTTGAAGAAGAAGGGCAATATGTTGTACCAAACCTGAGGAGGAAGAGACGAGAACATCATTAGAGGGAGCAGCAGAAGGGATAGGAGGGGTTACCCAAGGAGCTATTTCTTCAATGATGACAGAGCTGAGAGCTCTGGTGCTATGAATAATATCATCCATTTCTTCTGTAGTATGGGGAATGGAGAAATCTAGGTTTCTGAGAGGGGCCTCAGCTGGCTCAGGAGAAGGCTCATAAGAAATAAGAATGGTATCTTGCTTGTCTTGTTGGAGGATGTGGAGATGGTGTTGGAGTCCTGGCTGGAGAATGGGCAGGAAACTGGGCTGGAGAAAAGTCCTTTTAACCTTCAGAGGTTGGAGCTGGAGGAGATAGAGGAGGAGGGGGGTGCACTTCTTCAGAGAGCTCTGCAATCATAGCATCTATAGCAGCAGCTGTGGACAGAAGAGTGTCTTGACGTACTTGGTCTGAAGGAGTGGCTGGACTCTGTGGAGTATGAGGTAGGGAAGAAAGTGCTTGCTGAGGAGAGAGCTGCCTGACTGGGATAGAAGGAGCAGGCTCCCCCTCACTTAGTGTACCAGAGGAGCTGGCCACATGATGAGGAGAGGGAGATGGAGTCCTGTCCTCTATGGCTGGAACTTCTGGAACTTCAGAGAGCTTTGCAGCTTGGGCAGAATTCTTTAACTTGAGATCCCATCTCTGAATGGAAGAGATGGAGACCTTATTCATGTGGTGAAGAGGGGTCCCTTTGGAGAAGTTGAAGACTTCAGGATTGGTTTCATGGAGGAGCAGAGAGATGATTCTGGCGTAGTTGGGGGATTTCGAGTTGTCCTTGATTTTATCCAGAATCAGCATACCAAATTGATATTTCTTGCGGCAGACAATTGCTTACATCATGTCGAAGAAATATGATGGAATGTCTCTGATGGAGTGTGTGTTGCAGAGTAGAATCTTGCCAATAATGTCAAATAGGAATTTTCCTTCAGCGTTCATGTATGACCTTTTAATATACTGAGCTTCAGGAGAAATGCCACAGAAAAGGGCTGTTCGGTCAGAGTCTTCATCATCTAAATCATCTTCTTCATCAACAATCAGCATTCGTAGAAGCTGAGAGACAGAGGTCTTGGTGAACTTAAGTTTCAAACCCTTCACTTTGGATTTTAGGACTTTGCCATTCCTTCTGACCTTGAGATTGGAGAAGAATTCGTCAACTTCTGGGAATAACACGCGACAGGGTTCCTGGAGAATGAAGGAGAGGCCGGCGGTGTCGAGAAGGATGAGGAGGTTGTGGAAGTCATCTGAGAGCTCTGCAATGCCTGCGGTGACTAGTTCTGAGCCGACGCCGATCTTGGAAGAAGCCGCCATGGATGTGATTGACTGGAAGAAGTGAGGAGAGAGGCAGCTCTACAACAGCGGCGGAGGAGAGTGGGCGAATCGGCGTAGTAGACGAAGCGGCAGAGGGTACTCGAGAGAAAGAAATAATGTCGTGTACGTTTGAGTTTTCGGAATTTCATATATATAATCCTTAAATTACCGCTAATTAATTTAGAGGAAGAGACGGCATTTAGCCTTGGGTGGCGAATAGAACAAATTTCAAAAACTGGGAAACAAAACACGAGAAAGAGATAGACTACTCGAGTAGGTAAGAGGTTACTCGAGTAGATCGTCAGAAGTTACTGGAGTCGGTCTGCAGAAAGTACTCGAGTAGGTGGAGTGAAATACTCGAGTAGATCAGTGAATTACTCGAGTAGGTAAGTGACGTACTCGAGTAGGTAAGTAGGTACTCGAGTAGGCACACTCTTATACTCGAGTAGGTAGAGAAGAGTACTCGAGTATGTCAGTTGTTACTTGAGTAGGTCTGCCGTGACTCGTGTAGGGAAGTAACATACTCGAGTATGTCTTATTCTTCTCGAGTTGAATTTTGAAAAAGTTGAGAAAAAGTAGATTTTGACTAACCCCTTGCAATTACTTGCTTCATAGTCATCCAGCCTTCTTTAGTCCTCTTTGTTGAGCATCCCAAGCTCTGTCTTGAAGAACGAGAACTTGGTCTCGTCCAGCAGCTTCTTGAAGATATCTGCAACTTGCCTATCTGTAGGCACATATTGGAGATCTATGTCAACATGCTCCACATGTTCCCGGATGAAGTGATACCTTAGCTCAATGTGCTTTGCCCGGTTGTGGGAGACTGGATTGTTGGAAATTGCAATTGCGCTGGAGCAGTCACAGTATAAGGGAATATCCTTGAACTGCAGGTTGTAGTCCTCGAACTGATTCTTTATCCATAGCAATTGTGCGCAACAACTGCCTGCAGAGATATACTCTGACTCAGCCGTTGAGATTGCGACACAGTTCTGCTTCTTGCTACTCCAGGAGATTAGCCCTCTTCCGAAGAATTGGCAAGTCCCTGAGGTGCTTTTCCGGTCGTCTTTGCTACCTGCAAAATCTACATCTGAAAACCCAATTAGTTCGCTGTCATTACTTCTTGGGTACCATAAGCCAAGATTTGGTGTGCCTTTAAGGTATCTCAGGATCCGCTTTACAACAGCATAATGAGATTCCTTAGAGTTTACCTGAAATCTAGCACAGACACATGTTGAAAACATTATGTCAGGCCTACTGCCAGTAAGATAGAGCAAGGACCCAATTATGCTTCTGTACTTGGTTTCATCAAAAGGTTTCCCTTTTTCATCCTTATCTAGAGACATAGTTGAGCCCATTGGAGTCCTCATAGAGGTTGCGTTCTCCATTCTGAATTTCTTAATTAGCTCTTTGGTGAACTTGGTCTGTGAGATGAAAATTCCATCTTCAGATTGTTTCACCTGAAGCCCTAAGAAATACTTCAGCTCGCCCATACTACTCATTTCAAACTTCCCTTGCATAAGTTTTGAGAACTTTTTGTAGAGGTTGTCATCTGTAGAGCCAAAGATAATGTCGTCGACATAGATTTGTGCTGGCAAAATCTTGCATTTTATTTCCCTAAGAAATAATGTCTTGTCTATCTTTCCCCTTGTGAACTTGTTCTCAAGTAGAATGGTAGACATCGTTTCATACAAAGCTCTAGGAGCTTGTTTCAGACCATATAGGGCCTTGTGCAAAAAATAGACATGATCAGGAAAGTTAGGATCAACGAAACCTAGAGGTTGTTCCACATACACTTCCACCTTTATGTTAGCATTCAGGAAGGCCGACTTCACATCCATCTGAGAGGCGGTGAAGCCTTTGAAAGCAGCATATGCTATGAACAACCTTATTGCCTCCAGCCTCGCCACTGGAGCATATGTCTGATCGAAGTCGATTCCTTGGTCTTGACGATAGCCTTTAGCGACGAGTCTGGCCTTGTTCTTTATGATAGTTTCATCTTCGTCCATCTTATTCCTGTAAACCCATTTTGTTCCAATGATGTTCTTTCCTTTGGGTCTTGGAACAAGCATCCACATATTACAGCGCTTGAACTGATTTAGCTCTTCTTCCATTGCCATTATCCATGATGCGTCTGAGTTTCCTTCCTCAAATTTCTTTGGTTCAACCTGGGAGAGAAAACTCAAATGGAGATTCTCATTAGTTGTACCTCTCCGAGTTCTGGCACCATCCTGGGGATCTCCTATGATCTGGTCCATGGGGTGATCCTTCAGATGTCTGAGCTCTAAAGTTCTTCCATCTGGATTATCTTCAAGCACTGGAGTGATTTCTTCATCCTGGATGACTTCTTCATTTTGATCATCAGCCTCTCCAATAGGAGTTGGAGTGGTGATCTAAATGAACTTCTCGCCTTTGTCTTCGGACGGATCATCCAAGCTAGTTTCATTCATCTTTTCACCTGCATTTTCAATGAGCACACTAGACGGATTGCTTTGCAGCAAGCTCGTCTCATCAAATACAACATGTATTGATTCTTCCACCACCAAGGTTTTTTTATTAAATATCCTATATGCCTTACTATGGATTCTATATCCTACAAAGATACCTTCAAAGCTCTTTTCGCTGAACTTGGTGGTATGATACTTACCATTGTTAAGTATGAAGCATTTACAGCCAAAGATTCTAAAGTATGAGACTGTTGGTTTCCTGCCTTTCAGAAGTTCGTAAGGTGTCTTATTGTGGTCTTTGTTTATGAGTGCTCGATTTTGCATGTGGCATGCAGTGTTGACGGCCTCAGCCCAGAAGTACTCCGGTAGTGAATCATCACTCAACATGGTCCTGCAGGCCTCTATGAGTGTTCTGTTGCTTCTCTCAGCCACTCCATTATGTTGTGGAGTACGAGGAGAGGAAAACTCATGAAAGATAACTAAGCTTTCACAGAATTCTGTCATGGCCCCAGATTTGAACTCTGTTCCGTTGTCACTTCTGATTTTGACTATGGAGCAGTTGTATTCATTCTGGACTTGCCTGAAAAATTAGTAACGATGTCGAAGGTATCTGACTTGTGTTTCAGAAAGAACACCCACGCAAAGCGCGAGCAGTTGTCAACAATTACCAATGTGTAGTCCTTACCTAACAAACTTCTAATTTGCAGTGGACCAAACAAGTCCATGTGCAGTAGATGGAGACATCTGCTAGAGTCTTTGCCAATAATGCTTTTAAAGGTAGCCGTTGTTTGCTTGCCTTTTACGCATGCATGACAAGGTCTGTCTTTGAAGCATTTGAAATTCGGGGCATCACGTACCAAGATCATTGAAAATAGTTTATTAATGGTTTTGAAATTAATATGTGCTAGTCTCTTGTGCCATTGTTCACCAAGAGACGCACTATCTTTTGCTAAAAGACACACTGGTGTAGAGGAATCAATACAAATGAAATTTAAACAGAAATTATTCCTGCTTCGAGTGCCGGATAGAGTCATTTCCATATTGTCAACGGATTTTATTAAGCACTTATCAGCATGGAACTCAACTATGTATCCTTTATCGCATAGTTGGCTTATGCTAATGAGATTGTATTCCAATCCTTCGACATAGGCCACATCCGAGAAGGATAAATTGCCGTTAGTAATCATACCATAGCCTCTAGTAATTCCACGGTCTGAACCTCCAAAGATGACCTTTGGTCCATTCACGACTGGAGTAAAGTTCTGAATGAGGCTTCTAGTCCCGGTCATACGCCGAGAGCATCCGCTGTCTAAATACTAGATGGGCATTTTGTTGGCCTTTGTACATACCTGTAATCATGATCACGTTGCCTTAGGAACCCAAACACGTTTGGTCCTTGGTCTCGGGTTAGAGTGCTCCCCCTACGAGTGTTAGCATTGTGAGCGGTTTTTCTCAAATTGCTGACATGAGGGGTTGCAGCATTTCTGGAATTGAACCAGCAATATATGGCGAAGTGACCAACCTTGCCACAACACCAACAGTCAAATCTATTGTACCTTTGCCTCAAGATCTCCTGCTTGACCTTTTGGAACTTTGGTCTAGCAGGGGTAGCATTCTTGGAGGAAGATGCCTCATGATGATGGCAATCACATGACTTCTTCTCCTTTATGGGCTTCTCTACAACGGCTTTGTCTTTGGTGGCTTCTTGAAGTTATGCCCATGACTGAAAGGGCCATAGCTCTGAAGAATAACTTCTTCATAAGGTGCCTTAAAGACACTTTTGCCAAAGTTTCGGGGTCGAGCCCATCCTTAATAGCGGGACTTTGGCTCTACATAAGTAGCCCTAGCAAAGTGCCCGTATGATGAGTCAAAATCAAACTCATTTGATGGAAAGATGACCTTTTTGAATGTGGTTTTATTTTGAGGGGCTTTTCCCTTTTCTTCGGCTGAGGCCTTTTTGGCGGCCTTATTTTTCCGTTGATTCTTGTTTCTCCTAGAGGATTTACTAGGAGCTTCTTCATGGCCTAGTCCAGCTCCCTTGGCCTTTGCTGAGAATTCAGCAATGAATGGAAGAACTGTTTTGGGCTTCGAGAGACTTTCAACAAGTTTCCTTTCAGCCGCAAGTTCGGCTTCCAATCCTTTGATGATCTTCTCCTTAAGGTCAAGGTGCCCAAGAGCCTTATTATATTCTTCAATAGCATTATTGAAGTTTTCTTCGAGTGAGTCAGTCTTTGCGGCTTTCTCTCTCAAGATGCTCTCCTCGGCTTTTAGAGATTTCATCTCTTTAGCCTGAGTCTTCACGACTCGACGACATTTGTCGTAAGCCATGATTAACTCCTTGTACTGGGCCATTAGTTCTGACTCATCGTCAGAGGAGCTACCCTCACAATCACGTTCAGAGACTTCAGAATCTGAAAGAGTGGTATGAGAGTTTACCTTCCTAGTGAACTGGGGCTCTTGTTCATCATCTGTTTGAGCCATTAGCCCAAAGTAAGCTTCTTCTTCTTCGCTTGACTCAGATGAGTCGGAGTCGCTAAGAGTCTTGCACTTCTTGGCTATGAGGCTCTTCTCTTTCCTCCTCTTGTTGTATGAGGATTTCTTTTCTTCTCTTCTACCACCCTCCTTCTTCTTGTGAGGGCTGTTAGCAATGACGTGACCTAGCTTATTACAGCAATAGCAAATGATGTCAGTTGAAACGTATTTGTTCTGTTTAGTATTGTACCTTTCGTGGCTGCTTGTGCCTTTTATTTGTCGATCGTTATCGCGTCGCGATCTTCTGTATGAGGCATCCTTGCATTTCCATTGTTTCTTTTTATTAAGAAACTTCTTGAATTTCCTTGAGAGTAAGGAGAACTCTCCTTCAGATAGTTCAGAGCCTGAGGTGCTAGACTCTGATGTTTCTTCTTCTTCATCAACTTCTGGAACTGGAGCGGGGGAGGCAGCCTTAGTATTTCTGGAGGTGTCTGCCTTCAGAGCGAAAAATTTCTCCTTTAGTGCACACCTGCCTTTCTCTTCTCCAGCTTTTCTTGTATTGATTTGGAGTTCATAAGACATAGCTTTCCAAAAAGATTTTGCGGGTCCGTTTCAGCTAGCTTCCCGAACTCCTTGATGGCGCATACCTTGTTATCTCATTCCTTGGTTAGGGATCTCAAGATTTTGTCATTCAGTTCTCCGTGGGTGAAGACACGACCATACACCCTTAGGCCATTCACAATTTTGAAGAAGTTCTCAAAGGTGTCGGCAATTGTTTCCTTCTTCCCTTGTCGGAACGCTTCATATTTTTGATTGAGAAGGGATCTCCGATCATCCCTTACTTCTTCAGTTCCTTCCATCAAAGTGACTAAGGAATGCCACATTTCCTTAGATGATTGACAGTGAATCAAATTCTGCAGCATCGAGTCATCGACTGCACTTGCTATAATGTTCTTAGCTTTCTTGTCGAGGGAGACAAGTGCAATCTCGTCTTTGTCGAGATCCATTAGCTTTTTGGGAACTTTCTTGGTAGTGTCGATAGTGGACACAGTCATGGGAACGTAAGGGCCTTCTTCAACGATCATGAAGATCCTTGGATCAACAGCTTCCATGAAAAATTTTATCCTTTCTTTTCACATGGGAAAGTTATTTGTGTTGCACAGTGGGAGCTTGGCGAAATCTTTACCCTTGTCCATTTTAATGGTAGAATCTTTCAGACAACAGATTTGGATCTGATCAAAGTGTTAACCTTTTGACGATCAACCTCCCTCTGATACCAATTGAAAGAAAACGGTTATCAACCTAAATCACCTAGAGGGGGGCGAATAGGTGAGTTGTGTGTCTTTTGCGGAATAAAAAATAATTAGAGCACAACACAGAACTATCTACCAATATCACAGACGACACAAGATTTATAGTGGTTCCCCAACCTTGGGTACATCCACTTTCCCTCACCGATCTAGCAATCAACTAGACTCGGCTAGTCCACTATCTCAGATCAAAAATTGATCCTACCCTCGGAACAAAGTTCCTACAAACTCGATCCAACAAAAGGATCGACACCTCGGAAGATAACACTTCCTACAAACTCGGAGTGAAAAACTCCTACACTCAGAGAAACTTTCTCCTACAAGATTAATAAAGTTTTGGAAAAATTATACAAATAGAAAATCCAATCAGATCTAATGAAACGGCCAGAAAACTTCTTCTTATGGACTTTGCAGCACTATCAGAAATCGGTGAAGAGAGTCTCGGCCCAGATCTGGATCTTCTTGCTTTTACAGAATCAGAGAGAGAAGAAGAACGGTGATGTCGATCTCGATCTGTAACTTTCTTCAGAATGAATCCTCTGAACTTAGAAGCAGTGGCCGGAGAAAATGGTAGCGGCGGCGGCTTCCGTTTCGTGAAAACAGGGAGGAGTCAGCTGAATAACTTTCTCAAAATAAGATGACAAGAATGCTTGGAGAATTATTATTTGGGTTTGTCATTTTCTGATAAGACCTTATATAGGAGAGACTAACGGTCATAATCGGTCATAATGATGTACAGGTGGACCAATCATGTCGCGTGATTTTAAAATCCCGTCAGAAAAAGGACTTAGACAAATTTCAGAAAAGGTTCAGCCATATACACGAGTAAGTGAATAGCTACTCGAGTATATGAATAACTACTCGAATACATGAAGGAGAATATACACGGGTGAAGAGAGATAGGCTACTCGAGTAGGTAGAAATCAACTACTCGAGTAAGCAGAAAGAACTACTCGAGTATGTAGAGAGACTTACTCGAGTACATAATAGATCTACTCGAGTACAAGAAAAACTACTCGAGTATATTACATAAACTACTCGAGTACATGAAGTACTACTCGAGTGGGATACTTAGAAAAATTCTGAAGATGTCAGCAAGCAACTACTCGAGTAGTTGAACTAAACTACTCGAGAGGAAGTAATCTACTCGAGTAGGTGAAAGTTCTACTGGAGTAAAAGACTTAGAAAATTCTAGAGTAGGAAAATTTCAAGGTATACGAGTGAAACATGATCTACTCGAGTAGGTATAATGAACTACTCGAGTATGATTCTATCTACTCGAGTATGTGAGTATACTTACTCGAGTGTGTGAGTATACTTACTCCAGTCCATGACTTAGAAAAATTTTGATGAGTGAAACCTTTAATACTCGGGTATATAGAGTGATCTACTCGAGTATATAAACATGCTACTCGAGTATATGACTACGTCTACTCGAGTACATGACTTAACTACACGAGAGATACACTTAAGTACTCGAGTACAAGGTTTCTTTACTCGAGTAAATTATGCCCAATCTACTCGAGTAGTTATGGACCTACTCGAGTAAAAGACTTAGAGAATTTTTGTTGTTGGAAAGCTCTTTCTTCTAATGCAGTCAACTTCCAATCCTTTTCCCAAGTCCAATAGCTTGAATATGAAGTGTATCCCAATAGATAGACCACACATGAGTCAACACTTTGGAATATGTAATGAGGGATTACATTGCACAGTTCCTGTGTTTGGTGACCCGCTGTGGACTGACATTGGTCTACACTTCCCAGTGAAATTCCTGCAAACATATAACTCAAACCAAGCATCAAATACAACTTAATTCATCTTAGTTCCAGGATGACTTCATCAAATCTGGGTTATTGTGAATGTAATACCCAACAAGGTGGGACTTCCCTGCTGAGGCTTTGGGTCAGTCTTAGGTCCTTTGCAAACTAGTCGAGAGTCAGAGCTCGAGAGAAGTAGGTGTTGGTTGCACCCCTATTTTTGAACTCCCGTTGAGGTCAATTTTGGCTTAAACCATTCTAGTGCGGTGAGCATGGAAGGTAGCTGATACAAGAAATACTTGAGTTTAGTCCCATGGTTGGAGGTGAAGGTGAAGGGTCTGCATCTGGAGGTTCCCCCACTCGGGGAGAGGAGGCTACAAGGAAGATGTCGGAGGACTTCAGGCGAGAAGTCCTGTAGACCATTAGCTTGGCCTTCTCGGAGAGGAGTGAGTGGGCGACTCCTCAGGTTCCAGTGGTGGCGGTCCTGCTCTTCGGTGAGAATGCCCCTGGGCAGCACCCCAGGAAGGAGGTCCTGCTGTAAGTCGACGAGAGGGACGTGGCCGCGCAGGAGCACTTCCCAAGCCAGCACCCAGGCAAGGAGACTCTGGCATATTTGGGTGAGAGGGAGGCAGCTGTGCAAGAACTCTTCCTGGGCACGGTATCGCGGATCGGGCTAGCCAGCCGAGGCCGCGAGAAGTGGCCTTTCTCCAGGAAGGAGGCGAAAGGCCTTTCAGCGAGCTCATCATCTCAACTCCGGTTCCAGAGGGGTTCCGGGAGCCGGACATGTCCTATTACTCAGTGAAAGATGACCCTGTACAACATGTGTAGTAGTTCGAAGATGTGGTTTTGATAAGGTAGATGACAGATGGCTTCAAGTGTTGGTTGTTTGCCATCATACTGAAAGAGAAGGCCCGGGACTAGTTCCACTAATTTCCAGCGAGCTCGATATATAGCTTTGAAGATCTGCGCTGAGGACAAGACACTGGGTCACTATGTTGACCTATTTCTGGAAGAGATCCTCCTGGTCCAGGAGGTCCCAAGGTACGCACTGATGCTCGCCTTCACCCTGGGGTTGAGGCCAGGATTCTTCATTATGGAGTTGAAGAGAGTGCCCCCATCTCCTTTGAGGAGCTCATGGAGAGGGCGGCGAAATAGATAGACTTCGAGTGGGAAAATCCAGCGTTTGTCAGGAAGTTGGCCAGGATGGCGGAAGATGATGTGAAGGAGCCTGCAGCGGGAAGGCAGAGGGAGCCGAGAGAGCAGAGGGAGCAAAGAGGAGAAAGAAGGAGGGAAGAACCCCGAGGGTAGGGGCAGCAGCAGGGATGGGGGGCCCGGGAGCCGAATAACCTGTTGGGTTGGAGGCCCCAGGAGGGTCGCCCCCAGGGCCAAGGAGGAGGCTACTAGGGAAGAGATAACTTACGAGAACCCAGGAGATTTGACCAACCGGTGTGGAGACAAGGGCCAAGGGGACACCTCCCGCTACCGCAAGAGGCCATGGAGGTGGGCAAAGGAAGAGGAGCAAGGAGAGGAGATCGAGGAGCTGGGAGAAGAGGAGGAGGAGAAGGAAGAACGGGTAGGGAGGCGTTGCTATTTTGTGACTTCCACTAGGAAGAAGGTCACGCGACGGCCACCTTCCCTGAGTTCTTAGAGATGAGAGAAGAAAGAGGAGCAGGGAGGCAGGATCCTCCGGTTAGGATCATGGAAGTGTAGCAGGGGGAGGAAGAAGATAGATGTGAGGATCGGGTAGACGTGGGAACCCGGGGAGGGATCAGGGTGATCCACGGAGGGGTGGGGATCAAGGAAACCAGCAAGGTTAGCCTTCAAACCATGTACCGAAGGGGGGTCGCCTCTACCTATCATGCTTCCCCACCGAAAGAAAAGATCACCTTCTCGTCAACAGACATGCCGGACTATGAAGATCCGTTTTGTGACGCCCTGGTGATCCAGACGGCAGTGGAGAATTTCGTGGTCTCGAGGATACTGGTGTACAATGGGAGCTCAGTAAATGTTATCTTCAAGAAGGCCTTTGATGATATGAGGGTTGAGGGGAAAAGGATCTTGGCTTCGGATGGACCGCTGTTCGGATTTTCTGGAGAAAGGAAGGAAGTAGGAGGGGTAGGGCTGCATGTGAAGTTGGGAGGCGTGTCACAGAACTACAGGTTCGTGATAGTGGACGCTCCGAGAAGTTACAATGTCATCTTTGTATGTCCCCTCATCAGCGCCTTTGGTTGAGTCTCCTCCTCATTCCACCAATGTCTTAAGTTCAATAACGGAGGGGTGCAGGTCAGGATCAGGGGGGATCCGAAGGTGGCGAGGCAATGCTATGTGACGACGGTCAACACTGTATCCTAGATGGCCGAGACAGAAGAGTTGGAGAGGGAGATGGTGGAGTAAGAGGAGAACGTTGGAGAAGTGGAGATGAGCCTAGGGGAGGAGAGGAAGGAGACTGTGGAGGAGCAGGGAAAAGCTGAGAAGGAGGTCGGAGGGGCGCGGAGGTTGAGCAGCAGCGGGAGAGGCCGGAGGAGGCAATGGAGGTAGAAGAGCAAGTAACAGGAGGTGTGGAGAGAGAGGCCCGGAGGGGCGTGGAAGTCGAGAAGCAGCAGGTGGGGCTGGAGGAGGCGATGGAGATTGAGGAGGAAGTAGGAAGGGAGGAGGAGTTGGAGCGGGAAGAAAAAGCAAGGGTCAACTGGGAGTAGTGGTGGCTGGAGCCAGCCAAGGAAGTAGTGGAGATGGAGGTCTTCACCAGCGCAGGGCAGGTGCAGAGGGTGTGGGTCAGCGGGGGCTTGAGTCCCGAGGACCAGGAGCGAGTGTGGGCCTGCATCCAAAGCAACATCGACATCTTCACTTGGAGCACGGCAGACATGCCGGGCATCGACGCGGACGTGGACTGCAACCGCCTGAGCCTGGACCCCGCACTCGTCCTATACGCCAAAAGATGAGGGTCATCGCCACCAAGCTAGAGGAACCCATCCGCGAGGAGGTCAGAAAGCTCCTGGATGCCCACTTCATCTCGGAGATCCAGCATCCAGGCTGGATCTCTAATGTGGTAATCGTTAATAAAGGGGGTGGGAAATGACGAATGTGTATCGATTCCTCTTTGTTAAATAAATCATGCCCTAAGGATTGCTAACCCCTACCTCAGATCGACGCGCTGGTTTATTCAGCCGTCGGTTTTTCTATTATGAGCATTTTGGATGCTTTTTCAGGTTATCACCTGATCCGGATGCACCCTCCCGATGTTAAGGATATTTTCTTCATCACGAGGGAGGGATGCTTCAGTTATAAAATGATGTCATTTGGGTTAAAGAACGCAGGGGCTACATACCAACGCATGATGGATTGTGTCTTCCGAGATCAAAGGGAGAGAAACTTGGAGGTCTATGTCGATGACCTGATGATTATGAGCAAGTGTGTGGATTCACACCTTCAGGATCTAGAAGAGACGTTTGCCACCCTGCGGACGTTCAAGATGTGGCTGAACCCCTTGAAGTGTGTCTTCGGGGCCAGCCGCATGAAGTTCCTCGGGCATCTCTTGACTCCGGCAGGGGTGGAGCCTAACCCGGACAAGGTGAAGGTCATCCTAGATTTGGAATCACCTCGTGATGCCAAGGAGGAATAGCGCTTGACAGGTAAATTGGCTGGGCTATGTAGATTCCTCTCCAGGTCATGGGACAAGTGTTCTTTATTCTTCAAGGTGTTGCGAGGGAACCAAAGATTTGAGTGGACCGCCGAGTGCGAAGAAGCCTTCCAAGGGCTGAAGAGACAGCTCTCTCGGGTTCCTCTGCTTCAAAGCCCAAAAGAAGGGGAGGACCTGACATTGTACCTTGGAGTAGTAGCTGAGGCGGTGAGATCCGTTCTAGTAAGGGAAGAGGAAAATAAGCAACTGCCAATCTACTACGTCATCCGGATCTTGAAGAAGGCAGAGCTCCGCTACCCCATCCTCGAAAAGTGGGCTTACGCTTTGGTCATCTCGGCAAGGAATCTCCGACCGTATTTTCAAGCGCACTATATTAGGGTGGTGACCGACCATCCTCTTCGCAAGATCTTTGAAGGGGTAGAGCACTCGGGAATACTTGCCAAGTGGTCCATCGAACTAAGCGAGTTCGACATCTCTTTTGTTCCGAGACTCTCCATTAAGGCGCAAGCGGTGGCGGACTTTCTGGCGGACTATGTTGTTGAAGTCGAGGACGGGGAGCCATAGCCACAGGAAGCGTGGAAGATGATGGTTGATGGGGCCTCAAGAAAGTATTCCCTCGGGGGATGAGTGGTGCTGATAAGCTCACAGGGAGTCGCAATAGAGCAGGCGGTGGCTTACCACTTTCCGGTGACCAACAACCAAGCAGAGTATGAGGCCATGATCGCCGTCCTTCGCTGGCAAAGGAGCTTGAGATCTAGGACGTGGAGGCCTTCACTGACTCCATGGTAGTAGCGTCACAGATCCGAGGAGAGCTTGAAGCTCGGGAGCCTACCCTCCTAAAGTACCTATCCATGGTAAGGGAGATCATCGGTGGGTTCTGTTCATTCTCAATCTAGCATGTCCCTAGGGAGGAGAGCGCGGCCACCGATCGATTGGCAAAGTTCGGACCTCAGGGAGGAGGGACCCTTACTGAACAATTTCGGCCAGCAATTGAGGAAGGGGAGTTAATGGAGGTAAGTCGGCGATCCTCGTGGGTGGACCCATTGGTAACCTTCCTGACCACTGGCAGGCTGATGGAGGAGGTTAAGGATGCAAAGAGCTTCAGGCGCAAGGCAGATGATTACTTGATAATGGAAGGCGTGTTGCATCGTAAGATGTTGCCAGGGCTCCTGGCAAGATGTATATCCAAAGAAGAGGTCCCAAGGATCCTGTGGGAGGTACACTCGGGCGAGTGCTGCAGCCACTCGGGAGGAAGTACATTGGAGGCAAGTGTAATAAGGCAGGGGTATTTCTGGCAGACCCTGAGGAAGGATGCATCAGAGTTCGCAAAAAGGTGCCAAAAGTGCCAGTTGTACGCCGCCCTCCAACTCTTGTCTGCACAAAGACATAGAAGCATAACATTGTCATGGCCTTTCGCCATCTGGGGGATGGACTTTATCGGGCCTTTCCCTCCGGCTACTAGGCAGAGGTGGTTCCTCCTGGTCATGGTTGATTACTTCTCAAAGTGGCTGGAGGTTAATGCCGGGGCCAAAGTCACCTCGCAAGTCATAAGGAACTTCGTTTGGGGGGAGATCATATGCAGGCGCGGGCTGCCTCAAGCGATAGTGACAGATAATGGTCCCCAGTTTTCCTGTGAAGAGTTCATCAGCTTCTGCGCCGAGCTGGGGATAGATCTCAGATTTTCCTCTGTCCACCAGCCCTGGAGCAACAGCCAGGTGGAAGTGACAAACAAAATTATTGTGAACCTACTCAAGAAACAAGTGGAGAACTTGAGAGAAAATTGGGTGGAGCAGCTCCCCTCGGTCCTGTGGGCCTTGCGAATGACCCAGAACACGGCCAATGGCGAGACCCCCTTCAAGCTTTCTCACGGGTGCGAGGCTGTCTTGCCAGTGGAGTTCGAGGTTCGGTCCCCACGGGTCACAGCCGCGAGCGAAGTAGATGAGACTTGGAGGTTGGAGAACGAGGAGGGGTTACGCCTCTCGCTAGACATGGTGAAAGAGCTGTAGGATGTGGCAGGCATCAGGCAAGAAGAGATCAAGCGGCGGATGGCTAAGTATTTTGATAAGCATAGCAGGGTCAAGTAGTTCGCCGAAGGAGATCTGGTGCTGAAAAAGGTTGAAGCGGTAGGATGGTCGTCCCCCGTGGCCAAGCTCAACCCAAACTGGGAAGGGCCTTACATAGTAAAGCAGGTCCTTAGAACAGGAGGTTACTACCTCCAGGACGTGGAGGGGAGGACCTTGAGCCACACCTGGAGCGGCGATGACCTAAAACGCTTCTACCCGTGAGAGGGGGAAGGTGTAATTATGTATCCAAAATCAAGCTGGTTATACTACATCAATTAAGTTGTTTTCCTCTTGCCTGTTGTGAAATTCTTATGATAGGATGTAATTATGTGTTTTGCAACACCCCGGGCTACGCTCGTCCCTAGGTAGACCCGCTGCGCAGGCTCTCATTACCTGGCAGGTCTGAAGGCTCGCCTATGGGGGATAGGCCCTGTTTGTGGAAACTTCATCGACACCCCAAGATAGGCTCGGCCACAGGTAGACCCGCAGCGCAGGCTCTCATCTAGCTGGCAGATCTGAAGGCTCGCCTGTGGGGCATAGGTCCTGTTTGTGGAAACTTCATCGACACCCCGAGCTAGGCTCGGCCCCAGGTAGACCCGCTGCGCATGCTCTCATCTAGCTGTCAGGTCTGAAGGCTTACCTGTGCGGGATAGGTCCTGTTTGTGGAAACTTAATCGACACCACAAGCTAGGCTCGGCCCCAGGTAGACCCGCTGCGCAGGCTCTCATCTAGCTGGCAGGTCCGAAGGCTCGCCTGTGGGGGATAGGTCCTATTTGCGGAAACTTCATCGACACCTCGAGTTAGGCTCGGCCCCAGGTAGACCCGCTACGCAGGCTCTCATTAGCTGGCAGGTCTGAAGGCTCGCCTGTGGGGGATAGGCCCTGTTTGTGGAAACTTCATCGACACCCCGAGCTAGGCTCGGCCCCAGGTAGACCCGCTGCGCAGGCTCTCATCTAGCTGGCAGGTCTGAAGGCTTGCCTGTGGGGGATATGTCCTATTTGTGGAAACTTCATCGACACCCCGAGCTAGGCTCGGCCCCAAGTAGACACGTTGCGCAGACTGTCATCTAGCTGGGAGGTCCGAAGGCTCGACTGTGGGGGATAGGTCTTGTTTGTGGAAACTTCATCGACACACAGAGCTAGGCTCGACGCCAGGTAGACCCGCTACGCCGGCTCTCATCTAGCTGGCAGGTCCGAATGCTCGCTTGTGGGGGATAGGTTTTGCTTGTGGAAACTTCATCGACACCCCTAGCTAGGCTCGACCCTAGGTAGACCCGCTGCGGAGGCTCTCTTCTAGCTGGCAGGTCCGAAGGCTCGCATGTCGGGGATAAGTCTTGTTTGTGGAAATTTCAACGACACCCCGAGCTAGGCTCGGCCCCAGGTATACCCGCTGTGCAGGCTCTCATCTAGTTGGCATGTTCGAAGGCTCTCCTGTGGGGGATATGTCTTATTTGTGGAAAATTCATCAATAACCCGGGCTAGGCTCGGCCCCAGGTAGATCCGCTGCGCAGGCTCTCATCTAGCTGGCAGGTCCGAAGGATTGCCTGTAGGGGATATGTCTTGTTTGTGGAAACTTCATCGACACCCCGAGCTAGGCTCGGCCATAGGTAGACCCGCTGCGCATGCTCTCATCTAGCTGGCAGGTCTGAAGGCTCGCCTATAGGGGAGAGGTCAGGTTCTTGGTTCTTGGTTCTGCACTACCCCGAGCGCGGCTCGGCCCCCGGTAGACCCGCTGCGTAGGCTCTCATCTAGCTGGCAGGTCCAAAGGCTCGCCTGTGGGGGAGAGGTCAGGTTCTTGGTTCTGCACTACCCCGAACACGGCTCATCCCCAGGTAGACCCGCTACGCAGGCTCTCATCTGACTCGCAGGACTGAAGGCTTGCCTGTGGGGGAGAGGTCCGGTTCTTGGTTCTTGGTTCTGCACTACCCCGAGCGCGGCTCGGCCCCAGGTAGACCCGATGTGCATGCTCTCATCTAGCTGGCTGGTCCGAAGGCTCGCCTGTGTGGGAGATGTCAGGTTCTTGGTTCTTGGTTCTGCACTACCCCGAGTGCGGCTCGGCCCCAGGTAGACCCGCAACGCAGTCTCTCATCTAGATGGTAGGTCTGAAGGCTCGCCTGTAGGGGACAGGTCAGGTTATTGGTTCGTGGTTCTGCACTACCCCGAGCGCGGCTCGGTCCCAGGTAGACCCGCTGAGCAGGATCTCATCTAGCTGGCAGGTCCGAAGGCTCGCCTGTGGGGGAGAGGTCTGGTTCTTGGTTCTTGGTTCTTAGTTCTACACTACCCCGAGTGAGACTCGGCCCCAGGTGAACCCGCTGCGTAGGCTCTCATTAGCTGGCAGGTCTGAAGGCTCACCTATGGTGGAGAGGTCCGGTTCTTGAAGTTTTAATTCTTGGTTCTTGGGTATGGTTCAAGGTTCTGGGGAATTCTACACCACTTCGAGCATGACCCGGTCCCCGGTGGACTTGTTGCCCGGGCTCACCAAGCTAGCAAGGCGGTAAACTCACTTGATGATGGAATGGGTGAGAAAGGCTTCTTAAAACAACATCCCAGCTTAAACTTAGATGAAAAGAAATAAACTAAGGCAAAAATTTGAAGTAGTGCGAGTGGGGACACTCGCAGCTGGCAGTCACAAGGATGCTCTCGCTAGGCGAGTGGGAACACGCGCGAGGCGAAAGGCTCACTCTAATGATAAGTGAGCAGGTAACATCACTAAATTCCACTCGCACCAGGGGTTTTCTAAGGCAAGCCGAGAAGGTTACACCATTTGAATCTCTCGCACAAAGGTAAAGGAAGTGACGACTCATGACCTGGGCCAACTCTCCAGCAATACCGCGAGACAAGGGGTAGCACCTTCTCGCATGCATGAGCGCACCCCAGTGTCGTCTCGCAATAAGAAAAGTAAAGCAAAATAAAGAGTAAGGGCAAGTATGCGAGACATATGGGTAGAACCGTCTCGCAGGCCGAAGCAAACCAAAAATTCATTTCGCATAATAAAGAGCAAAACAACAAACATGTACATTTGATCATCATTATGTATCACAAAAAGGCTGAAAAGAGATTTGTCTTAATTTTACTAGCAGCAGCAAATGGAAGAGGAGAGAGGGATTCTGGATCGTGGAGGTGGCGCGTCATTCCTCCTCGCTGGATGAAGAATCCTCGCTCTCCTCGCCAAAGGGCTGGGGGGCCAGGATGCGAACACTCACCATTTCTGAATCGTCCTTCACAACCCCTATGTCCTTCATCATCTTCAGGATTAGCTCCGCGGCCCTCATGCCAGCATCTCGGCACTGCTCCTCGACCTCGTCAAAAGAATAGTGCGATGGAGGTGTCTGAAAGGGCTCGCGGCGACACGATGACGCAACGTCATCCTAGAAGCGAGTATGCTCGGATTTTAAGTCCTTGACCTCTTCCTCCAGGGCCCCTGCTCACGAGCGTAGCCGCATCGCCGTCTCGGCATCCTCTGAGACGTCAGGTTTTTAGTTGGCAGCTCCTAAAGAAAAAAAATAAGGGTAAGGATAGCGCTTTACCACTCTGCATTGGGCTTTGGCGAGGGGGCTCTCGGCATCAAACAACCTCTTGGCAAGATCTTCTGACCGCTCCCGCTCCGCCGCCAGGCTCGTCTCGCTCTATGACCATTTTTTTTGATATATATCAGACGGCGCACGGCGCGGTGCGATAACTCCAAAGCCTGCATCTGGATATGGGAGGACTTCATAACGAGGTCTCGCATAGACTCGCCCTCAGGGGAGACTGCGTCGAGACCACCATAGAGGCCTTATCCCACGACAAAGGCATGGTTGGTGGGCTCCTCCTGCTCCTTCCAATGGGAAAGGAGGGTAGAAATGGAGAAGCGGTTGGCATCCCGCACCGACAACAGAACAGGGTCCCCAGCTGCATCAGAAACCACGGGGCCCAAGTTTTAATTCATGTGGGAAGAGGGGACGGGACGGCTGAAGGAAGTGCCTTCGCGAGAGGCAGTAGCAGCTGGATCATTGATGGTAGCAGCTGGTTGATTGGAGGCGGCCGTAGGTTGATTGGGGGGTGCCGTCTCACGAGTAGGCGAGAAGGCCTGTTGGCGAGGCGAGCGGGGCGTCGGAGACCCCTCAACAGAGATGGGGCTAAGAGACCCCGCTGTCTCTTTCTCCTTTGGGGTCAGCTTCTTCTTCCCCCTTGGAGACCACCACAGCCTTCTTCATTCTCTTTGGAGGGATGGAGCGAGAGGGGGTCGTGTCACCTGAAGGCCTTTTGAGAGGGGCAGGATTCAAGGACTCTCTCGTCGCCTCAGCTGCCGCGTTGGCGAGATCGAGGCACTTGGAGGGGTGGATGCTACTTTTGTATGGAGGATGGACTGGCACTACTCGCTCCCCTGAAAGACAAACAAAGGCGGTAAGAAGGCGAGACAGAGAAGCAATTAGACATATTGAGATAGAAAAGAGAGAGTACCTTCACCATGGAGTACTAGAGGCAGCGAGTCGAGGCCTCGCCGCAGGTAGTTGACCTCGAAGTTCTTGCCAACAAAATATTCATAAAGCAGCTTCTCTAGGCCGCTGACCTGCAGGGTGGCATCGAAGCTTTCTGGGGTAGACACCGGCTTGAGCGAGATGCCCCCGAAATAACCACAGTTGCCGCGGATGAAGATGAACCGCGTGAGCCAGTGGTGATTTTTGTTGGGCATCTCGCACACCTTGATCCCTTGGCCAGTGAAGTACAAGACGCCATCAGCATTTGTGTGGTAGATAAAGAGCATGTGGAAGACCGTCAAGCTGAACTCGATGCGCTCCCATGGATATAGTAGGCAAAGGCGATCAACACCGAAATAACATTCGGGTTGAACTGCGCCTGGATGACGCCAAAGTATTTGAAAACTTGTTTTACCTGAGGCCATAGAGGGAGCCTCAACCCCGCCTCAAAGTGTGAGACGGGGAAAGCGAGCTCTCTCGTGTATTAAGTGTTGATGGACTCACATACTTTTTGAGGCCACGAGTCGATCCCCTCCGCCAGGTACTGGCAGACGAACCCGCGGTTGCCTTCTTCAGGAAGCCTGCCGAGCGAGAAGTCGTGGTCAGTGAACTGCTTCCCGCAGCGGCTGCGCCCCTCGTCTTCATCAAATCTCTTCTTTCCCATCATTGGCGAGATGGTGTTGGTGAGACGGCTTTAGGAGGGAAGGGGAGAGAATGGAGTAACAAGAATGAAGATCGGTGAGAGGGTCGGGAGAGAAGCGCGAGAAGATTCGGCGACACGAAAGAAACAGAGGGGCAAGAGTTTTGGTGCGACAGGAGAGAAGAATGTGGATCTGAATGTGACAGTTAGATTAGAAATACTCTAGAGGGGGGGGGGGGGGTGGGTGAATAGAGTATTCTTAAATATTTTTTAACTGCTATTACAGCTTTTGCTGTAAATTAATGAGTGCAGAAATTAATAAACTAGTAAACAATAAACCTAAATCACAAGCACAGGAAGAACAAAAGAAAAAGGAGACAACCAGATGACACAAGAATTTTATAGTGGTTCGCCAACATGGGTACATCCACTCTTCTACCACCCTTGGTAGGAATCCACTCAGGTTTTTGATCTGGTGCCTGACACCAATGAGCTTGTGATCAGGTGCTCAAAAAGCAACCCAAGTCATTTGATCAGGAGACTTATAACCAAGGAATCACTTTTGAAGGGAGATGACAACCCTTTATAGAGGTTGGGGTGAGAGATGATTTTGTCTTCTCTTTCTCAATATACAACTGAGAAGACAGTGGATTGATTATATCTTAAGGCTCCCCCTGAGATGTAGAATGGATCAGTGAAAACTAAGATCCAAGCTTCAGGGTGATAGGTTTTCAAACTAAATCCTTGACCAGCAATAGTATTCAGGATCTTCTTTGACAGATTGAACTGAAGTTGTCCTTTTGAAGTGTCCTGGATTTCTTGAAGAAGGAAGAATCTTGATATATGTATTGTTGTTCTTCTTCTTCAAGTGCTGATGAGCTTTTGGTCAAGAACTTCTGTGTATCAGAGAATGCTTCTTCTTTTACAGAGCAGATTATTCAAGATTGATTGTTTTTCTATAATCTCTATGTACTTCTCATTAAGTTGTGCTCTGTGTGAAACTTTCTCAATTGTACTGGATTCTCTTGTGTAAGTTTGTATGTCCTTGTGTGTACATTATTCTCTTCTTCTCTGTCTTTTGAAAATTTGAATGCATCTGTAATTAATGCAGACAGCCTTGAGAATAATTGGCATTGGTTTATTTCCCCAAATGTTCCATTGAAAAACGTCAAGCAATAGTCCTGGAGAATACCATAATTAATGCTCATCCTAACGGTTACATTCAGAGAATGTTAGAGCATTAATTACTCAGGAATTATCGTATTAGAGTGGGGACAGATGGCCGGAAATAATTAAGTCTGGAATCGTCGAACAAATAGCAGAATTCGTCGAACTGAGTTCATAGTTCGTCGAGCTGAGGCATTGTATTTGTCGACCAGATGGCTTCTGTTCGTCGAGCTGAGCTCCATGATCGTCGAGCTAGAAACTAAACTGCTATCTCTTTTGACCTTTGCCTATTCGTCGAGCTGGTAAATATGTTCGTCTACTGGAGTTCCGCAATTAATCTGGAGTTATCAAATGTTCTGTGTGGTGCCGACATAGCCTTTCCACGATGTCGACTGATGATCTTGGTGTCGACACAAGTTCTTCTAGTGTCGACTCAGTTGGTGTCGACATATACTCTGAGTGTCGACATAAGTCTTCTGGTTCCAAAAATTCGTCGGGCAGAGAACTGAGTTCGTCGACCTGAGACTAGAGAACATAGTCTCGATAGAATACTGTGATAGTCCATAGATTCGTCGACCAAATAATAGTGTTCGTCGAGCTAAGTCTGGAGAACCTTGAATTCGTCGAGCTGAGAATTATTCTGGACTTAGAGAAAAATTGATGAACCTCTGGCAATATAGTTGAAGTGAAAATCCAGAAATCTTCGAGCAAAGAATGAAGTTCGTCGACCTGAGAACTATGTTCGTCGACATGAGTCTAGAGAACAGTCTGGACTTAGAATTTTGAAGGTGGAATCCAAGGATCGTCGATCTGAACCTGAAGTTCGTCGAACTCAACTCAGAGAATATTTCTCTAAGATCATCGAGCTGAGAACGACTATAGTCGACCTGAGTTCGACGAACGTCGAACTCATTTTACTTGGTCTCTTGAGAGATCTCTAAATCTTTAGGAAAACTCTATGTCTTGAGTCTCTGGCAGTCTTATGATGGCTTGTCCATGTGATGTTGTTACTGAGGACTTGGCCTAGACTCTAGGACACAACCTTGATACTGGCAATACATATTGGGTCACATCATCCTAAGTTAGTGAACCTAGCCCAAATCAAACTAGGGATCCAACAATCTCCCCTTATTTGGGTGAGGTCACTAATAGACTCAAAACAAAAACTTAAAGTAAACAAAGCAGGAAAAAGATATATCTGGCAGAGATAATTGACACATGCAACAGATATATTTACATAAAAGCTTTGTTCAGACAAAATGAAACAGTTTAAGATAGAAAGACAGAAATAAAATGGTTCATATTTCACTTCTTCTGTTTCTTCTCCTGATGCTTTGCATCCTTGCCCTTGTCTCCTGGCTTGGTAAAGACTATTTCCCTGCTTGGATTTAAAGCTTATTCCATAGTCATTGTCATGTTAGCAGCCTCTATAATCTTCTAAGATATAGCTCTAGGGACCACTGCTTCAGGATGTAATTTCATATAATCATCAACATTAAAAATTTTGTTAGCCTTTTCAAACCTTTTCAGCTCTTCTCTCCTATACTTTGACATTGTAGTGTATTCAGAAGTATCCTTCCCTTCAGCCTTTGCCTTGTTGATCATAGAGAGGCCTACTAGTTCCTGTAACCTGGCCATTTTAGCTGTGTTGGCTGTTTCTGGATCTTCATAAGGAACAGGAGGAGAGAGTGGTCTTTTAGGAATTTCAGTTTGTTGATGTTGTTTCTACTTATGTTGTTGTTGTTGTTGTTGATGTTGCTGGTGTTGCTGTTGTTGTTTCCCTGAGGGTTGTTGCCTGTGCGGGCTGCTTTCATGATGGGGTCTCCCTAGATGTCTTTGATATGTTTGAATGGGGGCAGACCTTTGAGGACTAGAGCCAGAGGCACCAGCTGCAGGAGGCGGAGGAGGTGGTGGATCTTTCCTATACCTTTGAACTGGTGGAGGAGAGGATCTTCTACTCTTCTTCCTTTCCTTTTACTGATTCTTAGATAGCCACATCCATGCTGGCATCCCTTTGTATGGAGTTATCTTTTGAAGAATGTAGTAAGGGGTGTTATTGTTTGGATTAGGCTTAGGGGCAGGAGGAGGAGGAGGTTTTCTTTTCTTTGATACCTGCTTCTTCTTCTTTGTATCCTCCTCATCTGAATCCTCATCCTCATCTTCATCATCATCATTGTCAGAACCCTGAGGGTTATCATATAGATCATCCAGAGCTTTCAAAGCTTTAGCAGAAATAGCAGGTTTTTTTGGAGCAGGAGCAGGAGTTGCAATAAGAGTTGGAGTTTCAGCAGGAGTTGGAGGAGAAGCTACAGAAAAATCAGAACTAACTAGGATAGAGTTTTCAGCTGCTTCCTTATTTTCATCTGCAATATCAGCCAAGATCAGTTCATGTACATCTGGCATGGGAGAGTCATCCATTACAAAAGTTGGTGCTGAAGATATTATTGAAGAAGAGGGAATAGCCACTAGTTCTGGAGGTGGAGTGATTACTGGTTGTGTAATAGCAAAATTGTCCCTAAGTTGCTTAGTAACTTCTGAAGTGATGGGGGAAGTGTATGGTATAATAGCCAAGGATGGCTTAGTAATCTCAGTTGGAAGGAAATGCATATGTACAATATCAAAAATACTCAATAACTGTTCTAAATTAACTGTGGGATTAAGAATGAAATCACCAACAGTATTAGGTTCTTCAGAGTCTGATTCATCAAAATCCATATCAGATTCAATAAAATCAATCAAATCTTTATCTATGTATTCTGTACACTCTACTACTGTTTTTGTAGCTAGAGCATCTGTTGCTGGAGCTGGAGCTACTGCCTCTGGAGCTGTAGCTACTACTTCATCATCAGGCATCTCCCCCTGCCTAGTTTCAGTGGTAACTGAGGCCAGGCCCCTGGCTGAGGATGGGGCACTAAAAGATCAGAGGTTTTGTAAGATAGAGAGGAGATGGTGGTAGCAAGAGGTGTAATGACCTCTTCTATAAGGGACTTGAGGAGGGGAGTGAGTATGGAAATGATGGAAGATATGGTGGAGGGGTCCAGTGATGGAGTTGCAGATTGTGTGGCAGAAGGTGTAGAAGTGGGAACTATGGGGGGATAGAAAGTGGAGCATCAGATATGTGAACATCTGGAGGGATGGTAGATGGTGATGGGTATGGATGGGTGGCATCTTGCATGATGTTGTCTGTTGGTAGATAGTAAGATGGTATTGAAGAGAGATGTGGGGGAAGAGGAGATTGTGGTGGTGTAGAAATGTATGTGTCATGGGGGGAATCAGGAGGTGTTGGTGGTTGATTGTCTTGAAGAAGGGAAGATGGAATGTCAGTGAGGTCAATTGGTGGAGATGGAGGTGGAGTAGGAACATGAGTATGTTGTTGTTGTTGTGGTGTTGAAGAAATAATGGGAGAGGAAGGAATTTTTATTGCTGGAAGGGGGCTGGAAGAGATGGTGGTGTTGGATGAATCCTTTCAGCAGGTGGGGGAGTGGTTTTAACAGCCCTGGTGCCTTCAGAAGCTGGGTGGGAGAGGTAGAAGCCTTAGTGGGATTGGTTATTGTCCTCTCCCACCTACCAAATAAGGCACAGGTGAGCCTTTTACTGGCATTGATGAATATGGTCTGGGAGACCATTGATTCAGCAGCCTTTTTTTTGAGGAAGATCCCTCGGATCCTTCCAAAACATACTTCTTTATTATTATTTTTCTTCCTTATCAAATTTAAGAAGATCTGAGCCCAGTCCACTTGCTTCTTATTTATTATTGCGCACATGACAAAGAACTGATGCCTTGTGATGTAGTCTTGGGCAGTATGCTTGCCAAGCAATACCTTTCCAACAATTTCTGCCAGAAAATTGTACGCTGCAGACAGATGCTTCTTCAACAATTTATTTGGGTTGTCAATAGCATAACCCATCAGATTAAGCATCATATCAAACTCTTCAGGGTCAATTTCTAATTCCACTTAACCATTTGTCAAACCAAAGATTTCAGTTAAAACCGCGAGAGTTAAGGAGACAGTGTTACCCGCAATTGATCCTGTCATAGTATTGTCTTCAGAAGTGGATGAAGTATAGACCCATTCTCTGATTTCTGTTCCTGCCAGCTTTATCCTTGTAGTCATCAAGTTCTTCAGATTCTATTCTTCCAGAAGTTCCAGAATATATAGAAAGATTGGATCCGAGTGCTAGAACGATTCGAAGTCAAAATGAAATCCAGTGTCAAACTTCATAGCGGCTAGAGCTCCTGCTGGAATCGCCATGAAATTACCTACAAAGAAGAGAAATGACGATCAAGTGCAAGAGAACAGAAAGCGCGGGGCGGAGGTCGAAGAAAACCTAAATATAGGGTTTTCAAGAATACGAATCGACAAACTCTGTTCCACGAAAATAAAAATAATTCTTCGAACTAAGGTCGACGAAATAATTTGGACTGAAATAATTCGTCGATCTTATCCAGAAGAATGGAAGACAGTTCGTCGAACTCTGTTCGACGAATATCTTCTGAAGCAAGTTCGTCGAACTCCGTTCGACGAAAATTGTTTCACTCACAGAGAGTTTGTCGATCTACGTTCGACGAATATCTCTCAAACTTTCCCCGATTCGTCGAACTCCGTTCGATGAACTTTGGAAAATTCGTCGACTGCAGACAGAAATTAAATAAAGTCTTCTCCATTGATCATTCCAAGTTGATTCACAAAGAACATATGATTTCTCTCGTCCAGAGGTTTGGTGAATATATCAGCCCTTTGTAAATCAGTGTAGATATAGACAAGCTTGATTTTATTTTTGTCTACACACTCCCTAATAAAATGATGTCTTATATCAATATGCTTTGTCCTACTATGGTGAACTGGATTCTAGGCTTTGGCTATAACACTTGTATTATCGCAGAGTAGGGTTGAATTATTTAAGTTGAACCTATAATCTAGTAGCTGATTTTGTATCCAAAGCATCTGTGAACAACAGCTGCTTGCTGCAATATATCTTGCTTCAGTAGTTGAGGTTGACACTAATGTTTGCTTTTTACAAAACCAAGATACTAATCTCATACCCAAGAACTGGCAAGTCCCTGAAGTACTTTTTCTATCTACCCTACATCCAGCAAAATCAGCATCAGAGTATCCAGTTAACTCAAATTTTGATTCTGCTGGATACCATATGCCTAGATTAGGACAACTCTTTATATATCTCAAAACCCTTTTTAGTAAAATTAGATCATATTCTTTAGGGTTCACCTGGAACCTAGCACAAAGACATGTGACAAACATAATATCTGGCCTACTTGCTGTGAGGTATAATATGGACCCAACAATGCCCCTATAAAGTTTCTGATCCACAGGTTTCCCTGGTACATCAGAGTCCACAACAACATTGGTAGCCATGGGAGTTTTCTTTGCTGAGGCATCAGCCATCCCAAACTTCTTTTTAAGTTCTTTAGCATATTTTGCTTGAGAGATGTAGATTCCATCAGGGAGCTGCTTCACTTGGAGGCCAAGGAAGTAGGAAAGCTCACTCATGCTACTCATTTCAAATTTGGAATGCATGAGGTTAGAGAACCTCTTGCATAATTTGGAATCTGTAGAGCCAAATATAATATCATCCACATAAATTTGTACTAATAAGATTTGGTCCTTATAATGTTTAGTTAAAAGAGTTTTATCTACAGTTCCTCTTGTAACTTTATGCATAACAGAAAACTAGCTAAGGTCTCATACCAAGCTCTTAGAGCTTGCTTTAGACCATAAAGAGCCTTATGCAATTTAAAAACATGAGACGGGTAAGTTGGAGAAACAAAACTTGGAGGTTGTTCTACATAAAATTCTTCTTGTAGCACTCCATTTAGAAAATCACTCTTCACATCCATTTGAAAGACCTTGAACCTCTTGTATGCTGCATAGGCAAGAAATATTCTTATCGCTTCCAACCTTGCAACAGGTGTAAAGGTTTGATCATAATCAATTCCTTCTTCTTGCATGTATCCTTGAGCAACAAGCCTAGCCTTGTTTCTCACAATGAATCCTTGGGCATCCAGCTTGTTCCTGAAAACCCATTTGGTTCCAAAAATTGGGTAGTTTTGGGGTCTTGGAACCAAATCCCAAACTCTACATCTCTCAAATTAATTTATTTCCTCCAGCATTGCAAGGATCCAGTGGGGATCCTGCTCAGCATCATGAATGGATAGAGGCTCAACCTGAGAGAGAAAATAGGCATGCATCTAATCTTGTGTGAGTTGATGCATTGTCTGTACACCTACTGATATGTCTCCAATCACTTGAGATCTGGGATGATTCCTAAGTGTGACAAAATCAGTGGGTGGAGTTGGTTGTGCAATAGCATTTGGAATTAATTCCTCCTGTGGAATTGTATTTGTTGTTTGTAGAGATTCATTTTCTTCAACTTCTTCTTCTTCACTTTCTTCAATAGCTTGTGGAGAGGGATGAGTTGGCACCTCTTGGGTGAGGTTTAGTCCATCCAAGGTCTCACACAAGTGGGGTACCTGCAAGTTGTTATTGGTAGAAACTTCTTTCTCCTTGCAATACATATTAGTCTCATCAAATAAAACATGAATAGACTGTTCAATTTTTAATGTTGATTTATTAAAAACCCTATAGGCCTTGCTTACTTGGGAGTATCCTAGAAAGACTCCCTCTTCATCCTTAGCCTCAAACTTTCTAATGTATTTCTTGTTGTTATTGTGTATATAACAGGTACAACCAAATACTTTAAAATAGTTTATTTTAGGTTTCTTCCCTTTGAGCAATTCATAGGGAGTCCTGTTCTTTAGTTTGTGAATTAAGCTCCTATTCAGGACATAATTTGCTATGCTTACAACCTCTGCCCAAAAGGTTAGGGGGATGTAAGCATCTGCAAGCATGTACCTGCATCTTCAATGAGTGTCCTATTTTTCCTTTTAGCTGCCCCATTTTGTTGGGGAGTTCAAGGAGCTGAGAAGCAATGCCTGATACCTTCCTTCTCACAGAACTCATGCATAAGAAGATACTCAAACTCTATGCCATGATCACTTCTGATCAATGCAATATGAGTACAGAACTCAATCTGTATGGTCCTGAGAAAATCTGTAAGAACCTTGAATGTATCCGACTTTGATCTCAGAAAGAATACCCAACTGAACCTGGAGAAGTCATCCACTATAACCAAAGTGTAGGATTTCCCTCCTAGGCTTTGTACAGCAATGGGTCCAAAGCGAACCAATTGTTGCAAGTACAAAATCCTAGGTGAATCACTCTTATTAACTGATTTAAAACTAGTTTTAGTTTGCTTGCCTAATTGACAAGCCCTGCAAAGACCTTCCTTCTTGTAGGGATCAGAAGGTAGACCTATAACAAGGTTGTGCTTAGATAGCCTAACAATATTTTTCAGATTTACATGACCTAGTCTTTTGTTCCATAGGTCATTCTGATTACTAGTTAAGTTAAGTAAGCAGATATCAGTTTTGGCAGAAAGAAAATTTACTAAGTATATGTTGCCTTGTCAACTTCCAGTTAAAACTGTTTGGTTGTTTTTATCAATAATAAATCAAGTGGATGGCTTAAAGTATACCCAATAACCATCATCACATAACCGACTTATGGAGATGAGGTTATGCTTGAGTCCACTTACATATGTCACCTTTTTGAATGTGACAGCTCCTATTCTTACTTCTCCAAATACTACTGACTGACCATATTTGGAGTCACCAAAGATAACCATTGGCCCCAGCTTGGACTTGTAGTTGGTTAAGATGTCCTTGCTGCCAGTCATGTGTTTGGATCAGCCACCGTCCAGGTACCAAGTTTGATTTACTCCTGGACAACTCTTCACCTGCAATAGAAAACAGTTATGGTTTTTGACCCAGGTTACCTTGGGTCCTTTGTATGGCTGATAAGAAAAACTGGAAATACTAGAGAATTCAGGTTGGGACTTATATCCTAGGGGGTGATATCTCCTAGGTGGGATGATCCAGTCAGCTAGTGGATTAAATGGTTTCTTAGAAATATGTGAGTTATTGTTAGAATTGTAGTTCTGATTAAGTCTTCCTGGGTTCGACGAATTGTTGTAAGTTCATCGATCACAGTTAGACGAATGATTATTATTGTAGTTTGCGTTCAGAGATCGTCATTCTAAGTTCGACGATCTGTTCCTATATTGTCGATCTGGTTTTGACGATAACTGCTGAACATTGTTATTTTTATCATTCTTCTGATATTTAATTTTGTCCTTAGCTTCAATTTGTTCTAGAATTTTATTAACCTTATTTACTTGTTCAGTGTTTTTCTTTCCTTTATCAGAGATGAAATTTACAGATTTTGAAAAATGATTCCTTTGGATTAGGGTTGGTTCACTGGATGTGGCTCCTAATCCAAATCTGCAGTTATTTGTTCGAGCATTAACTATGCTGGTTATATCTAGCAATTTCAATCTTCTGCCATTTAATGATTCTTCTAATATCTTAGCTTTGCTAAGTTATGATTTCAGAAAAATGATTTGTTCATTTGCAGATTTCAGTTCACTAGATAAAGTTGCATTTTCAGATGTGATTTTATCTATATCATTCAATTTATCTCTGAGAAGTTTGATTTCCTTCTAATAGCTTATCAAATCTAAGCATAGTTTTTTAAATTCAAATTTAAATTCATCAAATTCAAAATCATAAGATGTTATTACATGATCTTCAGCTGACATGTTTTATTTATTATCAGATTCATTTGTATCTGATCCGCTACTCCTTGCACCAATTACCATGAGGCAAACCTCCTTTATCTTGGCCTCCTCTTCTTCTTACTGGAGCTGGAAGATGTGGATTCATCTTCTGTGTCACTCCATGTTTCAGCCACAAATCCTTTGTCCTTCTTTTTCTGCTTGCTAGAAGAGGAATTGTTGTAATGCTTGCTCCTTGACTCCTTCTCTTTTCTTCTTTCTTTCTTTTGATTTTCAGGACATTCAGACATTAAATGTTCTGGTTTCCTGCAACCATAACACACTACCTCTTTAGTGGGGGTTTTATCATACCTTGGATGGCTGTCATTTCTGGATGACTTCCTTCTGAAGTTTTTCCTTGCAAATTTGTAGAATCTCTTAGCAAAGAAACTCATTAGCTCTTCATTGACTATTGGGGCTTCAGTTTCTTCAGTAGCCTTGAATGCAATGGATTATTCTTTCCTTGCTAGAGGAGGAGTCATATGTTCCACTGCCTCTCTGGACTTGATTAGCTGCTCATATGACTTCAGTTTGCCTAATAGAGATTCAGTTGAAATCTCATTCAGGCATCTTGCCTCCTTGATGGGCCAGATCCTGGTGTCCCATTAGCTTGGGAAGCATATTAGGATCTTGTCATTAACTTCAGTCAAGGTGATTTCTTTATTTAAGGTCCTTAGCTCACTGATGATGGAGCTAAGCCTGTTTTACATCGCTTCAACTATTTCTGCCTCATCCTTCTTGAAGTTTTCATATTGTGTGATGAGGTGTGATCTTCTATCTTTCCTCTCATCTGTTGAGCCAATAACCATTTGATTGAGTGAATCCCAGATTGATTTTGTAGAGGTGCACTCAGCCACCTTTTGAAAGATGTCATCTGATATAGTATGAGCCAATATGTTCATGGCTTTGGTATCAACAATCTTTGCTTTCTTCTGAGCTTCACTCAACTCAGGTGGTGAGACTGCATTGTTGCTGGAAGATGTTGTAGCTGTAGATGCCTGTGGGGGACCTGTCAAAATGGAATTGTAGATGTCTTCATCAATGGAGTTCATGTATAACCTAATTCTTGCCTTCCAGATGGCAAACCTATTAAGGTTGCAAACTGGAGGTCTGGTGCTTGCATAATCCTTGTTCTGTGTCATATCTGTGTTTCTAATTTAAATAAGAATAAGGTGATGTGTAGATCTAACAAAGGATCTTTTGTTTCGAGATTTAACTTGTACAACCAAAGGAACCTGCTCTGATACCAAATGAAAGTGACAGTTAGATTAGAAATACTGTAGCGGGGGTGGGGGGGTGGGGGGGGGGGGGGGGGGGGGGGGGGGGTGAATAGAGTATTCTTAAATATTTCTTAACTATTATTATAGCTTTTGCTGTAAATTAATAAGTGCTGAAATTAATAAACTAGCAAACGATAAACCTAAATCACAAGCATAGCAAGAACAAAAGAAAAAGGAGGCAACCAGATGACACAAGAATTTTATAGTGGTTCCCCAACCAGGGTACATCCACTCTTCTACCACCCTTGGTTGGAATCCACTCAGGTTTTTGATCAGGTGCCTGACACCAATGAGCTTTTGATCAGGTGCTCAAAAACCAACCCAAGTCTTTTGATCAGGAGACATGAAACTAAGGAATCACTTTTGAAGGGAGATGACAACCCTTTACAGAGGTGGAGGTGAGAGATGATTTTATCTTCTCTTTCCCAATATACAACTGAGAAGACTGTGGATTGATTATAGCTTAAGGCTCCCCCTGAGATGTAGAATGGATCAGGGAAAACTAAGAGCCAAGCTTCAGGGTGATAGGTCTTCAAACTAAATCCTTGACCAGCAATAGTATTCAGGATCTTCTTTGACAGATTGAACTGAAGTTGTCCATTTGAAGTGTCATGGAGTTCTTGAAGAAGGAAGCCTCTTGATATAGGTATTGTTGTTCTTCTTCATCAAGTGCTGATGAGCTTCTGGTCAAGAACTTCTGTGTATCAGAGAATGCTTCTTCTTTTACAGAGCAGATTATTCAAGATTGATTGTTTTTCTATAATCTTTATGTACTTCTCAGTAAGTTGTGCTCTGTGTGAAGCTTCCTCAATTGTACTTGATTCTCTTATGTAAGTCTGTATGTCCCTGTGTGTACATTATTCTCTTCTTCTCTGTCTTTTGAAAATTGGAATGCATCTGCAATTAATGCTGACAGCCTTGAGAATAATCGACATTGATTTATTTCACCAACTGTCCCATGGAAAAAACGGAAAACAATAATCCTGGAGAAGACCATAATTAATGCTCATTCTAACGGATACATTCAGAGAATGTTAGAGCATTAATTACTCAGGAATTATTGCATTAGAGTGGGGACAGAAGGCCGGAAATAACTAAGTCTGGAATCGTCGAATAGATAGTAGAATTCGTCGAACTGAGTTCATAGTTCGTCGAGCGGAGGCATTGTATTAGTCGATCAGATGGCTTCTGTTCGTCGAGCTGAGTTCCATGATCGTCGAGCTGGAAACTGAACTGCTGTCTCTTTTGATCTTTGCCTATTCGTCGAGCTGGTAAATATGTTCGTCGACTGGAGTTCAGCAATTAATCTGGAGTTGTCAAATGTTCTATGTGGTGTCGATATAGCCATTCCACGATGTCGACTGATGATCTTGGTGTCGACACAAGTTCTTCAAGTGTCGACTCATTTGGTGTTGACATATACTCTGAGTGTTGACATAAGTATTCTGATTCCAGAATTCGTCGGGCAGAGAACTGAGTTCATTGACCTGAGACTAGATAACATAGTCTCGATAGAATGTTGTGATAGTGTATAGATTTGTCGAGCAAAGAATAGTGTTCGTCGAGCTAAGTCTGGAGAACCTTGAATTTGTCGAGCTGAGAATGATTATGGACTTAGAGAAAAATTGATGAACCTCTGGCAATATAGATGAAGTGAAAATCCAGAAATCGTCAAGCAAAGAATGAAGTTCGTCGACCTGAGAACTAGGTTCTTCGACCTGAGTCTAGAGAATAGTCTGGACTTAGAATTTTGAAGGTGGAATCCAAGGATCGTCGATCTGAGACTGAAGTTCGTCGAGCACAACTCAGAGAATATTTCTTTAAGATCATCGAGCTGAGAACGTCTATCGTCGATCTGAGTTCGACGAACGTCGTACTCATTTTACTTAGTCTCTTGAGAGATCTCTGAATCTTTTGGAAAACTCTATGTCTTGAGTCTCTGGCGGTCTGATGATGACTTGTCCATGTGATGTTATTACTGAAGACTTGTCCTAGACTCTAGGACACAACCTTGACCCTGGCTATACATATTAGGTCACATCATCCTAAGTTAGTCACCTAGCCCAAATCAAACTAGGGATCCAACAGGATATCCATCTCATCCAGGGCCAGGATATTTATAGCAAATATGGTGAAATGATTTAATGCGCGGGAAAAAGTACAGGGGAAGGGGAAGAGTCGGCGGTAGGCTCTCTCACTCTCTCTCTCTCTCCGGATCCTCGATCGGCGCAACACGTCACAATCATGAGGTGATTAAATAAAGAAGTTAAGAGAAAAATAAAGTTAAAACAGCGGTAATGAAAAAATCAAAAACATCATCCAACATTTTAGCTTCAACAAAATTTTAACAACACCGGCGAGACGGCAGCACAGAACATTAGTTGATTATTGTTATATCATTCAGAGAATGTAGAAGTGAAGGGGCGAGACGACCTTCAGTATGGGTGTCATTTCCAGCGACCACCACGAGCTCCCGCACAGGGAGGCCTACTGCGCGAATGGAAGGCGCAAATGAACTCAAGCCCACAACGCGCGAGACGGAGCTGCATGTCAGTCTCATTGATGATGGCGTCAGGGTTGGTGCCATCAACATCTAACTCAACATTAGCCTCGGAGGATAGACGAGCACATTTGTTCTCCAGCCATTTGATGTGTCGATCTGCCGCCTACTTATCCAGCTCCAGTGAGTTGATAATGTGCGCGTGCTTCCTAAACAGCTCGGCAGTCTTGCGCCTTATTTCCACCGAGTTTTCAGGGTCACCAAGAAAATCTTCAATCCCGTCAAGAGGAGGTAGAGGCGGGACAACAGATTGCCCAGGGTGCTCCTCAGCAGGAGAGTCGGTCTGGGCATCTGCGGAAGAAGTAAAGGAGTAGGGTGAGAGAGGCTCTCGCAGGAGTGTGTGGGAGTAGCGAGTGGGACAGAGAAGCGAGAGGATGGATTCCTTACCATGGGGACAGGAGGTCCCGACGGCCTGGGAGGGATCGTCTCTCCTCTTGCAGGCAAGAGTAGATAGAGGAGTGGAAGGTAACTGTGAGTCGTAATCTTCGTGGTGGACGGCAGAGTTATCTCGCGGGCTTTCGTGTAGATGTATATCCGCGGGAGCTCCCTGTAGAAAAACCATTAAGAAAGCAGATACAAATATTGAAGGAGTAATAAGGATAGAAGCGAGAGCTCACCCCTTTCTCTTGCGAGATGTGGGAGGAGGAGTGGGGCAGGTCTCCAGCACCACGCGAGAAGGCCCCTTGATAGGGGAAGAGGGGCCACCAGTTTGTACCCCTTCAGGCGAGAGGGAGAGGATGGAACAGAAGGTATGGGGCGAACTAAGGTTGAGGTGTAAGCAGCCACGTCAGCCTTGTTCTGCTTACACTTTGGCAAGGCGCTCGCAAAAGCTCTAGCTGTGAGACATGATGAACAATGTTGCAAGTAAGGAGGAGATATGCAAAGGGGCAACCTCCATTCGAGATAGGAATCCCATATTTATAGGTTTTGATGGGGGGACCCCGAAGATTCTCTCATAAATACGTCAATAAATACGTATTAATAACGAGCATCGGTTGGATGTTCTTTCCGAGCTTAGATTAATCTCGAAAAGAGCGCGAATTGTGTACAACCTCGGGCTCGCGAGAGGACCTCAAAAGTGCGAGATAGACGAGGCAGGGCGAGTGGAATTGATGGGCGAGTGGGACCATGTGGTCCACTCTCCGTTGGCGAGACAAGAGGTCCCTACAGTAGGCGAGACGCCCCTCCTAAGGGTACGAGAAGGCCTTTTGCCGCGAGAAGGACTCATGGTGTCTAAAGTAGGCGAGACATGCGGATGGTTCGTCTCGCCGATAGTTTCTCCCCCACTGGCCATACAGAAAGGCCATTTTGATATTTCTATGCCCAAGGGTGTTTTTACTCTTCTACCCCGGGTAATTTTACCATTTTGCCCTTAGTGGTCTACATATAACTCCTCAGAAAATCAGAGTTTGGCTATTGGCAGACCCAACCAGGGGTATTCCGGTATTTTCAGGTCAACCCAATATGATTATTTGTAGATCCAACTCAGAAAACTATAAATAGACCCATAAGGGCTCCTTAGAAAGTAAGCTCTCATTATCCTCCAAATCTCTAGTGCTTTCTGAGGAGCTCCTAGCCCAGCTTTTGGCTTTGGAGGGCAAGCTCTCAGAGATCTTCCGGGTGTGAGGTGAGACCTCCCTACTGAGGCTTTGGGTCAGTCTTAGGTCCTTTGCAACTAGTCAAGGGTCGTGGCTTGAGTGAAGTAGGTGTTGGCTGCACCCCTATTTTTGAACTCCCGTTGAGGTCAATTTTGGCTTCAACAGATGTTATCAAAAGGGGGATTTTGTTGGAACTGACGTTTCAGATTCCCTGGGTTTGAGAATATCAACTCCCAGGTTGTATTTGATCACGTATTCTGTTGATAGAGTGTGCAAGTTGACAGGTGCAAGCGAAGAAGAAGAAGGTTCTTATGGCCACTAATGCCGAGCAGTAGAAGTTAACGTCGATCGGTAGCCGTGAATTAATTGGACAGAGCTCTCAGGAAGTTACCGCCCCGCTCTAGTCCTATCGCATGCGCTAACGCAGTGAATTATTTTGGCTAAGCTCTCAGGAAATTACCGCCTCACGGTAGAGCTAAAGCGCAGCGCTAGCCTTCTCGACGAATACATGATTTCTCGAAACCAAAGTACCACTACGCGATAGATGTTAACGCATCACGCCAGTCGTTCGACGAACGCCAAGCTGAATTACTCGAGAAACCAAAGTACCGCAAGGTGATAGAGGTTAACGCGCTGCACTAGTTGTTCTACGAGTGCCGAGATTAATTTCTCGAGAAATCCAAGTACCGCAGGCGATTGCATTTACCGCATCGTGCTAGCCTCTCGATAAATATTGACACGCCTTTTCCGAATAATCATGCCCAATATTACCACGCGGCGGTATCGGCAACTGCGTGTAAGACCCCCCCTCCCCCTTACCAAGGAGGGCTACAAGGTCTTATGCCCAGAACCGCCGTCTTACGGTGACACTAACGCACGAGTTAGTCGACACCGCAACACGCTGATTCTGTCGGCTATTACGATCATATAACCTTTAGGCCAATATGAGAAATAGAAGTATATTAGTATATTAAATCCACTAGTCCACAAGTCACATAGTACATATCATATATATAAATGAAGAGTATAGAAACATAGTCCACAATGAGTACAAATGAAAGAGTAATAAGGGCTTATGCCCAGTACATCATATCAACTCTCACTCTCTCTCTCTCAAATCAAAGAAGAAGCTAATCTAATACATCAAAACTCATCCCACCTGAGGACGCGCAGTAGTAGTAGTAGCCTGCGGTAGCGGTATCTGCTCCTCAAGTCCCGCCTCCTCGTCATGTTGGTGCTTCATCTCCACGAGCTCCTAAAATAGTATGGTCACCGACCATTAGTCAAAAAGACTAATTAGTTTCCTCCGTAACTCACCCCGCAGCTCCTAGGCACCGAGCGGAAGGACAAAGCGGAGGACAACAAGGGTTAGCAAAAGTGGAAGCAGGTGACAAGAACTAACTACCAGTTGTATTAGATATTATTATTCTACTCTAGCAGTTCTAAGTATATAGTACAAGTAAGTAAAGTGCAGTACTAGTAAAGGAAGTAAAGAACAGAAAGTAAGAGCAGGGAAATAAAACTAGGCTACCACTATACTACCATCACAAAAGTAGATTAACGTATAAAAATGCCCATACAAATTTATAAGTTAAGGTTTAAAGGAAATTTAACTTATCATATAAAAGAGCACATACTAATTTATATGATAAGGATCTATGAAGCGTATGACCTAATATGAATGAATGTTATGACGCAATTTATGCACAGGCAAGTGCAACTCACACACAACGACTCTGTGATCACAGACCTTTAGTTCCCACTTTTTGAGAGCTAGCATCACTCTCGGGTACCACCTCTATGGCTACGGCAGCAGCGGAGCGGGCATCTCCAATTCTAGGCCAGTATGCACACTACCAAACCTTAGACCCATCTCATACGCCTCTGTACACGTCCAAGGTGCACTTTAGAGTCTCTGCGTACGTACTTTGCTGATAACCCGTCAGTCTTGTGGTGTGCGTTATCGGGGGTTGTCCTCCAGACTGCAGTTTAAAAACAACCCACTGGCCCCTCTTACCCTCACACCCGCCTGATGCACCATACTGCCATCGGTGTGACCAACGACCAGTACCGCATGCCTCGCCACTAAATATATGCACATGCAAGTATTTCATTCCGAGTCTCCAGCTCGCAGGACCAACCTGTCCTGAATCCCTCAAACCCTACACGGGTGAGCATTTATCACAATCCCTCCAACCCTACACGGGTGAGAACGCACAATAGTGCCTTTATTCCAAATCCCTCAAACCCGTCACGGGTGAGAATGAATCACAATGTCATAACCTAATAGACTACTCGTGTCTACGGGTTATTATACTTAGCGGTTTAAGGTTAATCCCAGGACTGCCCAGGGTATACCCGATGAAGGGCTCTCAGGGGCACTAGGAACTATGATGGGATTACGCCCTAAGTTCCCTTTCTCAAGGATAATTACTTTTATTGGTGTCTACCTAGGATTTATACCCCAACTCTCGTATTACTTTAGAACGACCCTAAATACTTAAGGTGTTATTAGGAGCGCGGAGGTCTTCCGCCGGTCCCTTTTATTGTTGCTGCCAGGGGACTTGCACTCTTCCACACATGGTTAAGGAATTCTCTAGGAGACCAGCCAGGTTAATTCCTCCACTAAGATCGTCACTTTACTAGTTATTCAAATTCCTCCTCTGGTGGCCCTACTAGTACAAACATCGGTGCTAGACCCTTACCCATGTCCCGATACCACCCACAAATGTGACCTTCAAATTCCTCTGGCCATATGCCTCAAATTATTTATCCTAGGATGGTATGGACCTATATGATGAACATGATGAATTCCATAATTTCGAAATTACTTACACTATTAAATTAATTTTTTTTAAATGTAATCCCTAGTCGTCTTGCACATGAAGTATTGTCAATATTAAAACTACTGACCTAGGGATTCTTCCAGGTATATAATATGACAATTAATGTGGCCTATCAAAATTTCATGCTTTTTCAATTCAGATTTATAATTAATTCCTATTTAATACTATATCCACAAATCTAGCATTTTCCAAATGAAGTATATAAAATATTATCTCAAAAATTATAATTAAATTACAGAGCCTTGATAATAATGAAATAATGTTATGTCCAGATTTCCATTTACATCTAGGTTGAAATGGCCTATCCATGATCAATTTGAGTTATTTACCAAAATGCCATTATGGGGCCTAAGTAGTTTATTTTTTACTCCAAAATTCTGAAATAATTGCACAAGGTATAAAACATACAATTACAGCAATATGAATTTTCTCAGATTTTTCAAAGGAATATACAGATCATTTCTACACAAAATTCCATAAGGGTAAAATGGTCATTTTGCTTCTTAAACTACTTAAACTTCATAAAACAGAGAAATAATTTATTTATAGTGCTTATTATGTCACTCCTTAGTCCTCAACAGAAATTTAACCTTTTATGATAAGGGTAAACCTATTTTAAATTTATTTCCTAAAAAGGACCAAATTTTCAGAAATTTAAAATAATTGGATTTTGTTCCCAAAAATCCCACCATTGCTACGAGAGGTGTATTACACACTCATGTGTCTCCATAATGAAAATCTTGATTTTTGAATGTTCCATGTTGGCTGAATACACATTATTTCATTTTAGGCTAAATGCACACCAAGCCTATAACAAGCCAACACGTACAAGTGGGTCTACCCAACATGAATTGGTCCAAATTGGCTGAAATTTAAAACATACACTTATAATGTCCTTAAGGACATGCCACCAAAAGTTGGGGCCATTTGGAGTCCCACAACTCCAAATATTTCATTTATTTAATTTTGGGTATTTTAGTAAAAACTAAAGAAAACTTTTTCCCACAAATTGTCATTTTTGTGCAGAGGTTAACCAAGCCCTAAACATGCATTCACCCAAAATTTTGGGCCATTTGGATGAATGGTTTGACTTGGACATCATTTTGAAGTTCTGCCCTAGCAAAGAACCAACCCAAGAAACATGGTCCTACAGGTCAGACCACTAGATCAAATCTCAAGTTAAGGGTAGCATTTTAAAGTTAACATAAAGGGCTATATTTAGAATGTTCATGTCATCCTCTGGAAATGGCTCTAAGAGCCCTATATTTGACATGCAAGATGACTGAATTAATGTGACAGAAATGAAAATTTCATTTCATTAAAATAATAACAGAATTAAATTGATTTTAATAAAAATGCAGCACGAATCTTAAAGCTATATTGGACGGCATCCTTTCATCTTCCCCAAGTGTTCAACGGCTGAGATCGAGCCGACCTGAGGATATTACGGGGCCATTTCTGGCCACCTGAGGCGGCGACACCCCCGGCCAACGGTGCCATCACCTTCACGGTGGTGGTGGGTATCCTTTGCCGGTGATGAGGCGGCCGGAGACAGCGGCGACGGCGATCCTGAGCGGTAAGAAAAAGCTGGAAAACTCTCCCATTTATCCCATGGCATCGGGCTCAATTGAGCCCGATATCTCCACTAGTTTATATGGGATTCTAGTACGGGTAGAGGGACGGTGAAACGAACCTGTGTTGGTGGCTGGTGGCGAGGGTGGAGGCAGGTGGCCATTCCCGAACTTGCTCCGGTGACACCACTCGGATTTATGGTTCCTGCACTGTTTCCTTCACTCCAGCTATCAAATTCTACTCTTCTTTGCCCTCTAAAGCTAATGGAATCACTATTTCTGGCTGGGAGGGGGTATATGGGGAGATACAACCAATGCAAGCTCGGTTTGGAGCTTTGGTTGTATCACCCTTCATGCCAAGTGGGCACCATGCAGTCACATTCTCTCGAAATTCTCTGAGGAGGCAAGCCAGCACAATGTTTGGCCTGATGGAGCCAAGGCAAGTGGCCTCTGCCTCTTTAATTATCCTGCCTGCATCAAGCCAAAATCTGCCCGAGAAGGACATGGCTGGTGACACGCCCTTGACACACCTGTGTCACAGGGCATCTACCTCTTACTTGACACTCGACGATCATCGAACGCAGGGTTTAACGATCGTCGAACGAGCAAATTTCGTCGATCGTCGAATACAGGGGTCACTCGATGATCGTCGAGCAGCTTTCGTCGATCGTCGAACGCAGGGGAACACGCTACAATCGTCGAGCAGCTTTCGTCGATCATCGAACTCAAGGGGACGTGACAATCGTCGAGCAGCTTTAGTCGATTGTCAAACGCAGGGGAACACGCTACAATCATCGAGCAGCTTCCGTCGATCATCGAATGCAGAGGGACAATCGACAATCGTCGAGCACCTTTCGCCGATCGTCGAACGCAGGGGGACACGCCCTCCCGACAAGCCCGTGTCGTCTCGCGTGTTCCCTACACGACGACAGACACGCCCCAGTCAACTTCGTCAAATTGAGTTCGTCGACCATAAGGAGACACGCCTTGGGACCCACCTGTGTCCCAGGCCGTGTCACCCAAAAAGTTTTCCTTCTGAAAAGTTGGGATGTTACAAATCCCAATAAGCAAGAAAATAATTTCGTCCCCGAAATTCAATTTCGGGTCTACGGGGATTCTACTAGCAAGAGTTATAAGAAATTTAAAATAAACTAAAGTATACCTGAAGTGAATAGCTCCGGGTGTCGCTCCAGCATTAGATCCCTTGGCTCCCAGGTGTGTTCCTCACGTCCATGGTTGGACCACAACACCTTCACAAAAGGGACATTCTTCTTCCACAACACTCGGACATCTGTATCATCAATCCGGATCGGCTCCAATCTGATGGATCTGTCTGGCGCTATCAGACCGGCTGTAGTAGTAACATGCTGCTCTGGCCGTAGGAGAGCTCTTTACAAGGAAGAGACATGGAAAACGTCGTGTAGGGCACCCAACTCCGGTGGCAGCTGCAGTCGGTAGGCTAAGGGGCCGATCCGCTCCAGGATCAAGTATGGCCCCATGCATCGAGGACTGAGCTTCTTGTGCCTCCACAACCGAGAGACACCATGTACCGGACGTATCTTCAAGAAAACTCTGTCTCCAACCTAGAAATCCACCTTCCGGTGTCGAGCATCATAATACTTCGCCTGTCTGATATGGGCCTCTTGCAGCCGATCCCTGATCAAATATACCTGAGCCTCCGTATCCTTCACATAATCAGAACCAAGAGCCTTGGTATCCACATCCGGAACCCATGACAGCGGTGTCCAGCATTTCATCCCATAAAGTTCCTCGTAAGGAGCCATCCTGATGCTAGCCTGGTGGATGTTATTATAGGAGAACTCGATCAGTGGTAGTAGCCTCTACCAAGGCTTCCCCATATCCAATATGCACAGGCGGAGTAGATCCTCCATGGTCCGGATTGTCCGCTCGATCTGTCCGTCGGTCTGCGGGTGGAAGGCTGTACTAAAGGTAAGCCGAGAGTCCAAGTAAGCATGCATGTCCCGCCACTCGCTCGAAGTGAACCGACCATCACGGTCCGAAACAATTGTCTTGGGAATGCCATGGTATTTGACAAACTGCTCCATGAATAGTCTCACCAAAACTACAACTACAGCATCCTTCCGGACTGGAATAAAGCGCGCTACCTTGGTCAGTCTGTCTACTATGACCCATATAAAATCATGCCCATGGTGGGAGAGAGGTAGTCCGTGCATAAAATCCATAGCAATGTCCTCGAACTTCCACTCTGGGACTGGCAGTGGCTGTAGCAAACCTCCTGGGCTTTTACATTCTGCCTTCACGCGCTGACAAGTCTCGCAATGTGTCACAAAATAGGTGATCTCCCTCTTCATCCCAGGTCAGTACATGGTCCTCCGTAAATCTTCCCACATCTTGGTGATGCCGGGATGCACTGAATTTCTGGAGCAATGAGCCTCTCTGAGTATGTCATCCTGGATACTGCCCCCTGCCGGTATGTAAATGCGTCCACGGAATCGAAGGAGATCATCCTGCAGCGTGTAGTCCTCGACCTTGCCCCTTTCTAGGGTACTGAAAATCGACTCTAATGCAGCATCCAGCCTCTGATGTGTTCGGATGCACTCCCGTATATCATCACCGCTGATCACTGAGCTCAAGTACTCTCGACATACCACTGGTTCGGTCTCAGATACCATGGTAGTATGCATGTCTTCCATCATCTGTATTAACTCTATAGACATCAACCGAGGCTCCAGTCCAGAATTGTCGACTCTCCTACTCAAAGCATCTGCTACTGTGTTTGCTTTCCCCGGGTGGTAGTGGATCTGGTAAACATAGTCACAGAGGAATTCCAGCCATCTCCTCTGTCGCAGGTTTAGGTCCTTTTACGTGTCGATATATTTAAGATTCTTGTGATATGAATAAATATCACAATGAATCCTGTATAAATAATGTATCAACATCTTTAGTGCGAATACCACAGCCCCGAGCTCTAATTCATGTACTGGATAGTTATTCTCATGCTTCTTCAACTGTCTTGAAGTATAAGCAATAACATGTCCATGCTGCATCAGGACAGCACCCGTCCACTGGTAAGAGGCATCTGTATAGATCCGAAATCCTTCATTACCGGATGGGAGTGCAAGAATAGGGGATGAGGTGAGTCGGTACATCAGCTCCTAAAAAGCTGTCTCGCACTGCTCTGACCAAACAAAATCTGCATCCTTATTCGTCAAGGATGTGAGGGGAGGGCTAACCTCGAGGATCCCTCCATGAACGTGCGATAATAACCTGCTAACCCCAAGAAACTGCGTATGTCTGATGTTGTCTTCGGTCGTGGACAATTCCGTACTGCCTCTATCTTGGCTGGATCCACTGCCAATCCAGCCCCACTGATAGTGTGCCCCAGGAAAGCCACCTCATGTAGCCAGAACTGGCACTTAAAAAATTTCGCATACATCAGGAATTCTCTCAATCTCTGCAAGACATGTTTCAAGTGTTCGGTGTGCTCCTCTTGAGTCCGGGAATAGATCTGAATATCATCGATGAACACAATGACGAAGCGGTCTAAGTAAGGTTCAAATATACGGTTCATTAGGGTCATGAATGCGGAGGGGGCATTCGTGAGCCAAAAGGCATCACCGTGAACTCGTATAACCCATATCATGAACTGAATGCCGTCTTCGGTATGTCCTCTTCCCAGATGCGGAGTTGGTAGTAACCGGATCGCAAATCTAGCTTAGAGAACCAGAAGGCTCCCTGTAGCTGATCAAATAGCTCGTCTATCCAAGGCAGTGGATAGGTATTGCGGACCGTTAACCGGTTCAGCTCCTAGTAATCTATTCATAGTCGTAACGACCCACCCTTCTTCTTCACAAAAAGAACTGGCGCTCCCTACGGCGATGAACTGGGCCGTACAAATCCTGACTCAACTAGCTCCTGAAGTTGAGTCCTGAACTCTGCCAACTCTCTGGGAGCCATCCTGTAAGGTGCTCTGGACACTGGCCTCGCTCCCGGTACCAGCTGAATACTGAAATCCAAGTCCCTGGCTGGTAGTAGCCCAGGTAATTTCTCCGGGAACACATCGGAGAAATCCCGGACCACCGGGATATCTGAAATAGAAGCCTCTGCTCCCACCATCTCAAAGCAGATAAGGTAAACCTCCTCTCCCTGCTCGTGGGCCTTCACAGCCTATACAGAAGATAGTAATAGGTGGGAGATAGGTTTAATACCTTCGATGATGACATGGGAGTCACCATGCCTTAGTGTGATCCTCCTTGATGGGCAATCTATCTGAGCATGGTTCTGATGTAACCATGTCATGCCCAAAATCAAATCGAAGTCATGTAGCTTCAGAATAGTTGCTGGCGCCTCAAATGCCTTGCCGCCAATCCCGGCCTCCATATTGCAATGGGCAGTGGTCCGCAGTTCTGACCCATCGGGTAGATGCACCCTCATGTCTAGTCTCGAAAATCTTTCCACGCCTTCAAGTCCGTCTATGAAGGCCTCAGATACGAACGAGTGTGAAGCACCAGTGTCGAAGAGGTTATGTGCGGGCTTTCCCCTGATCATAACTATGCCTGAGATTTATTTGAGGTATAATGGATGTTATTTTTATGGTTTTCAAGGTACTACTAAGGTTGAAATTTCTAAATTAAAACAATTTAAGTACCTGTAATCACCTCCTCGGGGTTCCTCTGCTCCGTGAGGTCCAAATTGTATATATGCTCCTGATTGCATTACCTGCTGCGATATCCCTGGCCTCAGCCTCGTCCTCGGCCTCGACCTCAGCCTCGACCCTGCTGTACTGGGCCTCTGGAGGTGGAGGAGGAGGATGGAATCGATGCGGACACTCCGATCTAATGTGCCCGGGTTGGCGGCATCCGTAACAAACTACCTGTCGGTGGCCATGTTCATCCTGTCTCCTCGGATCATGCACCTGTAGAGGTGGGGGAGCTAATGCTGGAGGAGGTCCCTGGTCCTGCCTGTAGTTGGGGAGACGACGTACCAACCCCTGTTGTATCCAATAGTCCCGCCTCTCTGAGAGCCCCTGCAGCTCTCTCCTGATGTCGACCCATCATACGGTCTCTTCCCTCTACCTTGCACCATCAGCTGGTCAACCTCCAGTTTCTTCGCCATCTCGATAATCTGGGTGGACGTGTCGTGAGAAATGAACAACAAAGCCTGCCTCAAATCGTCCCTAAGGCCCCTGTATAACCTCTTGGAATACCTCCTATCATCAGTATCATGTATCCCTGCGAACCTGGTAAGGTGGGAGAACTCCCTCTAGTACTCAATCACTGATCTGCTCCCCTGCCGGAGGTTCAGAAACCTCTCCTCCAAAGCATCTATGTCCGTAGTAGAGACGATGTGATCCAAAAATACATCGCCAAACTCCTCCCACGATATGTCTGACAGCTCACAGTCTGCATATGTAGACTCCCGCACTGATTTCCACCATCTCTTCGCATGAGCCTCTAGTGTAGAGGTGGCTAGAGGTACTGCCTCGCCGACCGGGCATCTGATGCCTGCCAAAATCTCGTGTATGGCCTCCAGCCATTCCTCCGCCTTTACCGCATCCTCTATCCCACGGTACTTCGGTGGGGACAGGCTCTTGAAGGCACTCAGCCAGCTTGACCCCGGATTTGGCTGCGGAGCCGGGACTTGCTGGGATTTGAAGGCATCCAGGATCGCCGTCAAAGTCTGCCCCATCTCCGTCTGTAGAAATAGAGTGGGAGCTGGAGGGGGAGGAGCCACATTTTGCAGTGCGGCGACCTGTGGAGGTTGCATAAAGGTAAGGTTAAAACAGAACTGGCCTAACTCATTGTACTTAGTGGACTGTTTTATGTGACTTTTTACACATGGGCACACCACTGCTTCTGCTGCATAGTTTGTCCGCAAACTAATGCTCGCGTGGGGTGGTCCAGTGTTGTGGACTTCTTTCTCATATGATCATTTGTTCAAGTGATACCAGTTTGTAAGACCCCCTCCCCCTTACCAAGGAGGGCTACCGGGTCTTATACCCAGAACCGCCATTGTTGGGTACATTGGAATAAATGTACCTGATTTGAAGAAGCCTCACCCTAGTCAATGATATACATCAAAATGTATTTGATGTGTTTTGAGTTTAGTTGTGCAGGTTAAGTATTTGCATGGAAAGCTGAAAAGTTTCTAAGTCCATGTGTTGACACCCAGAAGAAATGTGTCGACACTTTAGAAGGCTTGTGTCGACACCCAGAGAAGCAGTGTCGACACTTGGAGTAATTGTGTTGACACCAGGAATGCAGAGTCAAGACCAGAAGGAAAGTGTCGACACATACAGGCTGTGTCGACACTCAATGAAGAAATGTCCAGAGAAGCTGTGTCAACACTTAGAAGCAGTGTCGACGCCCAGAAAAACTTTGTCGACATCAAAAGTGTCGACACTTGGAGGCTGTGTCGACACTCAGCAAAACTTCAACAAAGTTCAAGTACAAGTATCGACACAAAGGAGATGTGGCGACACTCAGCCAAAGTCTCAACACAAGAAGATTGTGTCGACACAAGGAGAAGTGTCGACACACAGCAAAGTTTCAACACATGAAGAAAGTGTCGACACTAGGATCCTGTGTCGACACTCAACAAATATCAATGAAGTCTAAGTACAAGTGTAGACACAAAGGAGATGTGTCGACACTCAGCAAAAGAATCAACACAGAAGGCATATGTCGACATCAAGAAGATGTGTCGACACTTAACAAGTTCAATACAAGAAGATGTGTCGACACAAAGGAGTTGTGTCGACACTTACAAGAAATCAGCTAAGCATCAAAGAAGAAGCACTTGTGTCGACACACAGGATCAGTGTCGACACATGTTGAAGAAGTAGTGTCGAGAAGCAGATTCTACAACACAAGGAGTTGTGTCGACACCATGAAGACTAGTGTCGACACTTAGTCAACTTGTGTCGACACTTAGTCTATATGTGTCGACACTTAAAGACTGACTGTCTCGACACTTTCAGATAGTTACAGAAAATTCAAGAAGTGACTGGATGACTTGACAGCTGCCATTCCAGCCGGTCTACTGCAACTGTCAGAGATGTCAGAAAGTTGTTAGGAACCGGATCAGCCAGTTACCATGAAGAAAGCCTATATAAAGTCTTATTCTGTCAACAGAAGATAATGAAGCAATTCATTGAAGAATCAATTCAAGTGAAGATCTAAGTAGTAGGAGAGAAAGAGCTTCATCTAAGAAGATAGCTGTTGAACTAGGCTGTGAAGAAAGTTTCAGATTGAGATCTGAATCTTAAGTTGTAGTGATTGAAGATCAGCTGCATCGAGAATCAACCCTACTGTGTTCTAAATTCAAGAAGCTTTGAAGGAAGCCAAGGGAGGTTGATCTCAGCAAAGTTCATCCAATAACTCTTCAAGAAACCAGACAACTCTTCTCTCTCATTCTGAGTTGTAGGTTTATACATTGTAATTTTAATTTCTTGTAGGATCCTTAGGGATCTGAGTTGTAAGACTGAAATTATAAAGGCTGAGTGGTAGGGCCTGTGTGATTGAGTGTAGGAGATCCATTTCTCTGAGTGTAGTCCTTGTTGAGGGCTGAGTGTAGGCCTTGTTGAAGGCTGAGTGTAGGTCTTGGTGAAGACTGAGTGGTAGGGCCTTGAGCCTGAGTTGTAGGAACCTGTTTGGGGTTTTGAGTGTAAGATCTGAGGATCTGAGGAATAGTGGAGAAGTTTGGCCGAATCTAGTACACTACTAGATAGGCGAAGGGAGAAAGTGGAAGTACCCAGACCTTGGGGAACCACTATGAAACTGTGTGTAATCTGTGTGTGTGACTGATTCTGTGTATGCTGTGTAAAGATCTGTGAATGCTGTGATTAATTCAGCCTACTGTGATTAAGTCTGCCTAAAAATTTAAAAAAGATTAAGGTCACCTATTCACCCCCCCCCCCCCCCCCTCTAGGTGATTAGGTACAATTACTTTCAAGTGGTATCAGAGGGAGGTTACTCAAAAAGGACATAACTGTCTGAGTAAAAGATCCTGTTGGCAGATTCAGTATAATCAAGTGTAGAATCAAGAAAATCAAGAAAATGGGTTTCACAGAGAATCACAAAGAACTTGGATCCATGAAGTTGCCATTTTGTAGAAAGTAGATTTTTGGCATCTGAAAAGAAAGGGTTAGGCTATTTATGGAAGCCTCTGACCCCAGAATCTATATCGCAGTCAAAGAAGGGCCATATGTGCCTATGAAAGTATCAGTCCTGGATACAAATCAGAGAACTCCTAAGGACTTTTCAGAGATGACTAAAGATGAGATTATTCTGGCCACCATGGACAAGAGGGCCCAGAATATTATTGAGTGCAATAGATGATGCCACATTCCAGAATTTGATTCACTGTAAAACATCAAAGGAAATGTGGGACACACTGATAGTGTACATGGAGGGCTCTGAAGAAGTTAGACAGGACAAAAAGTCTTTACTAAAACAGGAGTATGAAAGTTCCAGACAAGGCAGGTCTGATAGTATAACAAAATGCTACAATAAATTCTATAGGATTGTCAATGAGTTGATGTCTTATGGAAGATAATTCAGCAACTATGAGCTGAATGATAAGTTCTTGAGATCCCTAACTAAAGACTGCGATACTAAGATTTGTGCCATAAGGGAAATGGCCAAGTTAGCAGATATTCCTCCTCCAACATTGTTTGGAAAGCTGTTATCCTATGAAATGCAGCTAATGGTTAGGAAAGAGGAGGAGAAGACTACCAGATTTGAGCATAAAGAAAGAGTTGTGGCATTTAAGACAGAAGCCACCAAGAAATATAAAAGTAAGTCTCCATCTCCACCCCCAAAAGCTGCTGAGACTGAGACAGATGAGTCAGAAAGTAAGAATTCTGAAAGCAGTGAGAGTGATGAGGACTTTGCAGCATTCACAAGACATTTTCAAAAGTTTCTAAAGAAGAAACAGTGGAGGTTTAAGCCATCCACTTCACAGAAGTCATCAAAGAATGACAGGAGAAAGCCCAAGTCAAGTAGAACTATATCTTCAAAGATAGTTTGTTATTGTTGTAACAGACAAGGACATGTTGTTGCTGACTGTCCAGAGAAAAGGAAAGAGTCAACTGATAAGAAGAAGACTCAGATCAAGGGCAAAAAGGAAAGGTCCTTTGTTGCAAAGAAGGACAAAAGTCTGTCAGATATGTCTTCTTCAGAAACTGATTCAGAAGCTGAAGCTTACATTGGACTATTTGCTGAAGAAGAAGAAGATGAGTTCATCCAATTAATGAACTCAATATATGATCAAGAGGACAATCAGTTCCAGGGACTGATGGCCTCATCAGAAGGAGATAAAATGCAGGAACAGCCTGGACCAAGTCAGGTACAAAATTGTTCTGTTAGTTCATTTTCTAGTACTGGATCAGAATCAGATTCATCAGCATCAAGTGATGAGAGTGGATCTGAATCTGAAGGGGATATTCATCAATTGATTGATGAATATAGAGTAGTGTTGCAAGCTTTGAAGAAAAGCAAATCCTTGACCAAGAGTCAGGCTAAGGAGATTGTCAGTCTTAAAGTTACTGCAACAGATTTTGATAAGTTGATTGATCAAAAACTAAAAAAATAGCCAGACTGAAGAACATAACTGTTATTCAGATGGGGACTATAACATTTAAAAATGATCAAATTAGAAATCTGGAGATTAGTCTTCAGAAAGAGAGAGACATAGTTGCAAGGTTTTCTAAACCAAAGTCTGTTCTACCTTTGATAGATGAATTTGTACATCAAAAGGGTAAAACTGGATTAGGATTTACAAAACCTGCTAGGACTATTCAGTCCAAGCCTAAGGGCAAAGCCCCAGTCCTCAACAAGCCTGTTGTAGATAAAACAGCTAGGGTTGTACTTAAGCAAAGGTACAACAGATTTGAGTGCTGGTGTTGTGGCAAGGTAGGCCACTTTGCCATAAACTGTTGGCACAATTCAAGTGCCAAGGTGAGTAGCAATCTGCCTGCTAGAAAAGCTACAGGTAGTTTTGTTAAGAGGCAAACTAACCAGCACCAAGGACCCAAGAATTCTTTGGGTTCTAAGGTTAACTAATCTGTTTTACAGGTGAGTCCAAGTGGCCATGCCCCAATATGGTACTTGGACAGTGGATGTTCCAGGCACATGACTAGAACTAGGGGATTGCTAAAGGACTATACACCAATCAAGGATGGTCCTAAAGTCACCTTTAGTGGTTCTGAAAAAGGAATCATCAAAGGCTTTGATAACATTTCTAGCAACCTTATTTCTATTACTCAAGTGGCTTATGTTAAAGGTTTGAAACACAACCTCATTAGTATAAGTCAATTGAGTGATTTAGGATATGACATCTCATTTGTCAAAGATGGTTGTCATATCAGGAGGTCAAATGATCAAAAGATCATTTTGACAGGTTATAGGAAGAGAAATGTCTATTGTCTAGACATTATGTGTGAGAACAATGTTTCTCCTATGTGTCTTGCAGCTGATGAGAAAGTCTATCATTGTGTCAAATGGCACAAGAGGCTAGCTCACTTAACTACAAGATAATTGGCCAACTCTATAGCAAAGAGTTGGTGAGGAATGGTCCTCAAGTTAAGTGTAAAAAGGTTGGGATATGCTCAGCTTGTCAAAAGGGCAAGCAGACCAAATCCACCTTTAATAGCATTGAGAACAAAGATGCTGTGATGTGCTTATACCTCTTGCATATGGATCTATTTGGTCCTATGCCAGTTCACAGCCTAGGTAGGAAGGTCTACACATTTGTAGTTGTAAATGACTACTCAAGGTTTTCCTGGGTGTTCTTCCTTAGACAGAAATCTAAAACTCCTAATATCTTTTATAGTTTTGTCAAACAAATTCAGAATGAGTTAGACAGTACAGTGGTCAAAATAAGAAGTGACCATGGTACTGAATTCCAGTCTGACAGTATGACAAAGCTATGTGAAGAATTTGGGATATTTCAGGAATTTTCTTCACCAAGAACACCTCAGCAAAATGGCATTGCTGAAAGGAAAAATAGAACCTTGATAGAAGCTGGTAGAACCCTATTAAGTGATACATCTCTCCTAGAATATTTCTAGGCTGAGGCAGTAAACACTGCATGCCATGTAATTAATAGGGCTACTATCACCAAGATCCACAATAAGACCCCCTATGAGATTGTGAAAGGCAGAAAACCAAATCTATCCTATTTCAGGATTTTTGGTTGTAAATGTTATATACTTAACAATGGTAAGTCTTACTTAACCAAGTTTTCTGCCAAATCCCAAGAGGGAATCTTTGTTGGGTACAGCAACAACAGTAAGGCTTATAGGGTCTACAACTTGACTACTCAAGTTATAGAAGAGTCAGTACATGTAGTGTTTGATGAAGCTAGACTCATTAACAATGAATTATCTAGAAGTATTTGCAGCTCTACAGGTGTGACTAAGAAGATGGACAAGCTCACTATTGAAGAAAGTCCTTCTACAAGTCAGCAAGTAGAAGATAGTGGCTGCTGTCCAGGGGGAGTGCAAGATACTCAAGTTGCTGAAGAAGACCAAGAGGAGCTGCTGTATGAAGAAGCTGAAGGTGTACAACTAGAAAACAAGATGCCTCCAGCAAATAGACATTTGAAAGATCATCCAGCCAATCAAATCATTGGAGATCTCAGACAAGGGGTCCAAACAAGGAGCATAAATCTAAGTTCAGTACTGTACTCCAGTTTTCTATCCCAAGTAGAGCCAAAAAAATTTGAAGAAGCCATCCTATACCCTCATTGGATTGAGGCAATACAAGAGGAGCTGAACCAGTTCAAAAGATGCAATGTCTTGGAGCTTGTTCCTAAACCAAAAGACCATAACATAATTGGAACTAAGTGGATCTTTAGGAATAAGATGGATGAACATGGAGTGATTATCAAGAACAAAGCATGACTGGTTGCAAAAGGTTATAGGCAGGAAGAAGGTATTGACTTTGATCAAACCTTTGCTCCAGTAGCCAGACTGGAAGCTATAAGGATGTTCCTGGCCTATGCAACCTATCAAGGGTTTAAAGTATACCAAATGGATGTTAAGTCAGCCTTTCTGAATGGAAATCTGAAGGAAGAAGTCTATGTGGAACAGCCATCAGATTTTGCAGGCTGCAAGGAAGATAGGAAAAGTACAACAGGTACCTATCAATTCCTAGGTGGAAGACTGATATCATGGAGTAGCAAGAAGCAAACAAGTGTGGCTATCTTCACAGCAGAATCAGAATATGTTGCTGTAGGAAGTTGTTGTGCTCAACTTCTATGGATTCAACATCAGCTAGAAGACTATGGTATACAAGTAAGTAGAACACCTCTATTTTGTGATTCTACTAGTGCTATTTCTATTGCAAACAATCCTGTATCCCATAGTAGGACTAAGCATATAGAAATCAAATACCATTTTCTAAGAGAACATGTGGAAAAAGGAGATATTTCACTAGAGTATATTAATACAGATAATCAGCTAGCTGACATGTATACTAAGCCCTTAGATGAAACCAAATTCAATAAATTTAAAATTGAATTAGGCATGATCAACTTAGATTAGTTTAAAAAAATTGACTAAGTAAAAAGGTGTCGACACATAGAGTTGTCTGTGTCGACACATAGAAGTGGTGTCGACACTTCAGAGCAAAGGTGTCAATACATCTAGGAAGTCTGTGTCTGTTGGGTTTCTCTATGAGGATGGCACAACGCTTGTGCACGCATCGGAAGAATAAAAACATCAAGAAAACCCAAAAGAGATGGGATCGGGCCATGGTAGTTGAATCAAGAAGTTAACATATAACTAGGCAAAAATTACCTCGGTGGCGTTGAGTCACAACTCAACGGAGATGCTCCAAACTTCGTCTTCTTGCTAGTGGTGAGTTCTACGTGGAATAATATCCACGTCTCTGCAGAAATCCACACGAGCGGGAGAACACCGATCTATCCGTCGCACGGATTATCGGGAAGGAGAAAGAACGCACCTTGCTTTCCCACGGACTGCTAGGTCCGCGCCAGGGATTGTAATGCCAGCGACGATCTCCGGAGAGAAGGAGGTCGACGGAGCGAACACGGCTGCGGAACCCTTCCGTCGGCGGGATTCGGGATCGGCGGAGCGAACGAACGGAGAGCGGAACACTTCCGCCGATTTCGATTCGATCGGCTGCCAAAAAGCTTATTTCCCGAAAACCCTAAGTGTCCCTTTTATACCGAAGGCATAAATAGACTTAGGTTTATCGCTATCCGCAGACCACCCAGAAATAGGGTTCCAGAATCGGCGAGTATCAGTCGGCGAGAATCGGCGAGAATCGGCGAGAATCGGCGACAATCGGCGAGAATCATCAAGCAGATTTGGCGAGAATCAGTCGGCGAGTAACACCTAGGACCGGAGAGAATCAGAGTACAATACTCGACGATTCTCGCCGAACGCGGGGTGGACTATACTCGTCGACCGTCGACCTGCGGTCGACGCTTCTCGTCGATCGTTGAGAATCAGAGAACCAATTCTCGACGATTCTCGTTGATCGGCGAGAATCAGAGAACCATTCTCGACGATTCTCATCGACCTTCGGTCGACTATTCATACCAGTCCTCAAAGGCAACATTTGCCCAACCCGACGATCCTTTAAGGCAACACTTTGCCCATAACCCCATTCAGGTCAGTGATTGGTAACCTTTACCAACAAAATCAATCATCCAACTTCTCCACATCTCTTATGTGCGATCCTGCAGGCTCATATCGCGTTGGCAGTGAGATTACATGTTTGATCACTTCCAGATCACAATGGTAACTCCAACAGACTCCCACTTGATCTTGAAAGTATCAAACCAAAAACCTCACAAACAATGAGCGGAATCTAGCAATGCATCATTGTTCCCCAAGCAATAAGAGTTTATAACTCATAAGCCTTTATGACCAATGTATCAGCGTTGTCTTTGTCCCTTTGTACCTTACATCCGGAAAGAACTAGAGGCATGGACCGTGTCACCCTCGTAATAGCTCAATCCAAGTTTCTTGATCCAGGACGGACTTCTAGAGAATGGTGAGTCCAATATCACACATTGACTCAACCAAGTATGGCCATGCATTTCTCAGTCCAGTTCCATCAAGGGGCCCATGGATGCAACTGCTGTCATACAGAAGGACAAATCTCATATCTGCTCACACACACACACCCAAATGATTCGAAATATGCCCAACAACCACCCTTATCATCAACCTTTCTCAAGGAAGACTTTAGATGGCATCAAAGCACGCTCTTCCTCACTTGATGAATGCTGTGACTTCAGGTCAAAGGACCACAACACCATTGTCAATTGAGACCTACTCGTGACACGATTGGATGACAATCCATAGAGTAGTCTCAGGTTGGGTCTGTCCAGTACAACTTGTTCACTAACAAGTACCCACGTGATGACTTGATATCACAATATCATGACCTGTGAGAACCGGTCATCAGTCAACGCACGTGCTAGCCTTCATGTACCATCATCACCCTTAGCTTCTATGATGATACTCGACCAGGGACCTTTTAAGAATGAAGCTTCAAATAAATCATAGGCTCTCACATTCAAGTCACGTACTTGATGTCCCATGGAAGCGAACATTCTAAGGGTATCTATTATGTTAATATTTAACTATCATATAGAAAAATTCATAATAAAAGAATTTGCCATTAATTGTAAGAGAAAAACTAGGTACAATGTTCATCATATGAACAAATAGCCAACAAAATACATGTTTACATGCAATCCACAAGATTCTCACTAGAGTTGATCATTTAGGTATCGTATACCCATCGATCTAGTATGACCATCATGCTTTCTCTGCGCGAGAGGCTTTGTCAGTGGATTCGCAATATTCTCCTCAGTCGGCACTCTGCAAATGTTCACATCTCCTCGTTCGACAATCTCACGAAAAAGATGAAACCGCTGATGTATGTGCTTGGAGCGCTGATGGGATCTAGGTTCCTTAGATTGTGCAATTGCACCATTGTTATCACAGTAGAGAACTACGGGACCAACAATGCTAGGAACTACATCTAGCTCGCCGATGAATTTCCTAATCCATACAGCCGCCTTCGCCGCATTAGCTGCGGCGATATACTCGGCCTCTGTTGTAGAATCAGCAACTGTCTCTTGCTTGGAACTCTTCCAGCTCACAGCTCCTCCATTCAGGCAAAACACAAAACCTGACTGAGACTTGGAGTCGTCCCTGTCAGTTTGGAAGCTAGCATCCGTGTAACCACTTACTACGAGCTCTTCCTCTCCACCATACACCAAGAACGCATCCTTAGTCCTTCTCAAGTACTTCAGGATATTCTTGACTACAATCCAATGACACTCACCGGGGTCTGACTGCTACCTGCTAGTCATGCTCAAAGCAAAGGAGACGTCGGGTCGAGTACATAAGATCGCGTACATGATTGATCCAATTGCCGAAGCATATGGAATCAACTTCATGCGATCCTTATCTTCACAAGACTTCGGACATTGGTCCTTAGAGAGATTCACACCATGAGACATGGGTAAAAATCCTTTCTTGGACTCAAGCATGTTGAACCGCTTCAACACCTTTTCGATGTACGTACTCTGGGTCAAACCCAGCAACTTCTTCGATCTATCTCTATAGATCTTAATACCGAGTATGTAAGTCGTTTCACCCAAATCCTTCATTGAAAAGCAGTTCCCTAGGTTGTTCTTAACAACTTTCAGGGTAGGAATATCATTCCCAATCAACAGTATGTCATCTACATACAATATCAGGAAGACAACAATGCTCCCACTGATTCGCTTGTAAACACAAGGCTCATCTTCATTCTTGATGAAACCAAACTCTTTGATTTTCTCATCAAAACGAAGATTCCAACTTCGAGAGGCCTGTTTTAGTCCATAGATGGACTTATTCAGCTTGCATATTTTAGTGGCTTCATCTACGGATACAAAACCCTCGGGTTGTGTCATATACATTTCCTCAAGGAGGTTTCCATTAAGGAAAGCCGTTTTGACATCCATCTGCCAGATCTCGTAGTAATAATACGCAGCAATAGCAAGCAATATCCTTATGGACTTTACCATGGCAACAGGAGAAAAGGTCTTATCATAGTCAATACCATGAATTTGCTTGAAACCCTTAGCCACCAGTCGCCCTTTGAATGTCTGTACATTCCAATCCATGTCGGTCTTCTTCTTGAAGACCCACTTGCACCCTATGGGTCGTACCCCTTCAGGTGGTTCCACCAAGTTCCAAACTCGGTTTGCATACATGGAGTCCATTTCGGATTTCATAGCCTCAAGCCATTTGTCGGAGTCCGGTCCATTCATAGCCTCTTGGTAGGTTGCTGGTTCATCATCATGATCCATAAGCAACACATTACCTATTTGAGACACGAGAAATCCATATCTCTCAGGCTCAAACCTCGGTCTACCAGATCTACGTAGGACTTGTGTTCCCTGAGCAGGTTCTCTAGCTACAACATCTTGTAGTCCTGTCTCAGAATCCAATTCTGGTTCATTCACTACATGTGGTTCTTGAACTTCTTCAAGCTCTATCTTTTCAGTCTTTCTTGATAAGAACTCTTTCTCCAAGAAGACACCAGTCCTTGCGACAAACACTTTGCCCTCAGATGGTAGGTAAAAGTAATACCCTTTCGTTTCCTTAGGATATCCCACCAGATAACATTTATCCGATTTGGGTTCCAGCTTGTCAGGCATTTGACGTCTCACGTATGCCTCACAACCCCAAATTTTAATGAACGACATACTAGGACGCTTCCCAGTCCATATCTCATATGGTGTCTTCAGAACCGTTTTCGTTGGAGCGCGATTCAATGTCATTGCAGCACTCTCTAAAGCAAAACCCCAAAAGGAAACAAGCAAGTCTGCATGACTCATCATCGAACGTACCATGTCTAACAGAGTATGATTTCTCCTCTCAGACACACCATTATGTTGTGGTGTTCTAGGTGGAGTGAGCTGTGATACAATACCACACTCTTTCAGATGATCACGGAACTCATGACTCAGGTATTCGCCACCTCGATCAGATCGGAGTGCTTTAACCCTTTTACCCAACTGGTTTTCTACTTCATTCTTGAACTCTTTGAACTTTTCAAAGATCTCAGATTTGCACTTCATAAGATACACATGTCCGTATCTACTGAAATCATCAGTAAATGTAACAAAGTAGAAATACCCACCTCTAGCCATGGAACTCATTGGTCCGCATACATCACTATGTACAACACCCAAGAGATCCTCAGCCCTCTCAGTATAACCAGTGAAAGGAGCCTTAGTCATCTTGCCTAACAGACCAGATTCGCATCGCTCAAATGATTCATAATCAAATGAGTCCAAAAGTCCATCTCTATGGAGTTTGGATATGCGCTTCTTGTTGATATGGCCCAAACGACAATGCCAGAGAAACGTAGGGTTCGAGTCATTTGTTCTTAGTCTTTTATTATTTTCAACATTACAGATCAGATGGTCCAAGTTCAAAACATAAAGACCATCAAACAATTGGGCTACAGCATAACAAACATCATTCTTAAATATAGAACAACAGTTGTTCTTAATTATAAAAGAAAATCCAATCATGTCCAAACATGAAATAGATATAATGTTTCTAGTTATGGCCGGAACAAAATAACAATTATCTAGTTCTATTACAAGCCCACTGGGCAAAGAAAGACGGTAAACCCCTACGGCTACAGCAGCAACTCTTGCTCCATTGCCGACGCGGAGGTCCACCTCCCCTTTACTCAGCAATCTTCTCCTTTCCAGTTCCTGCACATTTGTACAAATGTGAGAACCACATCCAGTATCCAATACCCAAGATGAAGGAGCAGAAAGGTTTATCTCTATAACGTAAACATTTGAAGCGGAAGTCATACCTCCCTTCAATTTCTGCAGACCTTCAATGTACGAAGGACAGTTCCTCCTCCAATGACCAGCCTTGCCACAGTGGTGGCATCACCCTTCCTTCACCGTGCTTTTCTTTTTCATCAGTGCAGAAGACTTGGGCTCAAGGTATGACTTAGGTCCCACCTTCGTCTTCTTAGAGCCCTTGCCCTTGCCCTTGCCCTTATGCACCATCAGTATGGGGCTGGCAGGCTTGGCGTTCTTCATATTGATTTCGGCAGTTCTCAACATGCCTAGGAGTTCGGGCAGTGTCTTGTCTATTTCATTCATGTTGTAGTTCAAGACGAACTGCTCATAACTGTCCGGCAACGATTGCAGGATCAGATCTGTGGCCAACTCTTGACCAAGAGGAAAACCCAGCCTTTCAAGGTTCTCTATATACCCAATCATCTTGAGTACGTGAGTCCCTACTGAGTCTCGAACTCCCATCTTGCACTGAAACAACTCTTTTGTGACGTCGAACCTCTCTTGACGAGCCTACCCTTGAAACATTTTCTTGAGATGCTCGTCAATCTCCTTGCACCCCATGTTCTCATGTTGCTTCTAAAGCTCAGAGTTCATAGTGGCAAGCATAAGGCATTCGCCATCTAAAGCATCATCAGTATACTTCTTATAAGTATCCTTCTCAGCACGGGAAGAGTTCCCGGTCGGCACCTCGGGGGCTTCTTCTTCCAAGACATAGAGCTTTCGCTCTTGCCTGAGAACAATTCTCAGGTTCCTATACCAGTCCATGTAATTTGTCCCACTGAGCTTATCCTTCTCAAGTATGGCTCTCAGAGACAACGTGGAGTGTGAAACACTTGACATGGAATTCTACAAGAATTTATGCAGAATATAATCAGTACCAAAATTTCAAATACAATTTATTTTAATTTGGACTTCAATTAAAACACTCCCACTATTTTATTCGAAATGATAGCCCTCACTAACAATTCAGAGAGTTCATGCGATCTACTCTCTTAGTGGACAAGATCCGTATTTCACCAACACAATGAGTCAGCTTTGGCTTTCCTCTCACGATGCGGTTATTTAGGTAGGCAACACTTGCCAATTGCATCCTCATGCAATTCTTGTATGGTTGGTGACTAACTCCTTATTCGCATCCATCATATGGTGCATGCCAACCCTATGCCTCTAGTCACTCAACCTTAGAGGTCACCTAGTTAAGCTGGACCCGATGTCGACAGTGGGATATCACAATTATCCGCTCGCACCCTTACCAAGATAGATTAATACACCTTGCTTTGGCAAGCCCACACTTCATCGATCGAGGCAGGAAGAGTGTCATCCATCAGAAGGCATCCGAACACTTAATATTTGATGAAGGGATTTGATTATAGGTTAACAGTTAACCATGATCAACATTTGATCAATGTGCACATCCAAAGAAAAAAACTTTTCTAAAGCCACATGCATCCCTTATGTGCACAACCTGACACCATCAACAATTGATAGAAGGAAGGGCTAAATCTGAACATCCAGAAACTTCCAAATCCTCAGATTTACATGTATTGGACAAAGGCAAAGACAACTCAACTTAAAGCAGTAGACAAGCTCATCTCTCTATGTTGGATTCAAAATCCAAAACAAACTCGAGGGATGGTTACTGCTAAGGAGACTACAATTTCTAACAATTAGAAATTACCACGAAATTCCAGAAGTTCTTAGCGGGGTACCAAGACTAAATCTAGACATTTAGAACACTTCTAAATCCCTAGGTTTACACGCGCTGGAATAAAAAAACTTCCAATACAACAATCATGGCTGAAACCTGGCTCTGATACCACTGTTGGGTTTCTCTATGAGGATGGCACAACGCTTGTGCACGCAGCGGAAGAATAAAAACATCAAGAAAACCCAAAAGAGATGGGATCGGGCCATGGTAGTTGAATCAAGAAGTTAACATATAACTAGGCAAAAATTACCTCGGTGGCCTTGAGTCACAACTCAACGGAGATGCTCCAAACTTTGTCTTCTTGCTAGTGGCGAGTTGTACGTGGAATAATATCCACGTCTCTGCAGAAATCCACACGAGCGGGAGAACATCGATCTATCCGTCGCACGGATTATCGGGAAGGAGAAAGACCGTACCTTGCTTTCCCACGGACTGCTAGGTCCGCGCCAGGGATTGCAACGCCAGCGACGATCGCCGGAGAGAAGGAGGTCGACGGAGCGAACACGACGGCGGAACCCTTCCGTCGGCGGGATTCGGGATCAGCGGAGCGAACGAATGACGAGCGGAACACTTCCGCCGATTTCGATTCGATCGGCTGCCAAAAAGCTTATTTCCCGAAAACCCTAAGTGTCCCTTTTATACCGAAGGCATAAATAGACTTAGGTTTATCGCTATCCGCAGACCACCCAGAAATAGGGTTCCAGAATCGGCGAGTATCAGTCGGCGAGAATCGGCGACAATCGGCGAGAATCGGCGACAATCGGCGAGAATCATCAAGCAGATTTGGCGAGAATCAGTCGGCGAGTAACACCTAGGATCGGCGAGAATCAGAGTACAATACTCGACGATTCTCGCCGAACGCGGGGTGGACTATACTCGTCGACCGTTGACCTGCGGTCGACGATTCTCGTCGATCGTCGAGAATCAGAGAACCAATTCTCGACGATTCTCGTCGATCGGCGAGAATCAGAGAACCATTCTCGCCGATTCTCGTCGACCTTCGGTCGACTATTCATACCAGTCCTCCAAGGCAACATTTGCCCAACCCGACGATCCTTTAAGGCAACACTTTGCCCATAACCCCATTCAGGTCGGTGATTGGTAACCTTTACCAACACAATCAATCATCCAACTTCTCCACATCTCTTATGTGCGACCCTGCAGGCTCATATCGAGTTGGCAGTGAGATTACATGTTTGATCACTTCCAGATCACAATGGTAACTCCAACAGTGTCGACACTTCAGAGAATTAGTGTCGACACATGCAGTGTAGGTGTCGACACATCCAAGGTGGTGTCGACACTTAAGATTTTTACAAAATTTGTCTAGTAAAATCTCGACTAAGTGTCGAGTTAAGTGGTGTCGACACATAAACAAGTGTCGACACATATATTCTGTCGACTATACTTGTGTCAACACATAGTTGTCGAGACATTATAAGTCTGTGTCGACACTTATCAACAGTGTCGACACAATTTAAGTATTTTAATGCGCACTTTCATCTTCGATTCTAGAAAGGTATAAATAGGTTTTCGCCATTGTCTGTCGACACGCTCACCAAAGTTTCGAGACCAAACTTGTGTGTCGACATCTCTCTTCTCTAATTCAAATTTCTTCAAACCCTAATGGCGCCCAAGCTAGAAGAGAATGTGAATGAAGGATATGAACTCGTGCCCCATGCATTTGATGACGCGGAACCAGAGATCAACGGCGTGATAACCCTAATAGAAGAGACATGGTTAGAATTTCTTGTTTCCGAACCGACCAAGATATGGAAGAAAGAAGTCCTGGAATTTCTGAATGCAGCAACCCTAGGTGAATCAGGACTCAAAATTAAGTCAAGAGTTCATGGGGCAAAAGTGAAGGTCTCTCCTAAGAGTCTGAGAAAGGTACTTCAACTACCTAGAACTAGGGAAGAATAAGATGTTTCTGCTACTAAGACTAGAGAAGCATTAACATGGTGTGGTTTGGACTCAAATCTGAAAATAGGATCTGTTTTCAATAGGAAGGGAATGAACATGCAAGGCAAATTCTTATCTGAAATTGTTGGCAATGTTATTTTGAGCAAGCCTGGAGGGCATGATAGAATATCAGCTCATATGTTTAGTCTAATGACAAGAATTATCTTCAAACTAGAAACTGATTGGTCTGCAGTTGTGTTTGAGAAGATAAAAGAGAGTATAAAAAAGCCCAATTTGGGTAGGATTCTAAGTCTTTACCTGGCTGGTAGTATACCAGAGGTCATGAGTCAAGCAGCTGGAACTAAGATTAACCACATGAGGAGAATGGATTTGAGAATCTTCTCTAGGTCGGATAGAGTCTTGACCAAGGAAATGCCAACTCCTGAGAAGGAAACACCCCTGAAGAAGAAGAAAAAGACAGCCCCTGTGGCTCAAGTATCCTCAAGCAGCTCTGAAGAGCAAGTTGTTTTTACTCCTGATGAAGAAGACACTGCAAATGCTGGACAGTCTCCAGCTAGACAAGAAGATGCAGAAAGGAAGGGGGAGCTACCACAAGCAAGCCCAATTCACCAGGATTCAATCCAGGGGGAGCCTCTACTGGTGGATGAGCCAACTCCACTAGAAAGTGAACAAGCTACACAAACCATACTTGAGGTAATAACTGAAATTAATAAATTAAATTTCCCTATTGAGGATGATGTTTTGTCTGATTCATTACATAATGTTAATCAGCAAACACAAACACATAGCCAACCCCAAGATGTTGTCATGGAGGACACATCTGTTGCTGATCAAGTTGTTGATGAGATAAGAGTTTCTCCACCCCATCCTCAACAAGAATTTACCTCAGAGGAGCTATTCCCAGATCTTCTACAATCAGATTTTGAGAAAGAGAAAGCAACTGCTGAGGGGGAGAAGGCCCATGTTGAGGGGGAGCATGTGGATATTGTTGAAACTGCAAGGAAGGAGACTGAGGTGCCAAAAGATGCTGAAGGGCTACAAAGGCATGAGAAGGAGTTACCTTCTAGCCCTATGGACAGGGTTGATATAGCTAATACATCTGCATCTGAAGATGAAGAGGCTGCAAGAGCCAAGAAGAGGAAATTTCAAGTCTTCAAGAGGAGGAGCCGGACATACAAAAAGGCTTTACAAATAATTGCACCACAGCCTACACCACAGCCAGCCCCATCTACAGATTTCAGTTCTCTGATGGTTGCATTACATATAAAGATGGATGAGCAAAGGCAAGCTCTGGAAAAGTACATAGATGAGGGGCATAAGTCATTGCAATTTGATCTGGCCCAAGACATTAAGTCCATCAGATTTGAAATGAATCTGAATAAGAAAGAGATGACTGACTGCTTTCATAAGGGAGAAAATGCAGTAGTCTATCTAGCAACTCATCAGGAAAAGATCAAAACTCAAGTGGATGATATTGCAGTGAAGCAAGGCTATGTCCTGGAGAACCAGCTGAGAATGAATGATAATCTCACTGCTTCACACAATGCAATAGTAATAGAAATGAAGAATATAGCTACTGGTCAGACTACAGCCATGACTACAACCAATGCAGAATTTGATAAAGCATTACAACAAGGTATCACTACTGTTACTTCTGCACTTCAGGATTCCCAGAAGTTAATAACTGAAAAGCTCCAAAGGTTGAAACCTTTCTACAAAGATAGAGTAAATTACCTAAATGCACAAATCAGATTTCAGAAAGATGATCTAAGAGATCACATTGAAAGAGAAGTCATAAAGGGGTCGAGGGTGTTAGTCAAAGCCAGCACTGATCATGCAAAGTGGATTTCAAATTTCATCAGAGCCACCATTGGATATCCTCCATTATGTGATGATGACAATGTTGTAGAGTCTGGAATTAATCCTGCATATCTTGGAGGGGAGCAAGCTGAAGTGGCTTAAGTAATATACCCTCCACCAGACTTTGATATGATACATCAAGATATACAGACAATGTATAGCCCTCCTGAAAGGGAATTAAAAATGTCATCCTTGAGAATGTAGTTCAGCCAGTGCCAGAGGCAATACTGAAAGAACAAGAGGCTTTGCTGAAAGAACAAGAGACTCAATTGTCTAAGAAGAGATTCAGGGAGCAAGCTGAACTTAGGCCTGACTTTGAACAATGGAGCCCCACTTCCAGGAATATTATCTTGACTGCATGGAAGGCTGCCAAGGACAACATCCAGGATAGAAACAAGTGGTATTATGAACTGGAGTACAGGAAGCATGATAGTAGGCAAGAGGCCATTGTGTAGTATAGAAGAAAGGCTAAGATGGGAAAGCTACCTCCTACTGCCCAGGAGCCCAGCAAGTACTTTCCAAAGCCTTATCATTACTTTGAAAGGTAGAAGATCAAAGCTGAAGAATTGAAAAAGAAGGATCTTAAAGGAAAGAAGCCTGCTACTGCTTAAGATGCTGAAACCCCAGTCCAAGCAAAGATACAATCAGGAAAGGGCATTGTGATCAAGGAGCCTGAGCAGCAATATGATAGAATTTTTCTTTAGTTTACAGTTGTAATCATTTGATTTTAAACTCTCTGTAAACTTTTGAATAATGAATATGTTGAAGTTGTTAGAACAATGTGAAATATATGTTAAATCGATTACATTAATGTTCTGAGAAATTTGAGTATGCATGTTTTGTTTATACATGTTTATGTACTTACCCTATTTTATAATCCTGTTTTACATCATACTGTGAATTTGTTATATATGGTGTATATCATTGACTAAGAGTTATGACTTCTCCAAATATGGGGAGATTGTTGGGTACATTGAAATAAATGTACCTGATTTGAAGAAGCCTCACCCTACTCAATGATATACATCAAAATGTATTTGATGTGTTTTGAGTTTTGTTATGCAGGTTAAGTATTTGCAGGGAAAGCTGAAAAGTTTCTAAGTCCATGTGTCGACACCCAGAAGAAATGTGTCGACACTTAAAAAGGCTTGTGTCGACACCCAGAGAAGCAGTGTCGACACTTGGAGTAATTGTGTCGACACCAGGAATGCAGAGTCGAAACCAGAAGGAAAGTGTCGACACATACAGGCAGTGTCGACACTCAATGAAGAAATGTCCAGAGAAGCTGTGTTGACACTTAGAAGCAGTGTCGACACCCAGAAGAACTTTGTCGACATCAAAAGTGTCGACACTTGGAGGGTGTGTCGACACTCAGCAAAACTTCAACAAAGTTCAAGTACAAGTGTCGACACATTGGAGATGTGTCGACACTCAGCCAAAGTCTCAACACAAGAAGATTGTGTCGACACAAGGAGAAGTGTCGACACACAACAAAAGTTTCAACACATGATTTAAGTGTCAACACTAGGAGCCTGTGTCGACACTCAGCAAATATTAATGAAGTCTAAGTACAAGTGTCGACATAAAGGAGATGTGTCGACACTCAGCAAAAGAATTAACACAGAAGGCATATGTCGACACCAAGAAGATGTGTCGACACTTAACAAGTTCAACACAAGAAGATGTGTCGACACAAAGGAGTTGTGTCGACACTTACAAGAAATCAGCTAAGCATCAAAGAAGAAGGACTTGTGTCGACACACAGGAACAGTGTCGACATATGTTGAAGAAGTAGTGTCGAGAAGCAGATTCTACAACACAAGGAGTTGTGTTGACACCATGAAGACTAGTGTCGACACTTAGTCAACTTGTGTCGACACTTAGTCTATAAGTGTCAATACTTAAAGACTGAACTGTCTCGACACTTTCAGACAGTTACAGAAAATTCAAGAAGTGACTGGATAACTTGACAGCTGCCATTCCAGCCGGTCTACTGCAACTGTCAGAGATGTCAGAAAGTTGTTAGGAACCGGATCAGCCGGTCACCATGAAGAAAGCCTATATAAAGGCTTATTCTGTCAACAGAAGATAATGAAGCAATTCATTGAAAAATCAATTCAAGTGATGATCTAAGTAGTTGGAGAGAAAGAGCTCCTTCTAAGAAGACAGCTGTTGAACCAGGCTGTGAAGAAAGTTTCAGATTGAGATATGAATCTTAAGTTGCAGTGATTGAAGATCAGCTACATAGAGAATCAACCCTACTGTGTTATAAATTCAAGAAGCTTTGCAGGAAGCCAAGGGAGGTTGATCTCAGCAAAGTTCTTCCAAGAACTCTTCAAGAAACCAGATAACTATTCTCTCTCTTATTCTGAGTTGTAGGTTTATACATTGTAATTTTAATTTCTTGTAGGATCCTTAGGGATCTGAGTTGTAAGCCTGAAATTATAAAGGCTGAGTGGTAGGGCATGTGTGCCTGAGTGTAAGAGATCCATTTCTCTGAGTGTAGGCCTTGTTGAGGGCTGAGTGTAGGCCTTGTTGAAGCCTAATTGTAGGTCTTGGTGAAGAATGAGTGGTAGGGCCTTGAGCCTGAGTTGTAGGAACCTGTTTGGGGTTCTGAGTGTAACATCTGAGGATCTGAGGAATAGTGGAGAAGTTTGGCCGAATCTAGTACACTACTAGATAGGCGAAGGGGAAAGTGGATGTAACCAGACCTTGGGGAACCACTATAAAACTGTGTAATCTGTGTGTGAGACTGATTCTGTGTATGCTGTGCAAAGATTTGTGAATGCTGTGATTAATTCAGACTGCTGTGATTAAGTCCGCCTAAAAATTTAAAAAAGTTTAAGGTCACCTATTCACCCCCCCCCCCCTCTAGGTGATTAGGTATAATTACTTTCAGCCATCTAATGGTGACACTAACGCACGGGTTAGCCGACACCGCAACACGCCGATTCTGCTGGCTATTACGATCATATAACCTGTAGGCCAATATGAGAAATAGAAGTATAGCAGTATATCAAATCCACTAGTCCACAAGTCACAGAGTACATATTATATATATAAATGAAGAGCACAGAAACATAGTCCACAATGAGTAAAAATGAAAGAGTAATAAGGTCTTATGCCCAGTACATTATATCAACTCTCTCTCTTTCAAATCAAAGCGAAAGCTAATCTAATACATCAAAACTCATCCTACCTAAGGACGCACAGTAGTTGTAGTAGCCTACGGTAGCGGTATCTGCTCCTCAAGTCCTGCCTCCTTGTCGTGCTGGTGCTTCATCTCCACGAGCTCCTAAAATAGTATGGTCACCGACCATTAATCAAAAAGACTAAGTTGTTTCCTCCGCACCTCCCCCGCAGCTCCTAGGCACCGAGCGGAAGGACGAAGTGGAGGACAACAAGGGGTAGCAAAAGTGGAAGCAGGTGACAAGAACTAACTAGCAGTTGTAATAGATATTATTATTCTACTCTAGCAGTTCTAAGTATATAGTAAAAGTAAGTAAAGTGCAGTTCTAGTAAAGGAAGTAAAGAACAGAAAGTAAGAGCAGGGAAATAAAACTAGGCTACCACTATACCACCATCACAAAAGTACCTTAACTTATAAAAATGCCCATACAAATTTATAAGTTAAGGTTTCTAGGAAATTTAACTTATCATATAAAAGAGCCCATACTAATTTGTATGATAAGGATTTATGAAGCGTATGACGTAATATGAATGATTGTTATGATGCTATTTATGCACAGGCAAGTGCAACACACACAACCACTCTGTGATCATAGTCCTTTAGTTCCCACTTTTTGAGAGCTAGCATCACTCTCGGGTACCACCGCTATGGCTACGGCAGCAGTAGAGCGGGCAACTTCACTTCTAGGCCTTTATGCACACTACCAAACCTTAGACCCCTCTCATACGCCTTTGCACACGTCCAAGGTGCACTCTAGAGTCTCTGCGTACGTACTTTGCTAACAACTCGTCAGTCTTGTTGGGTCGGGTGTGCGTTATCGGGGGTCGTCCTCCAGATCGCAGTGTAAAAATAAACCACTAGCCCATATAACCCTCACACCCGCCTGGTGCACCGTATTGCCATCGGTGTGACGAACGGCCAGTACCGCATGCCCCACCACTAAATATATGCAAATGCAAGTATTTCATTCCGAGCCTCCAGCTCGCAGGACCAACCTGTCCTGAATCCCTCAAACGCTACACGGGTGAGAATTTATCACAATCCCTCCAACCCTACACGGGTGGCAACGCACAATAGTGCCTTTATTCCAAATCCCTCAAACCCGTCAAGGGTGAGAATGAATCACAATGTCCTAACCTAATAGACTACTCTTGTCTACGTGTTATTATACTTAGCGGTTTAAGGTTAATCCCAGGATTGCCTAGGGTATACCCGGTGAAGGGCTCTCGGGGGCACTAGGAACTACGATGGGATTACGCCCAAAGTTCCCTTTCTCAAGGATAATTTTTTTTATTGGTGTCTACCCAGGATTTATACCCCAACTCTCGTATTACTTTAGAACGACCCTAAAGACTTAAGGTGTTATTAGGAGCGTGGCAGTCTTCCTCTGGTCCCTGTTATTGTTGCTGTCACAGTACTTGCACTCTTCCACACATGGTTAAGGAATTCTCTACGAGACCAACCAGGTTAATTCCTCCACTAAGATCCTCACTTTACTAGTTATTCAAATTCCTTCTCTGGTGGCCCTGAACATCGGTGCTAGACCCTTACCCATGTTCCGATACCACCCACAAATGTGACCTTCAAATTCCTCTGGCCATATGCCTCAAATTATTTATCCTAGGATGGTATGGACCTATATGATGAACATGATGAATTCCATAATTTCCAAATTACTTACATCATTAAATTAATTTCTTTAAATGTAATCCCTATACGTTTTGCACATGAAGTATTGTCAATATTAAACCTATTGACCTAGGGATTCTTTCAGGTATATAATATGACAAGTAATGGGGCCTACCAAAATTTCATGTTTTTTCAATTCAGATTTATAATTAATTCCTATTTAATACTATATCCACAAATCTAGCATTTTCCAAATGAAGTACTTGAAATATTATCTCAAAAATTCTAATTAAATTAAAGAGCCTTGATAATAATGAAATAATGCTATGTCCAGATTTCAATTTACATCTAGGTTGAAATGGCATATCCATGATCAATTTGAGTTATTTACCAAAATGCCATTATGGGGCCTAAGTACATTATTTGCACTCCAAAATTCTGAAATAATTGCACAAGGTATAAAACATACAATTGCAGCAATATGAATTTTCTCAGATTTTTTTAAGCAATATACAAATCATTTCTACAGAAAATTCCATAAGGGTAAAATGGTCATTTTGCTCCTTAAACTACTTAAACTTCATCCAACAGAGATATAATTTATTTTTAGTGCTTATTATGTCACTCCTTAGTCCTCAACAGAAATTGAACCTTTTATGATAAGGGTAAACCTATTTTAAATTTATTTCCTAAAAGGACCAAATTTTCAGAAATTCAAAATAATGGGATTTTTGTTTCCAAAAATCCCACCATTGCTATGAGAGGTGTATTACACCATCATGTGTCTCCATAATGAAAATCATGATTTTTAAATGTTCCAAGTTGGCTGAATACACATTATTTCATTTTAGGCTAAATGCACACCAAGCCTATAACAAGCCAACACATACAAGTGGGACTACCCAAAATGCATTGGTCCATATTGGCTGAAATTTTCAACATATACTTATAATGTCCCTAAGGACATGCCACCAAAATTTGGGGCCATTTGGAGTCCCACAACTCCGAATATTTCATTAATTTCATTTTGGGTATTTTAGTAAAAACTATAGAAAATGTTTTTCCAACAATTCTCATTTTTGTACAGGAGTTAACCAAGCCCTAAAAATGCATGCACCCAAAATATTGCTCCATTTGGATGAATGGTTTGACTTGGGCATCATTTTGAATTTTTGTCATAGCTAAGGACCAGCCCTAGCAAACTGATCCTACAGGTCAGACCACTGGACCAAATCTCAGGTTAAGGGTGGAACTTTAAAGCTAACACAAAGTGCTACATTTATCATATTCATGTCATCCTCTAGAAATGGATCTAAAGGCCCTATATTTGACATGCAAGATGACTGAATTAATATCACAGAAATGAAATTTCATTTAATTAAAATAATAACAGAATTAAATTGATTTTAATAAAAATGCAGCACGAATCTTAAAGTAATATTGGACGACATCCTTTCATATTCCCCAAGTGTTCAACGGCTGAGATCGAGCCGACCTGGGGGATATTGCGCGGCCATTTCCGGCCACCTGAGGCGACGCCACCCCCGGCCAACGGTGCCATCACATTCACAGTGGTGGTGGCTATCCTTTGCCGGTGATGAGGAGGCGGGAGACGGCAGCGACGACGATCTCGAGCGGTAAGAAAAATCTTGAAAACTCTCCCATTTCTCCCATGGCATCGGGCTCAATTGAGCCCGATATCTCCCCTAGTTGATCTAGGATTCTAGTACGGGTAGAGGGACGGTGAAATGAACCTGTGTTGGTGGCTGGCTGCGAGGCTGGAGGCGGGTGGCCATTCCCGACCTTGCTCCGGGGACACCTCTCAGATATATGGTTCCTGGACCGTTTCCTTCACTCCAACTATCGATTTCTACTCTCCTTTGCCCTCTAAAGCTAATGGAATCACTATTTCTGGCTGGGAGGGGGTATATGGGGAGATACAACCAATGCAAGCTCAGTTTGGAGCTTTAGTTGTATCACCCTTCATGCCAAGTGGGCACCATGCAGTCACATTCTCTGGAAATTCTCTGAGGAGGCCAGCCAGCACAAGTTTTGGGCTGATGGAGCCAAGGAAAAGTGGCCTCTGTCTCTTTAATTCACCTGCCTGCATCAAGCCAAAATCTGCCCGAGAAGGACATGGCTGGTGACATGCCCTTGACACGCCTGTGTCATAGGGCGTCTACCTCTTACTTGACACTCGACGATCGTCAAATATAGGGTTTCACGATCATCAAACGAGCAAATTTCATCGATCGTCGAATGCAGGGGTCACTCGACGATCGTCGAGCAGCTTTCGTCGATTGTCTAACGCAGGGGAACACACAACAATCGTCGAGCAGCTTTCTTCGATCGTCGAACTCAATGGGATGCGACAATCGTCGCGCAGCTTTCGTCGATCGTCGAACTAAGGGGAACACGCTATAATCGTCGAGCAGCTTTCATCGATCATCGAACGCAGAGGGACAGTCGACAGTCATCGAGCACCTTTCGCCGATCATCGAACGTTGGGGGACACGCCCTCCCGACACGCCCGTGTCATCTGTCATGTTCCCTACACGGCGGCAGACACTTCCCAGTCAACTTCGTCGAAGTGAGTTCGTCGACCAAAAGGAGACACACCCTGGGATTCGCCCGTGTCCCAGGCCGTGTCACCCAAAAATTTTTCCTGCTGAAAAGTTGGGATGTTACACCGTGCGGCGCTAGCGATGATGAAAAGGAAAATATTCGTTTTAAATAATATTCCAGATTTGGATGACAGCTGGCACAACGAGCGCGCGAACCTACTGTCAGGCGCTAGTCTTACCGTCCCTGGTAGCTTATTTTTATGAAGATGTATAAAAGGCCTCCTTGGTTTCTGTGCCTGATATCTGAAGAAAAAGAAAGGACGGTAGTTCATGATTTCTAGGGTTCGGCCGCTCTTCCTTGCGCTCTGTTCCATCTTCGTCGAAGAAGAAGATAGTCGTCTCCCTCTCGATAGTGATTGAAAGACTCCGACAATCCAAGATCTACAACAAATACGATGAGTCGACCGGTTGCCATCAAACGGAGATCTCAAGCACCGGCCGCGGATCGTTCTACGGAGAAGTCTTCAAGATGGAGAACTTCATCTTTGAAATATTTACTTCTTGTATTCTTGTAATATTTTTGTCTTTTCTAAATCTTGTGGAGAGGAAAATCGACCGGTAAGGGTCGTCGGAATCCGGGTAGGACTCCGTGGGAAATTGTCCTAGGCATAAGGACGTCTATATCAGAAGTATCTAGCGGGGCTCTAAGACCCTTCCTTATGAGGAGGTGAAGAGCCAGCTCGAACAATTTTCCTGGAGGGAAAAGGGGAGAGCCAATCGATGTGTGGAGAGGATCGATATAGAAACAAAAAGATCGTTGCTACTCATCCCCTCGATCTCCTGCGTCACAGAGTTCACTTTTGTACTCATCTAAAACAATTATTATTTTGAAATCATGCAATGAAATCTTTTATTTCTATGTCGATTATTTCTGGATGTGTGATGTGATTGCTTAGAGAGTTTGTGTGTTTGTAGGGGTTGAACTCAGATCTGCATAGTGAAATGAGTTCATAGTCTTACCGCCACGCGTTAGCTACCTAGTGCCCCACGGTAGCTTCCATAGCTCGATTTCTTGGGATGAAATATTTTTAAATTCCACTTATCACTCCAATCCTTATTTAACCCCCCCTCCCCGTCTAAGGTTGGCCACAAGATCCAACAGCCTTTAGTGTGATATTTTCAGTAATTAACATAACACATCGATTGTCGAACTGTTGTTTGCCTTCCTCTATTTTGGCAAGATATATTTGAAGTCTATTCTCCAAGAAATTCTTTTCATTGGTGAGATTGTAGGATTTCAACAATGTCTTGTAGAGACTTGTTTTTTGCTCTTCGATCGTTGCCATAAAGTGAGAACACTCTAGGCACTCGATCTTATCTTTGCCACGTTTTATTAATTCATTTTTTAAATTTTTTATGTCCTTTTTGATTTTCTTGTTTTCATTTCGAATGGACTTTTCTCAAGTATAACACTATCTAACTTCTCACATAAATGTTCATAAATCTCGAGAAGTTCATTATAGGAGTGTGGAGTTACCTCAATGTCTCTCCATACACTGGACTTGTCGTCAGATTCATCTTGAATCGTACCCATGAGGCACAGATTTGCCTCATCTTCACAACTCGAGTTAGTGGTGCTTGACTCATCAGATCCATCCTCGTCCCAAGTTAGTGCCTTCAGCACCTTCTTCTTCCCTTTGTGAATGCTTTGCTTCTCCTTTTCCTCCTTCTACAGTCTTCTGCATTCCCTCTTTTTGTGCCCAGGCTTGTGATAGTGATAACACTCAGGCCGGGACTTCTCATTGTCGCTCTCCATCTCCTTTGACGGTTTGTTCCACCTCTTGGCATCTTCACCTCCTCTCCTCAGGAATTTCTTAATTTTTCCCTTCCTCTTGGGATTCTTCATGAACTTTTTGAATTCCAAGACATAGAGGTTTTCCTCATCATCTTACTCAGATTCTTCAGCAGCCTTTTTCTATCTTGTGGCCTTAAGTGCCAGTCCCTTCTTCTTTATCTCCCTGGGATACTCCTCAGCTTGAATCTTCAATTCAAGTTCATGTGTCTTCAAGTTTCCAATAAGGCTCTCTATTTCCAGGGTGCTGATATCATGTGATCCAGCAATCGTAGTCACCTTCGGGTTGAAGCGAGGTGGCAAAGATCACAGGATCTACCTCACAAGATCTCCATTTGAGTAGCTCTTCCCAAGGGATCATGAGACATTGACAATCTTGGTGAAGCGTGTATACATGTTGCCCACTTCCTCATTGTTCTCCATCCAAAATTGTTCGTATTCAGATTCGAGTCGGAACATCTTCAACTCTTTCACAAGCGAGGTACCTTCGTGGGTAAGCTCGAGTGGACGCCATATATCATATACAATTTCACAGTTGCATATTCTATTAAATTCTATTCTGTCCAAAGTGCAGAATTAAGATTTCATAGCCTTAGCATTGTTCGAACATTAGAGCTTGTCAGCGTCATACCATTTATCACGTGGTTTGACTAAGACGGTGTCACCTACATTGGTAGTGGGTGCATTGTATTTCATCTCAATCATGGCCCACACGTCCATATTTTGTGTCATTAGAAAGATTTTCCTTCGGGTTCTCCAGTGACTATAGTAACTCCACATAAACAGTGGACATCTACACAGACCCTGTCCCTCAGGAAAAGTGTGAACAGCGTTGGCCATCTTACTTCATGATTTTAAATCTTTTTCAAGTAACCTTCCTCTGATACCACTTGTTGGATCTAGTGTCCAACCACGGAGGGGGGTGAATAAGGTTTGCGTCGTTTATCAAAAATTTGAATTATTTTGTTCGAAGGGAAAACCAGTTCAGGAAGCTATCATGAGGCGTTATGTATGTCTCTGAACTCGTTTTCTTGGGAAGATTCTCCCTTGGAGAATCTGTGTACTACTCACGACAACACCAACTAACATTCACAACATTACAAACAAGTAAAAAGGCAGGAAATGAATTTCATTGCAAAAACTATAACAATGTTTTTAACAATTATAAAATCTTGATCCCCGTGACGCCGGAGATCGAAGTCGGTGAGTGAAAAATCTTTTTGGTTTTCTATACGGACCCTCTCCCCGGACCGGTTGTCTCTCTCCATATCCCTCCAAGAAAGGTCTTCGAACTGGCTCTTCACCTCCACACAAGGGTCTTAGAGCCCCTCTAGATCACCTGATCTAGACGTCCCTACCCCGGGATGATTTCACACGGAATCCTCCCCAGATTCCGACGACCTTAACCGATCGATTTTTCTCGCCACAAGAATACAGAGAAAGAAAATTACAATACAATGTTTAAAGGATTTACAAGATTAATATCTCCCTCTTTATGATTCCTTCATCGAGCAATCCGCGACCGGTGCTTGAGATCTTCATGTGCTCGCAACCGGTCGACTCTTCATAACCGAAGTAGTCCTTGGATCATCGGTGTTCTTCGTGCGTGAACGGGAGCGAGGCGATTTTCTTTTCCTTTTACGAAGACGATGGAACGAGCCACAGAGAGGCGTCCGAACCCGAGGAATGATAGTACTCTATCTCTCTTTGTCGTTGGATGGAATGTACAAAATGAGGCACCTTTTATTCGTCTTTGTGAAAATAGGCTACCTTCTGCGGTAAGTCTAGCGCCCGTCAGTAGGTTCGCGCGCTTGAATCTGACAGCTGTCCTGCAAATGTGGAAAAATATTTATCACAGATATTTTCCTCTTTTTCGTGCTAGCACGGCGCAGTATCATGATATCGCCTCATGGTAGCCCTGTCTCAATGCACTCGACACTTTTGACTCGACGCTCTCAACGCTCTCAACACTCGTTGAATAGGTTAGCGCGAGCGGTAGGACCAGTGCGGCCCTATAGGTTCTAGAGAGCTTTGTTGAATTATTTCCTCTAGCTAGCGCGAGCGGTAGGACTAACACGGAACTGTATGTTCCAGAGGGCTTTGTCGAATAAATTCGAGCTACCGCCTGGCGTTAACTCCTACCGTCTGGCGGTAGTTTCCTAAGGAGACTTTCTTTTTTGAGAGAAACTTAGACTACAACCGGCCGGTTACTATACCCTGGGTGAGCACAGCGAGCAGAGGGAGAGAGATGTGGAGATGATAAGTAGGGGGGATGCTGGCTGCAGATAAAACCAAAGAAGACCAGCCACGGCTAATGCCTCTCTTGTGACGCTCCTCTACTATTCTCTTAAGGAAAATTACAAGGTATGGTGTGTCTACCCAGGGTTATGCCTTTGTACAATGACTGAAAGAAGAAAAGAATAGATTTTATTTTTTGTGCCTAAAACATGAATGATTCTGGGAAAAGTCTGTGTGTAACGCCCAAATACCTCTGATCCATTTTTATACTCAAGGTACGCTACGTGTATGGTTCATGAAATAACGGGCATTGAATGAGCTATTAATCGTGACAATAAATGCATGGCCACCCGAGGATTATGAAGAGTCTGGCGATAGAAACTAAAAGGAGAGACCACATGAAACTGCATAGAGCTGCTTGAGATGGATCAAAAAAGGAGGAGTCTGCATGGCCTTGGCCATAATATCCGTGTGTACGTCAAGTTGGAGCTTCTGGACTGAATTCTGACAAACTACCATAAGGCCGCCCACTGAATTCTCATGCTTCTGGCTGGAGCTTCCGTGAATACTCCAGATTGTTCTATTGGAGCCGACAGTTCACATTTCCTTCATTTGATAATATCAATTCACATGTTGTATTTTTATCATATCTTGTGTTTGGTATAGTGTACAGGTTTATAGGTTCAAGCGAGTGTGGAAATCTCTTATGGAACCTACCGCTGTGTGGTAGCATTTACCGCCGAGCGGTAGCATTAATTACATTGACATGACACTCGTATTTCTACCGCATCGTTCCAGCTCTTCCGCCCGCGCTAGCCTGAGGATTTCTTTTGACCAAGCATTATGGAACCTACTGTGCAGCGCTAGCTTCCTACCGCACAGCGCTAGTGCACTCAAGGATAGTCGAGTCAGATTCGTCGAGAAAGAGGTACCTCCAGGAGATAGTTTGGTACCATGCGGCGTTAGCACAAAAAAGCGAAAAATATCTTTTTGAATATTTTTCCAAATATACAGGACAACTGTCACTTCAACATGTAATGATCTACCACCAAGCGCTAGCGTTACAGCCGACGGTAGCATATTTTCCAAAGATGTATAAAAGGTACTCATTTTCTCGTAACTTGTACGAATTAAGACAGACAAGAATTCTCTCTAGGGTTCGGGAGCCGCCTCTAAGCATCGTTATGTCGTCTCCATCAAAGGAAGAGAAAGTCGCCTCCCTCCCGATCGTGCACGAACAATTACGGCGAGCTAATTACTATAATGAGTACAAGAAGTGTGATCGGGTGCAACCAAATGAATATCGTTAGCACTGGTCATGCATCGATCAATGAGGAAATTCTTTTGAGGGAGATTCAAACCTAAATTCTTCTTTAATCCTATTTGTACTTAACCTTTTTTGTGTATGTGATTGAGGTGAGGAAAATCGACCAGTGAAGGTCATAGGAATCTGAGGATGATTCCGTGAGAAATCGTCCAGGGGAAGGGACGTCAAGATTGGGTGATCTAGTGGGGGATCTAAGACACTGCCTTACGTGAAGATGAAGGGATGGCTCGAAGTGTTTCCTTGGAGGGAAAAGGAGAGAGCCAACCGGTCCGGGTAGTGGGTAGATATTGAAAACCAAAAGAGTTTCTTTTGACGTCACCGAGATCAAACTTTTGTAATTGTAAAACACATTTAGATTTTGATTGAATAAAATTATTTGTGTTCTTATTTCTTTCGTATAACTTTATGGTTGTTCTTTAGCAGATCTCTACAGGGGGTGTACTTCTCCAAGGAGAGATTTGCCCAGGAAAATAAGGTTTGTGACCTACTAACGTGCGCTAGTAAGCTAGCTCCCTAGGCTAGCTTCTAGAATTGGTTTTTCTTGAACAAATTATTTCAAAATTTTTAATTAATGCTTAAAACCTTATTCACCTCCCCCCCCCCCCCCCCCCGCTAAGGTTGGCCACACGATGCAACTATTGGTTTCAGAGCCAGGTTACTTCAAAAAGGAATAAAATCCTGAAGTAAGATGGCCAATGTGGTTCATGGTTTTCATGAGATATAAGGTGTGAGTAGACCTCCACTGTTCATGGGGAGTGACTATAGTCACTGGAGAACGCAAATGAAAATCTTTTTGATGACACAAAATATGGATGTGTGGGCCATGATCAAAACAAAATACATTGTACCCACTATCACTGTAGGTGATACCGTACTAATCAAACCGCAAGATAAATAGGATGACTATGATAAGCTGAGATGTACAAACAATGAAAAAGCCATGAACTCTTTATTCTGTGCATTGGATAAAACTGAATTTAATAGAATCTGTAATTGTGAAACTACGTAAGATATATAGCGTTTACTTGAGCTTACTCATGAAGGTACCTCGCAGTTGAAGGAGTCAAAACTATTCCGACTTGAATCTGAATCCGAACAATTGCGGATGGAAATCGACGAGGAGATGAACACATATAAACTCGCTTCACTAAGATTGTCAATGCCTAAAGATCTCTCGGGAAGAGCTACTTAAATGGAGATCTAGTGAGGAAGATCATGTGATCTTTGTCTCCACATTTCAACCCGTAGGTGATAGATATTGCTGAATCACATGATGTCAACACCCTAGATATTGAGAGCCTCAATGGAAACTTGAAGACACATGAGATTGAATTAACGATACAAGCTGAGTAGTATCCTAGGGAGATAAAGAAGAAGGGGTTGGCACTGAAGGCCACGAGGGAGAGGAAGGTTGCTGATGAATTTGATGATGACGATGAAGAAAGCCTTTATGTCCGAGAGTTCAGAAGGTTCATGAAGAATCCCAAGAGGCAGAGAAAGTTTAAGAAATTTCTGAAGAAAGAAACTGAAGAAATAAAGAGGTCTAACAAATAGTCAGAGGAGACGGAAAGCGATGATGAGAAGTATCTACCCGAGTGCTACCAGTGTCACAGGCCTGGACATATCAAGAGGGAATGTCCAAGGCTCTAGAAGGAGGATTAGGATAAATAGAGCTGGCACAAGGGAAAGAATAAGGTGATAAAGGCACTAACATTGAACGAGGATGGATCTGACGAGTCAAGTGCTTCTGACTCAAATACTGAAGACGAAGCGAATATGTGCCTCATGGGGACGTATCAGGATGAGTCAGAAGATGATTCTAGTGTCCAGAGCGACACTGAGGTAAATCCACCCTTTTATAATGAAATTCTTGAAATTTATGATCATCTATATGATAAGCTAGATAATGTTGTACTTGATAAAAAGGCCATTAGAAATGAAAACATGAAAATTAAAAAGGACTTATAAATATAAAGTGTGAATTAAAAAGCATCAAAGAGAAGATTGAGTGCCTAGAGTGTCCTCACTCGATGGCAACGATTGAATATCTAAAAGTAAGTCTCTGCAAGGCATCATTGAAAACAAACAATCTTATTAATGAACAGAATGCCTTGGAGAAAAACTTCATATATCTCTTGCTAAAATAGAAGAATGTAAAAAACAATTCGCCAATCGGTGCGTAATTCTAGACAAAAACACCGCCCTAAAGGGAGTATCCAAGATCTTAACTGTGTTATCCAAAAAATTAGAATAGGAAAAAAATCTCTAAATATGTTGTCGGGTGCACATTGACGTGGATCTGGAAAGCTTGGACAAGGGTACATAAGTCCAACGATACCACCAAGATGTAATCACTTTCAAGCTAAGCCTAAAATCAGTTATGAAAAATCGCGAAATAAAATTAATAATTCTGAAAGGCTATCCCCATTCTCCAACATGAGCCCTAGGAACATGAAAAAGGCAGCATCTACAGCATACACCTTATGTGCCAACTATCAAAAGTTTGGTCACACATCCGGCTCGTGTTTGAGAAAAGGTTCCATGAAAACTATGCAAGTCTGGCGACCAAAGTCTTCTACCTATCGCATGGGTGGGAAAACGTGTGTAACTAGATCTTTACCATCATCTTTCTTTTAGTTGTGTTGGCATGCTAAGGACAAGGAGAATGTGTGGTACTTGGACTATGGGTGTTACAAGCACATGATAGAAGATAAAGATAAGCTCCTTAGCCTGGAGAAGAAGAAGGGGGCATGGTGATGTTCGGGGACAACAACTAATTGTTAAAACTAGCGGCACCCCGTGGGTTTATTTAATAAGATGGTTAGTTTAATTTATTTTGGAAGGACGGGGCACGCAAATTTATTATCTATAAAAATGTTGAAACCGATTTTAACTAAAGTAGGCAAGTGCACCTATAGCGTGTAGTACGGGATATTCCGGTGAGGAATATCGGGGTCGTATTATTCTCGGGGACGGGTTGATAATTTTTACTCATCCCTAGAGGGGACTATTGTTCTACCAAAAATAACTTATCGGGTTATTATTTATATATATAAACAAAAAATAAACATTAAAAAGGTGCCGATGAAGAAATTGCGCAACGACATCGAGACGTATTTGAACTAAAATAACTTTTAATAAAGAGTGAACCTAAATTTCAAATAAATTAAGGCAGAGACTTGGTCGTGGAGGTTCCACAAAAATGAGCTCACCTATCTATAGGACTATGCCTCACCAGAACATTAAGACTATCTGACCGGGCTCTCGTTCGATGAAGGATTCCTCTTAATGTCTGCATTACGGAAAGAACCCCGTTATTGGGTGGGGAACCCAATCCGGTAGATTTCAGTGCCTCCTCGCTCGAGGGTTAGTGCGGAACTCCCTTCAACAAGTGGTAATCGGTCCATATGCACGGCCTCTCGGCTAGCTAGCATATGGACAATGGAAATAGATCCCACACATCAATATGTGGTTCTACGCGTCGTAAACCCGGGGAAAACCTTAAGTAATTTTAATTAACGAGAAAAAGAGGACTTTTAATTATTTAAAGAGACTTTATCTGTCCCAATGCTCTTTGATACTGAGTGCTAAGAGCGGTTAGCCACTCATCGGAATGGGGACGGCTTAAGAAAAGAAAATTGCATAATTGAAAGTGGGAGTCCTACTCAAACTAGTAGGCGGGAAATGAAAGCAGTAAATGAAAGCAGTAAATGAAAGCAGTAAATGAAAGTAGTAAAGAAAGCTGTAAAATGCAAGTCCAACTCAAACGAGTAGGAGGGAAATGAAAGTAGTAGAATTGTAATTCCTACTCAAACGAGTAGGTGGGAAATGAAAGCGATAAAATGACAAGTCCTACTAAAACGAGTAGGCGGAAAATGAAAGCTGAAATGACAAGTCCTACTCAAGCGAGTAGGCGGGAAAATGTGAGTCCTACTCAAACGAGTTGGCGGGAAATTAAAGTGAGTCCTACTCAAAAGAGTAGGAGGAAATAGATGCACACATGCACACACTCTACTTGAATGAAAGAAAGAAATAAAATCTAACTCATACACACACTTACAACCGAAAAAGAGAAAAACAAAGTGGCCGAAAAATTAAAATGATTACATTTTTGCATGTACATTATGGTAGAAATGCATAAAAAGAAGAAATTAAAATTAAAGGATCAAAAGATTTAAAAATTAAAAGCAAAAATCAAATTGCTCGAAAATTAAAATGATGACTCATCCATTCTTATAACACTAGAAAATGCTTAAAAAGTGGAAGAAATAGTAAAAAATGAAAAGTTAACAAAAATAATAAATGAAGGACTTATTAAAAAAATAAAAACCTATTTTATAACCATTTTTAGAAGTCTATTAGAATGAACATAAATAATGTTCTTAAATAAAACGAGAAAGGGCTAAGGGCAAATGAGAAGAAAATCTAATACAAAGCTAAGTAATAAAAAAATGAAAACATAACATTACTTTTACTCTCATACACACATGCACATATTAAAAGAACAAAAACAAATATAAAACAAATAAGTTTGCATAAGGAGGGTTACTTAGATGAAATCCAAAACCATATAAAGAAAGAAAATCTACAAATTTTATTAATATAAAAAGGAGTTACAAAGAAAACTTAAAACAAAAACTAAAGAGGGGGAGAAATTTACCTTACAGAGCATGAAAATCAACTAAGCGACACCTCCCTAAACAAAATGGTTCAAAGAAACGAACCCACGGCTCAAACAGAGAAGTTCTATTTATAGGTAAAAATTTCGAGTTACACGCCCAAGGTCACGGGGGTGTAAGGGGGTGTGTAGCTACTATTGCTGAAGTGATGAGGAAATTTTATTTCTGGTTGACTTTAGGGTTGTACACGTGGAAGTCACGGGCATGACCTGCGGTCACGTGCGTGTAGGGGGCGTGTCTAGAAGGTTTAAATAGCGAAGGTGTCGTGTCATTTCGTCGTCAGAGCTATCTTGTCTAGGACAAGTGGACTGGTCACGGACATGTCAAATATTGATACAGGCATGACAGGCGGTTCGATGAACATCGAATGCCGAACATCGAGCTGGAAGCATTGAGCGTCGAACCAGATTTGACACGAGCGCGTCGGGGTGTTACGGGCGTGTTCAGCAGATCGTCGAACATCGATCGTTTATTTGAGATCGATGAACGTTGAGGGCGTGACACATGGCATGTCACGGGTTGAACACGGGTTTGTCATTATCGGACACGAGCGTGTACTTAACTTTTCTTTGAAAGCAGCAACATCTTTTGGAATCAAAGTCACACTCCTAGGTTATGGGCTTGTTCGAGAAGTACACAGGAGTGTACTATGAATTTTGACAATTTCCTGAAAATTTTTATAAAACAAATTTAAAATAGGTTAGAAGATATATATATACAAAAAAGGAATATTTTATTAAAGAAAAATAACAAAAAATGACAAAAATAAACTAAACGACTTAATTAACGTACGTGAAAATACGTATATTTGCAACTTATCAAATACCCCCAGACTTAAGCTTTTGCTATTTCAGAGCAAAATTTGGAGATATACTTATAAGGAATTAAAGAAATGCTAAATTTAGCTACCGCTTGAATTAATTGAAAGAAAGATCAAAATAATTATTAGGGGTATAAGAGGTAAGTTCCTAAATTATGACAAAAATTTAAATAGAGGGAGTGTTTCAGCTAAAAACTTCTCGATATAATAAAATAGAAAGCAAAAATTGTATATGTTAGGTTAACAAAAATATATTGGAATTATAGACACTTTAGCTTATAAGAATTAAAGGAAAAAATGGAATTTAAAAATTATGCTCTAAAAAAGATTTTTAAAATTAAATCTAGAATCATTGAAAATGGCTAACGAGGGTGTTGGTTTATGAAGAGGGCTTTGGAGGTGGTGAGGAATATTTTTTTCATACCTCTAATATAATCTTTTTGAAAGTGGAGTTTAGGAACACGAAATCTTATTTTCCATTACACGCAATAGTAATTTTTTGTTTAACACCATATAACCCAATGTATATGTATAGGAGTAATGATTTTTGTCTTCTTACTCTGTAACATATAATCTTTTCAAATATTGGATGTCTTTGTTTACAGAACGAAATCTTATTCCCATTGACATAGGTTCTTTTATGGATAAAAATTTTATCATGCCAAGTAAGACATGATAAATATGGGGAGATGGGGTCTGTTTTCAAAATTAAAACTAGATTTTAATAAAAACTTTTTGAGAGCAACCTTTATAAATTGAACATTCTGTGTTTCTAAAAGCTTGAATAGAAATAATTGAAGTCTATAGTTATTTTTTCTAACATAATACACATGCCTCTATTTTAGATAAATTAGAAGTAGTGCCTAAAACAAGTTCCTTATCTAAAAAAAAGACATACTAAATTCTTTAAGACTTAATCTCAGATATCTAAATCTATGAATCTCCAATTAATAAACGAATAGTAAACAAAGAATTAATAAAATTCGCTTATAAATTAACTCGCAACTAGATTTTTGGAGAGAGAAAAGGGGTTAAGAATGAGATATTTGGTTTATTTGTTTCATAATAAATAATTTTTGAGTTTTTTTAGAGTTTTTATGTTTTTTTATTTTTGATTTTTTATCTTTTTTGGATTTTTAGAGTTATTGTCTTTTTAGGATTTTTGGATTTTCTGAAATTTTTTTTGATTTTTTTGCGCTAATTTTTGTCAAGTTATTTACAAGATAGGGGAGAGAAAGAGGTGTTATTTACAAAGAAGAGATGGGGGAAAGAGAAAGATTTTTACAAAATGATTTACATAGTGAAAACAAAATATTTTTTGGAATTTTTGGTTTATAAGTTTTGAAAATTTTTTGTTATATGAAAATTTTTTTGAGTTTTGATTATTAAAACAAACAAAAATTGTTTGGAGTTTTAAATTTAAGGCATTTTTTTATATTTTTGATTGGGTGCATAAAATATAAGTGCAAAAAAAGAAAAATACGAGGAACGAAAATACCCCCACACTTATTTTCAACATTGTCTTCAATGTTGCAAGATAAGCATGAGGAACAAAAATAGAAAAAAATACCATATTTACAAAATAAGAATGAAGGGTAGAAACTTCCCTGAGACGAGGTCGGGGAGGCCCATTTGGGAACCTGCATTATTTAGAACAAATAGCAAAAACATAACGGAAATGTTTTTAAAAATAAACTCCGCCACAAGTTTGCGGGCGGTAGGGGGGAAAGTATGTGTATAACGTCATATTAAACTAATAGCTTAGTCAAATGGGCGTTACAGAAATGCTTTCCATGATCTCTCATAATAGTGTGAAGCACGACAAAGCAAGAAAATAGAGATATAATATTTAATAATAGAAAAGTTTTATTCATTTCAAGTGTTTTTTTGGTAAAATTTTTTTGGGTTTTTGAAAAGAAATATAACAAGTTAAAACAAAACATATATACGAGAATTTTTTTGTGGTTTTTAGGAGGGGATTTTTTGTTATAGATATATACATTTTTAATAACAAATTATTATATATATATTTTAAGTAGTTTTTTTATTTTTGAGTTGGGTTTTAGGTAGGTTTTTTAGTTTTTTGGTTTTTTAGTTTTTTAGGTTTTTTGTGTTTTTAGTTTTTTAGATTTTTAGATTTTTAGTTTTTTAGATTTTTTAGTTTCTAGTTTTTAGATTTGTTAGTTTTTTAGTTTTTGTTAAATTTTTTATGAAACGACATCATTTAATTTTTTTTTGTTTTTATAGTTAATAATAATATAATAATTTTTTTAAAGTTTTTTGTTTTTTTGAGTTTTTTAAGTAGTTTTATTATTATTATTATTATTATTATTATTAATTTTTGTTGTGCATTTTATTATTATTATTATATATAAATAAAAGTAGGTAAAAGTAATAGTTTTACAGAGTTCGAAGTAATAACACGAAAATTCCCCGACAACGGTGGCAAAAACATGTTTGTTAAAACTCCAAAAATTAATGGTTTAATCAAGTTCCCGGCAACGGTGCCAAAAACTTGATGGTTAACTAAGTCTCCGGCAATGGAGCCAAAAACTGGCCACAAAAGCTGCATATTTCCTTGCTCCTCTTCCTCAAAGTAGCACTGGATTCCTGAGAACTCTTACTCTCACCCGTCTTCGTCTTATCCTTCCTCATTTGTTGTCCTCGGTTCTTGGCATTGTCAATTGCCTCAACCTTAAGAGCTGCTTCTACTGCTCCAGCATAACTCTCCGATCTATAAGCACTTGCCAACTACTAGATGTCACTCTTCAGACCACCCAAAAAATGCGCCAAAAACGTGATGGTTAAAAATCCAAAAATTAATGGTTTAATTAAGTCCCCGGCAACAACGTCAAAACATGATGGTTAGCAAGTCCCCGACAACGACGCCAAAAACTTGATGGTTAAAACACGCGGCACCCCGCGGAGTTTATTTAATAAGGTGGGTGGTTTAATTTATATTGGAAGGACGGGGCGGGCAGATTTATTGTCTATAAAAAAGTTGAAACCGAGTTTTAACCAAATGAGGCAAGTGCTCCAATTGCGTGTAGTACATGATATTCCGGTGAGAAATATTGGCGTCGTATTGTTGTTGCCTCATGCGAGCAGAGACCTCAAGGGGAACTCGCCGAACTTTACCCTCACCGGTCTGCCTATAGCATGTTAAAACTGCGGAGTTACGTTGTTGGCAGACCCAGTTGGGTTGCATATAGCTGTTCAAAACAGCAGAGGTTGGCTATTTGTAGGCCATTTTCAGAAATATATAAATAGGACCCAAGGGGGCACCTCAGAAGGTAGGGCTTATGAGTGTTCAGATCTTCTTGCGCTTACTGAGGTAGCCTTTGCTCGGCCTTTGGCTAAGGAGGGGAAGAGCTCCAAGATCTTTCGAGTGTGTGGTGGGACCTCCATGCTGAGCCCTTCTGTCCGTTTTCTTTTCTTTTGTCGTTTGTCTTAAGGGAGAGAAGTGTGCGATCACCCCTTTCCCAAGGGTGAACTCCACAAGAGACTGATCTTTCGATTTCAACATACGTCCACTCTCCTCCCACCTTTCTAACTTCTAGTTAGACAAGGCACTTCTCCAAAACTCAGTTCTAAGAGCTTACATGCAGATCCCACAGGATCTCTCAGTCTCCTACAAGACTTACAACTTAGGACAAAGTCGTACCTCAGAGTAAATTCGCTCCTACAACTCAGTGATCAACTAATCACCTTCCTCAGGCCCAAAGGCCCTACAACTCAAGCTGGGAGGACAGCCCTACCTCAGAGTAAATGACTCTCCTACAGCTCAGGCACAAAGGCCCTACCTCAGATCCAAAGGATCCTATAACTGTGGCATAAGTTCCTTACAACTCAAAGAGAATGACTCTCCTACCATAGGATCAAGATGTAACGCCCGAAAGTTGTATTTTAGTTGGTCGCGTAAAAAGAGATTTTTGGTGCCGGTATAGGGGTACACGGCCTAGGACACGGGCGTGTCCAACATAGTGTCTGGCTGGTGTTTTTGTCATTTTCATCCCGAGAAGGACACGGCTAGTAACACGGCTAAATGACACAGGCGTGTCATTTGACACGGGCGTGTGCCTAACCGTGTCCCAACCGTGTTCAGTTGGGTCGTGTCTGTTGCCGTGGCGGTTATATGTGACACACCCCCTGGTCACGGGCGTGTTGAGAGACCCGACACAAGCGTGTCAGGTGGGACACGGCCGTGTCTGAGCCCGTGTGAGTCTCTGTGTTAGACGATCGTGCCTGTATCGAGGTACACGGCCTAGGACACGACTGTGTGCCAGGCCGTGTTCGGCCCAGGTTTGGAGATTTTTGAGCAGATCTGAGCTGTTCGTTATCTTTAAATAAGATGCAACGGCCCAGATGGTTTCCTGCTCTGTTAAGGTCGGGAATAGGGGAGTTAATCCTTCATTTCTCTCCAAGGATTTCTCTTTCCAAGGTGTGAGAGAGAGGAGGTAGAAGAAGGAGGATTCTGGCCGCCAGCGGAGCATCGAAGCACCGTTTTGAAATCTGAGAGCAGATCCTTGGAGGAAAGTTCGTTGCGAAGACTTCCATCCGTGTAGTTTTTCCATGGCTCCAAAGCGGACTACAAGGGTAAAGATTCTCTACTTGAGCATGTGAAGCTCTTTCTTTCTACATAGGGAATCTCGCTCCCACGAGTGTGCGGTGAGTGCGTGGTGTTCCTTGGGGTTGATGTGAATAGTCCCCCTTGTGTTGCATATAGAGTTCAGAATCGAAGTACGAATATAGGCATTGTGTGTGAAGCCTACCCAGACATGTTGGTCTGGATCGGTGATGTTGCATTTGATATGTTTTGCCGGAGAAGACTCCGTGCTTTGGCTTTTCAGGTTTCTACGCGGTAGATTGCAGCAGGGATCCTTGGAGGTTAGCTTCAAGGCGCACCTGGAAAACTGGGCGGAATCGTCGTTCTTCTAACTTGGCGGTCTGGGAACCCACATTAAACATAACTGGGTTATATGATGTTTAGAAATGTTACGATCCGAGAGAAGCTTGGCCCGCGCATAGGACTTAAACTGACTAGGCGGTATGAGCAACGGGCAAGTGGAATCGGACCTGGGCTATGTGGTTCGGTGCGAGAGACCCATATATGGGGACTAGCCATTGGCATAGTCGGGAGCCTTAAACAGTGGTCAGAAAGGCTGAATGCTCATGTTATTGCCATCGCAGGGATGGTGGTGAAGCCACGGAATTGACCGGATTCACCATTAATGTGCCCTGAGTGCACGGGGTGTTTGTCTGTGCGAGCCTACACATGTGGAAAAATATATAATTGAACTTTATTGTTTAGCTGCGCTAATGAATTGCAGGGAAGGAGCATCGGCGTCCTGACTTAGGGAAGGGGTCGTTATAATTTGGTCGGCTTTTGGCTGACCGTTGCTTTGTTTGCCTCCGTGCGGTGGAATCTGCTTGCAGGTACTGTGGAGCCGAGTACCAAATAGCGGGCTGGTGCCCATGTTGCCGTGCTGGCCCCAAAAGGCCAAAGCGAATAGTTGTACTTTACTTTTGTCATGTGTGGCCGGCCTGCGAGGCGATGTATGGAAAACACTATTTATTATGTGAACGATTGTAAAGCCATAAGGCCATGTACCTTTTCAGTGTATTTGGGTTTCATTCCTGTTGTGTGGATGTGGATATTCATGATTATGGATTTAAGATTTGGGTTCTTTCAACTATTTAAAAGCTTCTGCTAGAATGCTCTGTGTAGGACGAGTAGTCTTAATTGGAATGTTTGGATATTCTTATGTAACCCATCCGACTGTATGTGGTATATGGCATCGGGTTCCAGCTGGACCTTCTGTTATATGTCATGCGATGAATGTGGGTGTTATAATTTGGTATCAGACTTCTGGTTACGGTCAGGCTTAAATGAATTCGTGGGCAAATTCTTTTAAGGGGTGGTGAGCACATGTGTGCATCATCGTTATAACATCAAAAAGAACCCATGAATGTCCACTTAGGAATGAAAAATGCACTTGTTTTGTGGAATCTGAGTGTCCCAATGATTGCTTTTAGCAATTTGTTTGTCGTCTAATCGTGTGTCTTTACTACTATAGGCAGCTAAGAGCGGTGCTGGTCAGTCAGAGCGTCCGCAATCGGCAGAAAGTAGTGCACCGAAAGACATGCCTACTACTCATCCTTCAGCGGAAACCATTGGGATGGTGGCTGAAGCCGTATTTGCGATGATAAATAGCCAACCTACAGGGCACATGCATCGCGCACCTCCTGCGAATGAGCAAGAACCGGTTAGGGCGGCAGAGCCGAGAGTGGTGGAGCGCGCAATAGTTGATCAGGTAGAGCCGAGGAGAGCTACGGAGAAGAAGCTCAAGTATGTAATGGGCTTTCATCCCCCAGTGTTTGACGGGACTGGAACGCCAGCTCAAGCTGAGGACTGGCTCGCTTCGATATAGAGGGTCTTGATAGCCACGTTAACTGAGGAGTAGCAGAAGACCACCATAGCGACCTTTCTTTTGGCGGGGGAAGTGATGCTGTGGTGGGATGAATTGCAGTTTCATCTCTTAGTGGGTAGGAAGCTTGCTAATGTGTCTATGGAGGAATTTTCAAGATTGTTCCAAGACAGATTTGTACCCTCTACTCAGAAGCTTGAGATGGATAACCAATTTCTTTGGTTGACTCAGGGATCCAGAAGCATGGACGAGTATCTACATGAGTTTACATGTTTGGGTCGGTATACTGGGGCTATGTTTACAGAAGAGGAGAGGAAGACCAACCGATTTTATGAGGGTCTTCGTGGTGTAACATCCCATTTCTAACTAGACCCCTAAGAGTGGTTTTGGCCATGACTAGGTCATGACAAAACCCTAGGAAACCAGAAATGGGCCAAGAGATAGGAGACCAAGGTGGGGATCACCATGGTCTGCAAATAGTAGAATTTTGAACAATGGGTTAGAATGACAATGGGGCTTCACCATGGCCCCAAGACCCTACCACAACACTCCCAAACATTTTGGGAGACCCATTAGAGCCAAAAGGACCCATTAGGGCCAACCCAAGAGGCCCAGTTGACCAAGGTCAACCCTAGCCCTGAATGGGTCAACCTAGCCTACTTAGGGCCAATTGACCCACTCCTAGTCTAGAGGACCCCACCTATTCCCTCCTAACCCTAAAGTGAGGTCAGTGGGTCACTAAGGATACATTGGGGTCAGCCCTAGAGGCCAGGTTGACCCAAGTCAACTCAAGCCCTAATCTGGTCAAAGTACCCTTACTAAGGGCATGTGACCTCCAAAGTGCAGGGTAACCCTACATAACCCTACATAGACCCTAAGGGAAGTCAATGGATCACCAAGGATCCATAGGGGTGAACCCTAATGGTCATGTTGACCCAAGTCAACTCTAGCCCTAAAATGGTCAAAGTGACCTTACCAAGGGTCAAGTGACCTTTAAGGTGCCAAGTCAACCCTACCCAACCCTACATAGACCTTAGGGAAGGCCAATGAATCACTCATGACCCAATGGGGTCAACCTAGATGGTCAAACTGACCAAGTCAACCCTCATTGAGGGTCAAGTCAACCTAGCCCAAAAAGGGCTAACCCAAGCTCAAGCCACTTCTCCCTTAGGCTAAACCAATTCCCATGACCATCATAATCCAGTGGGCTGCCTTTAGCTTATGAGGTTGACTAGTCAACCAGAGGTGACTAGGAGAGAGAAAAGAGCTCCTCTCCATGATAATGGAGGAGAGAGAAAATGGGGAAGAGGAAAGGGAAGAGAGAAGCCGGCCAAGGAAGGCCAACAGCCACCAGTTATGGCTGTAATCAACTCCTCTAGGGGAGAGGAGTTGATTCCAGCCATTTCCCGGCCACCAAGGGGTGGGTTCAGCCCCCCTCCACACAACCCGAGCCACACCTTTAATGGTGTTAATGGCTATTGAAGAACCAGCCTCTCCCCTCCCCCATTTGCCATTTAAACACCTTCAGGGAGCCGAGGGGATCATTTTGGAGCGTTTACCTGGAGGAGACGGGCCGTTCCACTGTGCAGTTGCAGAAGCTGAGCGCCGCCGCCGTCGTCAATGGCATCCCGCCGCTCCTCTCGCATCCAGGCTGCCAGGAAGGTCCTCCTCCTCTCCTTAACTCGCGGGTAGATCTTAGGAATCATTAGGCTTGAGTTTCGGGCTCAATTGAGCCCGATTCAATCCGGGATTTCTCCTGGTTTCGGCAAGAAAATCTCTTGCTTTATCCGCCGGAAAACGCCTCTCCGGCGGCGGAGCCGCCGCCTGACGATATCCACCACCTCGACGGAGGTGTTGGTGGCGGTGGCCGGCCGGGGAAGGGGCTGGATCGCCGGCGGCAGGGCTTGGAAATCGCTCCAGGCGGGACAAATCTCAGCCGTTGGCTCAATGGGGACGATGACCAGATGCCGTTGATTCTTGCGCCAAGATTCGCGCTGCATCAAAATCAAACTATAGGAAATTAATGATATTTATTTCATTTCTGTCACATTAGATGTATTTAATGTATTTAATTTTTAAAAATACTTAGGGACCTTGAATGGAAATCTGCCCAACATAAAAATTGTAGCTTAGGGTGTCTAGTTTGTAGCAAAAATTGCTTGGACCCTTTTGGGCCACTGGTTAGACCAGGGTACCCTTTTTGGTAGGACCTATACCTAGGCCTAAACAGAAATTATTTTTGGTGCCCACACTTCATTCCTTGTCCAAACAAGTTGAAATTTGGGCAGTGAGAAAGTCTTAGTCATATCTAGAATCTATCCAAAATTTAGAATTTTTGGAGAATATTGTTCTATAGTTTTTAGGAAAATTTAATAAATCATGATTAATTTAATTATGTGACCTAATTGATTTAAAACTCCCCAAATTTTGGTGGGTGGTCTTAGATGTCATGATAGGTATAGGGTTAAAACCGTAGCTCATTTGGAGATGTTTAGGATAGGTAATTTACCCAACCTATATATGACCTTATAAGGGTATTTTGGTCAAAAGCCACTATTTGATGGTTGAGTGGCCAAATTCCCTCATCAGAGGCTGAAATTTTTGGCCACTGATATAACTTGACTTTTTACACTCACTGATGGAGTTTGGAGTGGATGGGACTAGGGTAGCCCTAGAATTTTAGGGTAGGCCCTTTAGGGTAAATTTCTAGGGTTTGAAGAAATTGGGGTCAAAAGACCTTGGATGGACTTGAAACTTGGGAATGATGTCCATAGGGTTACTATGGTCCTGTGGTTAAAATTTTAGGGCATTTGGAAGACTTAAAACCCCTTAAATCCATAACCCTAGTTTAGGGCACTAGCTTGAAACCATAAGATCTAATACCAAAACTTTCTGAAAAGGCCTGAGTCTTTGAATGGGTAGTTGCTTAGGGTATATATATCTCTGGAAATTTTATAATAAATTTTGGATGAATATTTTTGGTACTTTATTCACAAAGTCATGTTTTACAATTTTCACTTAGGAATTTTTGGAGAAAAATATACTTGATTAAACCTGATGAAACTTAGCAAAGGGGCTTGTAATCATGGTACCCATCTCTGTAAATGTTTATGAAATTTTTGAAGAATGATATCTAGTGGTTGCTTCTTTAATTATTTAATTCTATGGAACTTTGGTAAATTTAATAATGACATTTAGATTGTCTGAAAAATTTTAATTTCTTCATCATGATGTTTCTGGTTCCTTATGAAGCCCTAGTAATTTTTACATAATTATTGGAGACATATTTGTGGCACTTCCTTCATTATATTTGATTTTAGGAATTAGTTTTAATAAATCTGTTGGGTACATTGGTCAAATGTACCTGATTTGAAGAAGCCTCACCTAACTCAATGATATACATCATAATGTATTTGATGTGTGTTTGAGTTACTTGTGCAGGTTAGGTATTCACTAGACTGAAGCTAAAAGTTTCTAAGTCCATGTGTCGACACCCAGAGGGAAAGTGTCGACACTTGAGAAAGCTTGTGTCGACACCCAGACAAGCAGTGTCGACACTTGGAGTCATTGTGTCGACACCTGGGAAGAAGAGTCGACACCAGTCAGAAAGTGTCGACACTTGGAGTTGTGTCGACACTCAGTGTAGAAGAATGCAGAAAAGCTGTGTCGACACTTAGCAGAAGTGTCGACACCTAGAAGAGCTGAGTCAACACCAGAAAGTGTCGACACTTGGAGTTGTGTCGACACTCAGCAAAAGTCTGCAGAATCTAAGTACAAGTGTCGACACTCAACACAATGTGTCGACACTATGCAGAAGAGTCAACACTTAAAGAAAGTGTCGACACCCAGCACAATGTGTCGACACTTAGCTAAAGACTCAGTATTTGAAGTAAGTGTCGACACTCAACACAATGTGTCGACACTATACTGAAGAGTCAGTATTTGAAGAAAGTGTCGACACTCAGCACAATGTGTCGACACACAACCAGAAGAGTCAACACTTGAAGAAAGTGTCGACACCCAGCATAATGTGTCGACACTTAATTGAAGACTCTACACTTGAAGAAAGTGTCGACACAAGGAGCTGTGTCGACACTTAGCAAAGAACAGAAAAGTTACAAAATATTCTAAGTACAAGTGTCGACACTAAAGGAATGTGTCGACACTCAGCTGAAGAAACAAAAGTGAAGACTTGTGTCGACACCAAGAAGCAGTGTCGACACTTGACAGTTTCAACACATGAAGATGTGTCGACACAAAGAACATGTGTCGACACTTAGAAGAATACAGTTAAAGAATGAAGTACAAGTATTTGTGTCGACACTCAATTTCAGTGTCGACACATGCAGAAGAATCTGTGTCGAGACATACAAGGAATTGTGTCGACACCTTGTAGACTTGTGTCGACACTTACACAACATGTGTCGACACTTGGCCTATAAGTGTCGACACTTAAGAACAGAAAGTCTCGACACTATTTGACAGTTAGAGAATTTCAAGAAGTGACTGGTTGACAAGACAGCTGCCGATCCAGCCGGTCTACATCAACTGTCAGAGATATCAGAAGTCTGTTATGAACCGGACCAGCCGGTTACCATGAAGGAAGCCTATAAATAGGCATCCTTAGTTTACAGAAACAGTTGCTGTGATTGAGAAACAAGAGTTACAGCTTGAGAGAATATTTAAAGTAGTTGATCACTTTAAATCAAGAAGTGATACACAGAGGATCAACACAAGAAGATCTGTCAGTCCAACTGCAGATCTAAGAAGTTGGAGAGAGAGAGCTCCAACCAAGAATTCAGTCTTTGGAACTAAGGCTGAGAAGAAGAATTCAGAGTCATCTGGATTTCAAGAAGCAGAGGTCAAGGAACAACTGCAGAAGATTCAGACTAATTCAGTTCTAATCAAGAAGCTTTGAAGGAAGCTAAGTCAGTTTGGATCTAACTGAGTTCTTCCAAGAACTCTTCAAGAATCTCTCAACTCCTCTCTTATTTTCTGAGTTGTAGAGTTAGCTATTGTACTTTCTATTTTAACTTGTAGGATCCATTGGATCTGAGAGTATTGTAAGCCTATTTTATAAAGGCTGAGGGTAGGGCTTGATTGCCTGAGTGTAGGAGTTGAAGAACTCTGAGTGTAGGCCTTAATTGGCTGAGTGTAGGCCTGGGTGGCTGAGTGTAGGCCTTTTGGCTGAGTGTAAGGCTTTGGGCCTGAGGTAGGAACCTAGTTGGGTTCTGAGATAGTGGAGAAGTTCTGCCGAATCTAGTACACTGCTAGATAGGCGAAGGGGGAAAGTGGATGTACCCAAAGATTGGGGAACCACTATAAATTAGTGTGTCTTCTGTGCTGTGCTGTGCTGTGGAATTACTGTTTATATGCTGTAATTGCTGTTAGCTGTAGAATTCTCTGAAATAGCTGTTGTGCTGCCAAACAAAGTTTTAAAAAGGATTAGGTCACCTATTCACCCCCCCCTCTAGGTGTTTAGGTACCATATCTTTCAAGTGGTATCAGAGCCAGGTTCCTCAAAAAGGACTAACTGTCTGAGGAGATTCAGTTTGGCAGATTCAGTATAAGTTAGAACACAGTTTCAAGAAAATCAAGAAACATGGGTTCTTCAGAGAATCACAAGGAATTGGGTTCAATGAAACTGCCCATATGCAGAAAGGAGATTTTTGGAATCTGGAAAGAAAGGGTAAGGCTGTTCATGGAGGCCTCTGACCCTAGGATCTACATCACAGTCAAAGAAGGGCCTTATGTGCCCATGAAGATTTCAGTCTTGGATGCTACACAAAGAACTCCAAAGGATTTTTCTGAGATGACCAAGGATGAGATTGTCCTAGATACAATGGACAAAAGGGCACAGAACATCATAGTTAGTGCAATTGATGATGCCACCTTCCAGAACCTTATTCACTGTAAAACAGCAAAAGAAATGTGGGATACCCTCATTGTCTACATGGAAGGTTCTGAAGAAGTAAGACAAGATAGGAAGTCCTTGCTTAATCAAGAATATGAGAGCTTTAGGCAAGGAAGAGGAGATAGCATCACTGAATGCTACAAGAAGTTTTATAGAATTGTTAATGAACTCATGTCCTATGGAAGAGAGTTCACTAACTATGAATTGAATGATAAATTCTTAAGGTCCCTAACCAAAGACTGGGACACCAAGATCTGTGCCATCAGAGAAATGGCAAAGTTGGGAGAAATTCCTCCTCCCACACTGTTTGGCAAGTTGTTATCTTATGAGATGCAATTGTCGGTAAGAAAAGAGGAGGAAAAGTCAACAAGGACTGAACACAGGGAAAGGACTGTTGCCTTTAAGTCAGAAGTACCTAGAAAGAACAGGACTAAGTCATCAACTCCTCCTCCAGAGGTAGTTGAATCAGAATCTGATGAGTCTGTTAGCACTAAATCTACAAGCAGTGAAAGTGATGAAGATTTTGCTGCATTCACCAGACATTTTCAGAAATTCCTTAAGAAGAAACAGTGGAGGTCCAGACCTTCATATTCCAAAGGGAAAGAAGTCCAGTATCAGGAGAAGAAGCCTTCAAAGAAGGATAAGAAAAAGACAAAGACTAGTAAGGCAACTGGGTCTAAGATTGTGTGTTACTGCTGCAATAGACAGGGTCATGTTATTGCAGATTGTCCTGAAAGAAGGAAAGAATCCAGTGACAAAAAGAAGACTCACTTCAAAGGAAAGAAGGAGAAGTCCTTTGTTGCAAAGAATGAGAAGACTCTTTCAGACATTTCTTCTTCAGATACTGAGACAGATGTTGAAGCCTACATAGGGCTATTTGCTGAAGAAGAAGAAGAGTTTATGCAGATCATGGAATCAATCTATGAACAAGAAGAGTGTCAGTGTCAAGGACTGATGGCATTGACTGAAAGTACCAAAATCCTGGAGCAGCCAGGACCTAGTCAGGTACAAAGTCCAACTCAAAGTTCAGATTTCAGTTCTAGTTCAGAGTCAGATTCATCTTCATCAAGTGATGGAAGTGTTTCTGAATCTGAGGGAGATATTCATCAGCTCTTAGATGAATATAAAGTACTGTTGCAAGCCTATAAGAAAAGCAAGTCCCTTGCCAAAAGTCAGGCAAAGGAGATTGCTGATCTCAAGGCAGCTGCAACAGATTTTGAAAAACAGTATGATCAAAAACTGAATGAAGTAGCCAGGCTGAAACACATTACAGTGATTCAGATGGGTACTATTACATTTAAGAATGATCAAATTAAGAGACTGGAGATCAATCTCCAGAAGGAAAAAGAACTTGCTGCCAGGTTTTCAAAACCTAAATCAGTATTACCATTAATTGATGAATTTGTTCATCAAAAAGGCAAAGCTGGACTAGGTTTTGTTAGACCTGCAGGGACTGTACAGTCCAAGTTCAAGTCCAAGGGTAAAGCCCCAACATTCAACAAGCCTGCTGTAGTCAAGACAGCAAAGGTTGTATCTAAGCAAAGGTACAACAAGTTTGAATGCTGGTGCTGTGGCAAGGTTGGCCACTTTGCCTTGGATTGTTGGCACAATGCCAGTGCCAAGTTGAGTAGCAAGTTACATGATGGAAAGCCAGTAGGTAGCTATGTCAAGTTGCAAACTAACAATCACCAAGGACCCAAGTTTACTTTGGGTTCTAAGGTTCATTAATTTGTTTTGCAGGTGAATCCAAGTGGCCATACCCCAACATGGTACTTGGATAGTGGATGTTCCAGACATATGACTGGAACTAGGGGACTACTGAAGGACTACATTCCAATCAAAAATGGTCCTAAAGTGACCTTTGGTGGTTCTGAAAAAGGAATCATCAAAGGGTTTGGTAACATCTCTTCAAACCTTGTTACCATTACTCAAGTGGCTTATGTTAAAGGGTTGAAACACAACCTCATTAGTATAAGTCAGTTAAGTGATGTAGGGTATGACATCTCATTTGTTAAAAATGGTTGTCATATCAAGAGGTCAAGTGATCAAGAGATCATTTTGACAGGATATAGAAAGAGGAATGTCTATTGTCTAGACATCATGATTGAGAACAATGGTTCTCCTGTTTGTCTTGTAGCTGATGAGACAGTCTCTCATTGTGTCAAGTGGCACAAGAGGCTAGCTCATCTTAACTATAAGACTATTAGCAAACTCTTTAGCAAAGAGTTAGTGAGGAATGGTCCTCAAGTTAAGTGTGTCAAGGATGGCATTTGCTCAGCTTGTCAAAAGGGCAAGCAGACTAAATCCACCTTTAGAAGCTTAGACAACAAAGATGCTGTGAGGTGTTTATACCTCTTGCATATGGATCTATTTGGTCCAATGCCAGTTCACAGCTTAGGTAGGAAGGTCTACACCTTTGTAGTTGTTGATGACTACTCAAGGTTTTCCTGGGTGTTCTTCTTAAAGCAGAAATCTGAGACACCTAGTGTCTTCTATAGTTTTGTTAAGCAAATTCAGAATGAATTGAACTGTACAGTGGTCAAAATTAGAAGTGACCATGGTACAGAGTTTCAGTCTGAAAGCATGACAAAGCTGTGTGAAGATTATGGGATATTTCAAGAATTCTCTTCACCTAGAACACCTCAGCAAAATGGCATTGCTGAAAGGAAAAATAGGACCTTGATAGAGGCTGGTAGAACCCTATTAAGTGATTTATCACTGCCAGAGTATTTCTGGGCTGAAGCAGTTAACAATGCATGCCATGTGATAAATAGGGCTACCATCACTAAAAGGTTAAATAAGACCCCCTATGAAGTTGTGAAAGGCAGGAAACCAAATTTATCCTACTTTAGGATCTTTGGTTGTAAATGCTATATACTTAACAATGGAAAGTCTTACCTAACTAAGTTTGCTGCCAAGTCCCAAGAGGGAGTGTTTGTTGGGTACAGTAATAATAGTAAGGCTTATAGAGTCTACAACTTGACTACACAAGTTGTAGAGGAGTCTGTGCATGTAGTTTTTGATGAGACACAACTAATTAACAATGAGTTGTCTAGCAATGTATGCAGCCCCACAGGTCTTACTAAGAAGATGGACAAGCTAGCCATAGAAGATATACCTGCTGCAAGACAGCAAGTAGAAGAAGATGGCTTATGTCCAGGGGGAGAACTACATGTACCAGGAGCTGAAGAAGTACAAGGAACTCAGCATGATGAAGATGCTGTAGAAGTTCAACCAGAAGTAAGGATGCCTCCAGCCAACAGGCATCTAAGAGATCATCCAGTAGAGCTGATTATTGGAGATCCAAGACAAGGTGTTCAGACAAGGAGCAGAAATCAGAATGCTGTAGTATATTCAAGTTTTCTGTCTCAAATAGAACCAAAGAAATTTGAAGAAGCATACAAGATCCACAGTGGACTGAAGCAATGCAGGAAGAGCTTAATCAGTTCAAAAGGTGCAAGGTTTGGGACTTGGTTCCTAAACCTAAAGATCACAATGTGATAGGAACAAAGTGGATCTACAGGAATAAGTTAGATGAACAAGGAGTTATCATCAAGAATAAAGCAAGACTGGTTGCAAAAGGATATAGGCAAGAAGAAGGTATTGATTTTGATCAAACCTTTGCTCCAGTAGCCAGACTGGAAGCCATAAGGATGTTCTTGGCCTATGCAACCTATCAAGGATTCAAGGTATACCAAATGGATGTGAAGTCAGCATTCCTAAATGGTAATTTGAAAGAAGAAGTCTATGTGGAGCAGCCTGCAGGTTTTGTTGATCCAACTTTACCTCATTATGTGTATAGACTTAGGAAAGCATTATATGGGTTAAAACAAGCACCTAGAGCTTGGTATGAAACCCTATCTAGTTTCCTCATTGAGAACAAGTTCTCAAGGGGGAAAATAGATAAGACTCTATTCCTTAGGGAATCTAGAGGCAAAGTAATACTTGTCCAAATATATGTAGATGACATTATATTTGGGTCTACTGAAAGTAGCCTTTGCAAAAAGTTTGCAAAGCTTATGCAAAGTCAATTTGAGATGAGTAGTATGGGAGAACTGAAGTTTTTCTTGGGTCTCCAAGTTAAACAGACTGAAATGGTTTATCCATATGTCAGTCCAAGTTCACCCTAGAACTCATAAGGAAATATGGTATGGATTCCTCCAGTACCATGAAGACTCCTATGGGGTCAAGTATGTCTCTAAGCAAGGATGATGCAGGGAAACCTGTAGATGAAACCTTGTATAGAGGGATAGTTGGCTCCCTACTATACTTGACTGCAAGTAGGCCTGACATTATGTATGCTACATGTGTTTGTGCCAGGTATCAAGCCTGCCCTAAAGAGTCTCACTTGACTGCAGTCAAGAGAATCTTGAGATATCTAAAGGGCACACCTTATCTAGGCCTCTGGTACCCTAGGAATGGAGATTTTGATCTAACAGGCTATTCAGATGCAGACTTTGCAGGATGCAAAGAAGATAGAAAGAGCACTACTGGATCCTGTCAATTCCTAGGTGGAAGACTCATTTCATGGAGTAGTAAGAAGCAAACCAGTGTGGCTATTTCCACAGCTGAGTCAGAATATGTAGCTGCAGGAAGTTGCTGTGCTCAACTTCTGTGGATTCAACATCAGTTAGAAGACTATGGATTTCAGGTAAGTAGAACTCCACTTTACTGTGATTCTACAAGTGCTATTTCAATAGCTAATAATCCTGTATCACATAGTAGAACTAAACATATTGAGATTAAATATCACTTTCTTAGGGAGCATGTAGAAAGAAATGATATTGCACTTGAATATGTTAAAACTGATAATCAGATAGCAGATATGTTTACTAAGCCCTTAGAAGAAGCTAAGTTCAATAGGTTCAAAATTGAACTAGGTATGATAAACTTAGACTAAGTTTACAGAACTAAAAATTGGCTAAGTAAAAAGGTGTCGACACATAGACAAGTCTATGTCGACACAGAATAGTAAGTGTCGACACTTCAGGAAAATGGTGTCGACACATCTAGGAAGTTGGTGTCGACACTTCAGAATGCTAGTGTCGACACATGTCGAGTTGGTGTCGACACATTCAATAAGGTGTCGACACTTAAGTTTTACTCAGAATTTTCTAAGTAAAGTCTCGACTACATGTCGAGTAGTGTGGTGTCGACACTTAACCAAGTGTCGACACATAAAATCTGTTGACTAAACTTGTGTCGACACATGTGTGTCGAGACATTATAAGTCAGTGTCGACACTTATTGACAGTGTCGACACATCTTTAGTAATCCATCCCGCCTGTTCGTCTTCAAACCAGAAAGGTATAAATAGGATTCTGTCTTTGTTTGTCGACACGCTTTCAAAGTTTCGAGACCAAAACTCTTGTGTCGACATTTCTCTCTTCTCAAGACTAAATCTTCAAACCCTAATGGCTCCCAAGCTCGAGGAGAATGTTAACGAAGGGTATGAGCTCGTGCGAGGTGCTTTTGACGATGGCGATCAAGAAATCAAGTCGGTGGTAACCCTAGTCACCGATTCAGGATTGGAGTTCTTGGTTTCAGAACCAACCAAGATATGGAAGAAGGAAGTTATAGAATTTCTTACTGGAGCATCTGTAGACGACTCAGGCTACAGAATTAAGTCAAGAGTGCATGGCACCAAGGTCAAGATTTCACCCAAGTCCTTGAGAAAGGTACTTCAGCTACCTAAAGTTCAAGAAGAAGAGGAAGTGACCACATCTAAGACCAGAGAAGCACTTACCTGGTGTGGTCTTGATCCTAAGATGAAAATAGGTTCAGTTTTCAACAGGAAGGGAATGAATAATCAAGGCAAATTCCTGTCTGAAGTTGTAGGCAAAGTTATACTAAGCAAACCAGGAGGACATGACAGGGTGTCAGCCTCTATGTTCAGCATTATGACCAGAATCATCTTCAACATCAAAACAGACTGGTCTATGATTGTATTTGAGAAAGTAAAGGAAAGTCTGAAGAAGCCCAATCTGGGCAGGATACTAAGTCTCTACCTGGCTGGATCAATTCCAGAGGTAATGAGCACTGCTGCTGGAACTAAATCAATCACATGAGGAGGATGGATATGAGAATACTTTCAAGATGGAAAGAGTACTGTCTAAGGAAGTTCCTACTCCAGAGAAGCAAGTTTCTAAGAAGGACTCCCCTCCAAGGAAGAAAGAAAAACTGCTGTTGTGGCCCAAGTGTCCTCAAGCAGTTCTGGGAATGAAGAACAGGTGGTGTTCACACCTGATGATCAAGAGGAGGAGATAGTAGAAAAGACCCCTGCTGCTAAAGATGTGGCTGAGACTCAGGGGGAGCTGCCTCACATTAGTCCCATCCCTAGGGATCTAAGCCAGGGGGAGCTTCCAAGTGTAGAAGAACCATCTACACTGGAAGTGAGCAAGCTACAATAATTATCCAAGAGGTACTTTCTGACCTCAATACTTTAGATTTTTCTGTAATAGATTTGATTTGTCTGATGTCCATCAGCAAACTCAGCAAGCAAACCAAGAACCAGGTGTTGTTCTTCAGGACACATCTGCTGTTGTGCCTCAAGTTCCTGATAAAGTAGTTGATGAAACCAGTACATCTCCTGCACAGTCACCCCCAGAATATACCATGGAAGATCTATTCCTGAATTTAGATCAAGAGGATTTTGACATGGACAAGACTGCTGCTGATGAAGAGAAGAGTGCTGCTATTGAGGGGAAGAACTTGGATGTTCAGGAAGAGCCTATAAGGCTAGATACTGAGAAGGCACAAGATGTGCAAACTGAAAAACCATCAAGCCCTAAGGATAGGGTGGATATAGCCAGTACATCAGAGTCTGAGGATGATGAAACTGAGCACGCTAAGAAGAAACAATTCTTTGTATTCAAAAGAAGGAGTCAGAGCTATATGAAAGCTCTACAAACTGTTGCTCAACACTCCTTAGTCCAACAAGCTCCATCAACAGATTACAGTAGCCTCATGGTAGCAATGCAAGTTAAGCTGGATGAGCAAAGGAGGGCCATAGAGACATATATTGATGAAAGCCAAAAGTCCCTACAATTTGATCTAGCTCAAGATATCAAATCAATAAGGTTTGAAATGAATTTGAATAAGAAGGAAATGACTGACTGCTTCCACAAGGGTGGTAATGCAGTGGTCTATTTGGCAACTCACCAGGAGAAAATCAAGTCTCAAGTAGATGATATAGCACAGAAGCAAGGCTATGTGCTGGAAAATCAATTGAGAATGAATGATAATCTGACTGCTTCTCACAATGCAATAGTCACTGAACTGAAGAGTAAGTCTGCTGAACCTTCAACATCATCTGCTGCTGCCAAAGCTGAATTTGATAAAGTATTTCAGGAAGAAATTGCTGCTGTCAAGACTGCCATTAAGGATTCACAGAAGGTCATTTCAGACCAGCTTACCAAGCTTAGACCTTTCTTTAAAGAGGGAATCAGGTACTTGGACAGCCAAATCAGATTCCAAAAGGATGATGTGCGAGATCATGTAGCACAAGAAGTCATAAAGGGGGAGAGGGTATTAGTCAAAGCTAGCTCTGACCATGCCAAATGGATTTCTAATTCCATCAGAGCTACACTGGGCTATCCTCCCCTGTGTGATGATGACAATGTAGCTGAATCTGGTATTCAAAGTGCATATCTTGGAGGTGAGCAACAGGAAGTAGCTCAGGTGATCTATCCCCCTCAGATTTTGAAATGGTTCATGCTGATGTAAGCACAATGTATAGTCCAACTGCTGGTAAGCCTAATATTGTTCTGGAAAAGGTTGTTCAACCTATTACAGCAGCTATGCAAGAGGCTTTGGACAAAGAAGAAGAGACTAGGCTATCAAAGAAGAAGTTCAGGGAACTGGCTGAGCAAAAACCAGATTTTGAACAATGGAGCCCTACTTCTAGGAACATCATTCTCACAGCCTGGAAAGCGGCCAAGGACAATGCCCATGAGAGGAACAAGTGGTTCTCAGAGGCAGAATGGAGGAAGCATGAGAGTAGGCAGGAAGCCATTGTCCAACATAGAAGGAAGGCTAAGTTAGGAAAGCTACCTCCTACAGCTGTGGAGCCTAGCAAGTACTTTCCTAAGCCCTATCATTATTTTGAGAGGCAAAAAATCAAGGCTGAAGAACAGAAGAAGAAGGACTCCAAAGGGAAGAAGACTGCTGAAGCTGAGCCTGCTGCTGCTGCTGCTGTAAAGGCCAAAGTGCAAGCTGGAAAAGGCATAGTCATAAAAGAACCAGAGCAGAATTAGACTAAGATTAAACTGAAGAATGTTGTAATCTGTTACATCAAACATTTTGTGTAAATCATTGAAAATGTATTAACAACAATGTTTGAACAATTTTTGTTAAATAAATTTCATGATTGTTCAGATGAATGTGTCTAATTCTTGTTTGTTCTGTAATGCTGAATGAGTATACATGTGTGCTTTATTACATGTTTAAGTTTAACTCTGTTGACATATACCTGTTTTACATCATTTTATAATTTTTAATTATAAGTGGTGTGTATCATTGACTAAGGGTTATGACTTCTCCAAATAGGGGGAGATTGTTGGGTACATTGGTCAAATGTACCTGATTTGAAGAAGCCTCACCTAACTCAATGATATACATCATAATGTATTTGATGTGTGTTTGAGTTACTTGTGCAGGTTAGGTATTCACTAGACTGAAGCTAAAAGTTTCTAAGTCCATGTGTCGACACCCAGAGGGAAAGTGTCGACACTTGAGAAAGCTTGTGTCGACACCCAGACAAGCAGTGTCGACACTTGGAGTCATTGTGTCGACACCTGGGAAGAAGAGTCGACACCAGTCAGAAAGTGTCGACACTTGGAGTTGTGTCGACACTCAGTGTAGAAGAATGCAGAAAAGCTGTGTCGACACTTAGCAGAAGTGTCGACACCTAGAAGAGCTGAGTCAACACCAGAAAGTGTCGACACTTGGAGTTGTGTCGACACTCAGCAAAAGTCTGCAGAATCTAAGTACAAGTGTCGACACTCAACACAATGTGTCGACACTATGCAGAAGAGTCAACACTTAAAGAAAGTGTCGACACCCAGCACAATGTGTCGACACTTAGCTAAAGACTCAGTATTTGAAGTAAGTGTCGACACTCAACACAATGTGTCGACACTATGCTGAAGAGTCAATATTTGAAGAAAGTGTCGACACTCAGCACAATGTGTCTACACACAACCAGAAGAGTCAACACTTGAAGAAAGTGTCGACACCTAGCACAATGTATCGACACTTAATTGAAGACTCTACACTTGAAGAAAGTGTCGACACAAGGAGCTGTGTCGACACTTAGCAAAGAACAGAAAAGTTACAAAATATTCTAAGTACAAGTGTCGACACTAAAGGAATGTGTCGACACTCAGCTTGTTGAAGTTGGTGACCGGGCGTTCTGGCGGTTTGTCTTGGCGGGTTGAAGACCGCGCGGTCTGGCGGTTTGTCTCAGCCGGCTTGGAGGCCGGGCGGTCTGGCGGTCTACTCTGGCGGTCTCTCTTCCTCTCTGGTGGTAGCCGTGCGGTTAGCCCTGCTATCTAACCGCGCGGCTTGTGCGGTTTGTTTTGTATAGTCTGCTTAGTCCTGTAAATTTTAGTCCCACATCTCTTATTTGTATTCTCTCATCTCTCCTCCATTCTATATAAAGGAGGGCATACCATTGTAATAGATACCTTTTTTGGATAATAAAGTTTCAATTATTCAAAAGCTTATCCGCTTGTTCTCTACTTTTCGCTTCTTTTCGCTACTTTCTAACATGGTATCAGAGGACACGGTCATCTCCTCCTGATTCTGTGCGCTCTCTGTTGTTCGCGGCTTGTTTTCCGCGTTCTGCGACTTGTTCGCGGCTTGCCTTCTCTTCTGTCCGCGCGGCTTGTTTCTATCCGCGCGGCTTGTTTCTGTCCGCTGCTCTGTTCGCGCGGCTTGCTTCTTGTTCTCTTCTCCTGGTGCCTTTTCGCAGCGACCTGTTTCCTTGTCGCCGCGCTCCTTGCTCTTTCTTGCATCTCCTCGTCTTTGCGGCTTGTGTCTACCCGCTGCGGACTTCTTCTCCCTGTCCGCTTCTGCTTTCCCCATCTCCGCTTGCCCCTATACTCGCGGTTTGCTGTTGTGATCTGCCTGACCGTGCGGGTTGTTCCTTCCTCACCCGCATCTTGGTCGTGGTCACCTGCCCCTCTCCTCTCTTCTGTTCGCTCGGCCTTTTCAGTCCGCGCGACCTCTTCCCCGCTGTGCCTTTGACCTCTTGCTAGCCGCTGCTGTTCGCGCTACTTGTTATTCCCCTCTACCCGTTCCTGCTTGCTAGTCGCGCCGGCCTCATCTTTTGCCGTGCGACCTGTTCTCCTCTGTTCGCCCGACTTTTTCAAGCCGTGCGACTTCTTTCCCTCTGCTTTGCTCTGCTTCTTGGTAGCGGCCTTCCTCGCCGCCCGACCTGTTGCTGTTCGCCCGGCTTGGTGCTCTTTTCTCTTCTTGCGGCTTGTTCTTATCGTCGCGGCCTGCTCCTCTCTTGCCTCCATGGCTTTTCCCTCCTCCGGCCTGTCCGCCTCCGTGGTCACCTCTTCTGGTAGTGCTCATGTTGTTACTCACGGCAGATGGCTCATCGACTCTGGTGCAACCAATCATATGACAGGCAATCCTCAATATTTCTCTCTTCTTGACACACATGCTCAGTTGCCCCCGGTCATTGTTGCTAACGGATCTCCCTCCCGGGTCCATGGGACGGGCATGGTTCAAGTCACTCCCTCTCTCTGCCTGGCTGATACCTTCTATGTGCCCAAGTTTCCGTGCAACTTATTATCGGTTACTTCTTTATGCAAGCAACTAAGGTGTTCTGTCATATTCACCCCTAGCTCTTGTACTTTTCAGGATCTGGATTCCAACGGACGATTGCTACCGGGACTGAGAGTGGTGGCCTCTACTTCCTCGACAACGTTTCTGCTTTCTCCGCCTTCTCCTCCTCCTCTACAGATCTTCTCCAATGGCATCTTCGCCTTGGACATGCTCCTCCCCGAATTCTCCGCCAGCTCTTCCCGCACCTCCCTCCTCATCATCCTCCTCTAAACTGTGATGCATGTCAACTTGGCAAACATCACCGCTCATCCTTCCCCCCAACGCAAAGTCGAGGCTCTTCCCGTCCGTTCGACCTCGTTCACTCTGACATATGGGGACCCGCTCCTAACCTCACCATCGGTCGGGGTAGTTCCTATTTTGTCACCTTCATTGATGATTTCTCTCGATGTACGTGGGTATATCTTCTCAAAGATCGCTCCGAGCTGTTCTCTGTTTGGACCTCCTTTTATTCTATGGTTAAGACTCAGTTTGCTACGTCTATTAAACTCCTTCGTTCTGACAATGTTAAGGAGTATCTTAGCCACGACTTCTCCTCCTTTTGTCTTCACCATGGTGTTATTCATCAAACAAGTTGTGTCTACACCTCCCAACAAAATGGGGTGGCGGAACGCAAAAACCGTCACCTTCTTGATGTCGCTCGCATTATGATGACTCAAATGCATGTTCCTCGCTCCTATTGGGGATATGCTGTCCTCCTCTCCTGCTATCTCATCAATCGCCTTCCCTCCACAGTTCTCCACGGTGCTACCCCCTTCTCCATTCTTTATCCAGACAAGGATCCCTTTCCTCTTCCTCTACATATCTTTGGGTGCACCGCTTTTGTGCACTCTCCCGCTGCCACCCGTGACAAACTCTCACCACGTGCCACCAAATGTGTCTTTCTGGGCTACTCTCCCACTCAGAAAGGATATTGCTGCTTTGACCCTGTTACCCGCAAGCAATTTGTCTCTGCGGATGTCACCTTCTTTGCCAATGCCTCTTACTTCTCTCCCGCTTCCTCTTCTCCTCCTCCTACTCCTACTTCTCATAACCAACCATCCATTCCCTCTGCTCCCACTGCTGTTCCGCCCTCTCCACCCACTCCACCATCTTCCCCATCCTCATCATCTCCCCCTCTACTCCGCTTTCTCCCTCCACTCCGCTGCCATCTCTCTCTACTCCCGGGCCAGCTCTCTCCACCACGGATACGCCGGATACTGAGGCACCTGCTGACCTGGAGCATCAGGCAGATCAGGGGTTCGGGCCTGAGGCACCTGCTGACCTGGATCTCCCGATTGCTCTTCGCAAAGGTGTTCGGGCCTGTACCCAACACCCGCTTGCTGCAGTTGTTTCCTATGATCATCTTACCCCTGCTCGCCGAGCTTTTGCACTGGCTATCTCGGCCACTGCCACCCCCCGTTCCTACCAGGAGGCCCTTACTATTCCTCATTGGAAAGTTGCCATGGATGAGGAGATTGCTACTCTAACTGAACGGGGCACCTGGACCCTTGTTCCTCCTCCCTTCGGCACCGATGTTGTTGGCTGTCGCTGGGTCTTCGTGGTGAAGTTTCTACCGGATGGCAGTGTGGATCGTTATAAGGCTCGCCTGGTTGCCAAGGGTTTTACCCAAACTTATGGGATTGATTACTTTGACACTTTCTCTCCTGTGGCCCGTCTCAGCACTATTCGGGTTCTTCTCTCTGTAGCTGTCAACAGGGATTGGCCCATCTCGCAGCTAAATGTTAAGAATGCCTTCCTCTATGGTGATCTGCAGGAGGATGTTTACATGGAGCAACCTCCTGGGTATGTTGCTCAGGGGGAGACACGGGTATGCCGGCTAAAGAAGGCTATCTATGGCCTCAAACAGAGTCTTCGTGCCTGGTTTGACAAGTTCAGTGGCATTGTTGCGGCCATTGGTTTTACAAGAAGCTCAGCAGATCACTCCTTGTTTGTTCGGAAAACCGCCTCTGGTCTTGTTATTCTTGCGGTTTATGTTGATGACATTCTTCTTACTGGCGATGACCAGGATGGGATATTGATGACCAAGAAACACCTTCGTCAACATCTGGTCACAAAGGATATGGGCTCCCCGAAATACTTTCTGGGCATTGAAATCTCTAGAAAGCCCAACTCCATGGTCCTTTCACAACGGAAGTATGCTCTTGATCTTTTAAAGGAGGCAGGACTGACTGGTGCTAAACCTGCACGTTGTCCTATGGCTGTTGGAGAAGACAAAACTTGGACAGATGACTCACCTCTTCTCTCCGATCCTACGAGATACCGGCATCTGGTGGGCAAGCTCATATATCTCACGGTAACCAGACCCGACATCTCTTATGCTGTTGGCAAGGTGAGCCAGTTCATGCAAGCTCCGAGGGAGTGCCATCTACAATCTGCTCTGAGGATATTAGAATATATTAAAGCTGCTCCAGGGAAAGGACTCTTATTTCAGAACAATGGTCACCTTAGGGTTGAAGCGTACTCTGATTCAAGCTATGCGGATGACAAAGGGGACCGCAAATCGACTTCAGGTTTCTGCACATTTGTTGGAGGCAATCTTGTGAGTTGGAAGAGCAAGAAACAGTCTGTCGTTTCCAGGTCCAGTGCAGAGGCGGAATATCGCAGCATGGCATCGACTACATGTGAGTTGAAGTGGTTGCGGGCTCTCATGCTTGACTTAGGAGAGGTTTACAACTATCCTCTTCCTATGTTCTGTGACAATAAGGCCGCGATACACATTTCCAAAAATCCGGTCTTTCATGAGAGAACAAAACACATAGAAGTCGACTGTCATTTTATTCGGGAAGAAATATTGAAGAAACAGATTTGCACTCCATTTGTTACTTCCGACAACGAGTTGGCAGATGTCTTCACCAAGCCGGTGTCCGCTTCCTTTTTCCACATCTGCGACAAGCTGGGCATGATCGATATATATGCTCCAGCTTGAGGGGGAGTGTTGAAGTTGGTGACCGGGCGGTCTGGCGGTTTGTCTTGGCGGGTTGAAGACCGCGCGGTCTGGCGGTTTGTCTCAGCCGGCTTGGAGGCCGGGCGGTCTGGCGGTCTACTCTGGCGGTCTCTCTTCCTCTCTGGTGGTAGCCGTGCGGTTAGCCCTGCTATCTAACCGCGCGGCTTGTGCGGTTTGTTTTGTATAGTCCGCTTAGTCCTGTAAATTTTAGTCCCACATCTCTTATTTGTATTCTCTCATCTCTCCTCCATTCTATATAAAGGAGGGCATACCATTGTAATAGATACCTTTTTTGGATAATAAAGTTTCAATTATTCAAAAGCTTATCCGCTTGTTCTCTACTTTTCGCTTCTTTTCGCTACTTTCTAACACAGCTGAAGAAACAAAAGTGAAGACTTGTGTCGACACCAAGAAGCAGTGTCGACACTTGACAGTTTCAACACATGAAGATGTGTCGACACAAAGAACATGTGTCGACACTTAGAAGAATACAGTTAAAGAATGAAGTACAAGTATTTGTGTCGACACTCAATTTCAGTGTCGACACATGCAGAAGAATCTGTGTCGAGACATACAAGGAATTGTGTCGACACCTTGTAGACTTGTGTCGACACTTACACAACATGTGTCGACACTTGGCCTATAAGTGTCGACACTTAAGAACAGAAAGTCTCGACACTATTTGACAGTTAGAGAATTTCAAGAAGTGACTGGTTGACAAGACAGCTGCCGATCCAGCCGGTCTACATCAACTGTCAGAGATATCAGAAGTCTGTTATGAACCGGACCAGCCGGTTACCATGAAGGAAGCCTATAAATAGGCATCCTTAGTTTACAGAAATAGTTGCTGTGATTGAGAAACAAGAGTTACAGCTTGAGAGAATATTTAAAGTAGTTGATCACTTTAAATCAGGAAGTGATACACAGAGGATCAACACAAGAAGATCTGTCAGTCCAACTGCAGATCTAAGAAGTTGGAGAGAGAGAGCTCCAACCAAGAATTCAGTCTTTGGAACTAAGGCTGAGAAGAAGAATTCAGAGTCATATGGATTTCAAGAAGCAGAGGTCAAGGAACAACTGCAGAAGATTCAGACTAATTCAGTTCTAATCAAGAAGCTTTGAAGGAAGCTAAGTCAGTTTGGATCTAACTGAGTTCTTCCAAGAACTCTTCAAGAATCTCTCAACTCCTCTCTTATTTTCTGAGTTGTAGAGTTAGCTATTGTACTTTCTATTTTTAACTTGTAGGATCCATTGGATCTGAGAGTATTGTAAGCCTATTTTATAAAGGCTGAGGGTAGGGCTTGATTGCCTGAGTGTAGGAGTTGAAGAACTCTGAGTGTAGGCCTTAATTGGCTGAGTGTAGGCCTGGGTGGCTGAGTGTAGGCCTTTTGGCTGAGTGTAAGGCTTTGGGCCTGAGGTAGGAACCTAGTTGGGTTCTGAGATAGTGGAGAAGTTCTGCCGAATCTAGTACACTGCTAGATAGGCGAAGGGGGAAAGTGGATGTACCCAAAGATTGGGGAACCACTATAAATTAGTGTGTCTTCTGTGCTGTGCTGTGCTGTGGAATTACTGTTTATATGCTGTAATTGCTGTTAGCTGTAGAATTCTCTGAAATAGCTGTTGTGCTGCCAAACAAAGTTTTAAAAAGGATTAGGTCACCTATTCACCCCCCCCCCCCCTCTAGGTGTTTAGGTACCATATCTTTCAAAATCTTTTAGAGGTCAAGAACTATCTGGAAAATTATGAAAATTGGCAACCAATAATATTTCTCTGTTATTTAGTGAATACAAATTTTAGGAGGCCATTACCTGAGAAAATCTTATGGTTCATGTTCAAATTGACTATGGCCTAGTTTTTGAGGAAAATTCAATAAATAGTAGATTAATGGGGAAAAATATGATTTTCTGAATTTAGACTATATTTATCATAATAGACCTCTAATAATTATCATAAGAGTACTGGATGAGTATTTCATGTACTTCCCTTTTTACGGGTCATGTAGCTTAAGTGGTCTGCATATAGCAAAACTGCAGGATTTCATTTGGATGTGAATTAGGGCCATTATGATGATTCCTGATGGATTGTTACAAGGACAAGTGGAATGGGCTGCGTCTTGGGAAGATGAGAGAGTAAAGTGTGGATCTGTCTAGGGTTATAGACTTTGGGTCCGACGAAAGATCGTCCTACCCAAGGAGAGTGGAGTCAAATTACCCTAGGATTAGCATATCGAAATATGAGAAAATAAAGGGTAAGGGAATCAACCAATAATAAAATAAGTACCTTGCGAAAGGGAACGCTGGGCGTAATCCCAACATAATTCCTAGTGCCCCTTGAGAGCCCTTCACGGGGAATACCGGGGGCAGTCCTGGGTTAACGTAAACTGTTTAACAAGCTGAAAAGAGTAAATTAGTAATTAGGGTTGCACATTTCACAACACTGATGGCACCAGAGGTTGGATAGGAGCTTCGGCTCGATTGCTTGAGTCGGACGTGTTGGTCCGGGGAGCTTCGGCTCGATTCTTGACTACGCTAATTTGCATGTGCATAACAGGAAAGGAAATTAAGGTGGTGGGTCTTCGGTATTGGAGGGTCGATGCACCGACACCAATACGCTGACTCGGCAAGTGTGGTTAGCACTTCGCCAACAGAAGTCCGGTGCGCCAGCCGGCAAGAGTACGCAGGAGTCCGCTTCGTGCACCAAGCGTTGAGGCGTACGATAGGTCTGACCGGTAGTGCCTTACTGGTTTAGAGGTGGGCGAGGCCCAACCCACCGCTTCCGTCTGCCACTACGGGGGTATCCTGGGAGGTTACGGCTCCAGAAAGGGGGAACTAAAGGTCTGTGTGCACAGAGTCGGGTGTGTGTGTTGCACTTGCATGTCCATCATACCCACTTGCATGTCATGGCATAATCGTTACCTTTAACCTTGACACCTAAAGTATAAGTGGAATGGGACGCTTATACCTTAGGACCTGCTAAACGACCCCTTAGTCTATAAGCTTGTGTGGGCAAGTTTATAAATTAAGGTTAATTTTGATATATTTAGTTACTGCTGTTTGACCACCGACACCCCAGCGTATAAATCGGTATGGGACTTTTTATACGATGGGAGCCTTGCAAAAGACCCCTTGGCTTATGTGTTTTTCACATAAGTGAAGGTTACATTTCATATTACAACTTATCGTCTTTATATACCATAGAACTTGCTAGAATAGGACCGCTGCCATCTGCTTTTGATATTCTCCACCTTCAAGTCCTCCCCATTCTTCCTCTACGCTCGGTGCCTAGGAGCCGTGGGGGAAGGGGTGGGGGATGATAGGACTTAGTCTTTTAGACTAACGGTTTTCGAACCGCATCATTTAGGGGATCGCGGAGACCAGCATGGAGGAGCAGCCCCAGAGACCGGTGCGCTTGGAGGTGGGGCAGTCTAGCTCCGGAGTTCACACAGCCGGGACCGTGAGTCTCGACCCTGAGCAGTTTTCTACTTTTGTTTCTGCATGAGAGATCTTGTAGTGAGGATTTGATGTACCGGGCATAAGCCCGTTTTGCTACTCTGATGTTATTTTCTGTGGACACTCCCTTCGTGGAGTTATATTTATTATGTCATGTGATTCTCTGTGGACAGATAGCTTCCATTTCCTTCATTATTTTGCTACTTTTATGTGATCGAGATGGCCGGCAGAATCGGCGCTTTGTGGTGATGACTCTTCAGGGCGTGAAGGAGTCACACAAAACGGCGGTTCTGGGCCTAAGACCCCGGAGTCGAAAAAGAAAAAAAAAGGGGGTCTTACAAGTGGTATCAGAGGAGACCTCGATCGTAAAGTAGCCATCCACAACCCTGGGTCACCCCCGCGCGGGTTTAGTTTGGGGACAAACTAAGCAGCGGAAGTAGTGGTGTGCCCATATGGGGGGAATCACATGTAAATTGTCCACTATCATTAGGCATTGAGTCGATTACCTACTGATGTAGTCTGTTTTGCAGCCCTCGGCTCAGCCCACCCCACAAGGTGGAGCTCAGCAGACTCCAGACATTGCACCACCTCCCATGGTCCCCACACCTTTCCTCCAGTCAGACATGGGGCAGACCCTTACAGCTATCCTTGAGGCCTTCCGGGCTCAGCAAGCCCCGGCCCAGCAGCCAAACCCAGGGGCCAACTGGATGAGCACTTTCCGAGGACTCTCTCCCCCATCTTACTTAGGGACAGAGTCGGCAGTACGGACAGAGGAGTGGCTGGATGTGATGTACGAGATGTTGACTGGGATACGATGCCCTTGGGAGGAGAGGGTGGCCCTAGTGGTATCTTGCTTGGAGTCACATGCCAAGCGGTGGTGGAAGACGCTGTTGGACACGACTTTTGCTGATAGAGAGATTGCAGAAATCACCTGGGAAGAGTTCAGGGCCACGCTGCTGGAGCACTTCGTTCCTCAGTCGGCCAGGGACGAGTTGGAGGAGCGGTTCTTGCAGCTGAGGAAGGGCACCAGGACAGTGGTGGAGTACCACCGAGAGTTCGATCATTTGGCCCGATATGCGGGCTCCTATCAGCTGGATGAAGCAGGTTACGTCAAGAGGTTTTATAAGGGCCTAAAAGAGGAGTTGAGGGAGGCCCTGCTTTTTGTCTCTGACGGGCCCATCTCCCGGATTTTGGAGATGGCGAAGAGGATTGAGGCCGACTGGCACACCACTCGGGGCCGGAAACGGCAAGCGGAGGACCAGGGCCGGAGGGCCCGAAATGATCAGCGGCGAGGCACCGTACCAGATGGAAGAAGGGCAGAGGAGCAGCCTCGTCAGGAGTTGAGGCAGGAGCCGAGAGAGCAGGTGGTCTTGGCCCCTCAACCTCTCCGGATCCAGGAGATGCAGAGACCCCGGGGTATGGCGTATCCCCCACCGGAGTGCTTCCATTGTCACCAGGTGGGACATCTCCGGAGAGACTGCCCTATGAGGGGGGCACCACCTCCAGCACCACGGGGTGGCCCACCGGCCCAGCATTTCGGAGGCCGAGGACGCGGCCGAGGATGTGGTTACCAGGGAGGCGACCGCAGGCAGAATGGGGAGCAGATTTACGCTTTGGACTTAGCACAGCCCCGGAACCCGGACAGGGTTATTGCAGGTATGAGAGTAATCTTAATTTTGGATTAATTCATTACTCATATTAAGTGTTAATAGAACTACTAAACGACCTAGGTTAGAAAACCTTACACCAGAGTTTCTTTCAAACTGATTTAGGAATGGTGATGGTGTGCGGCAAGCCTGCCCATACCCTGTTTGACACGGGGGCATCGCACAACTTTGTGTCGGAGGATTTCGTCAAGGACCTGGATCAGATTCGATGTTATACGGGACTACCCAGGAGGGTGCGCCTCCCCAATGGGATGGAGATCCAGTCCACAGAAAAGTGCCTCCTGGAGGTTACCATAGACGGGTTGACACTCGAGGCCCCCGCGACGATCCTGAGGATGCCGGACTTCGACCTCGTCTTGGGCATGACATGGCTTGTCTGGAACCATGCCCAGATTGATTGCCCGGCAAGGAGGGTCGTGCTCAGCCACGGCGATACTTATGCGACATTTGAAGGTACTACACCGGTCTCCCGTCGCCTGCTTTCATCTATTTAGGCCATTAAGGCTCATATGCAAGGGGACGAGGTATATCAAGTATTGTTCGAGATGACTGAGGAGAAGGACCTGATTGCTAACATTCCGGTGGTTCGTGACTACGCCGACATTTTTCCGGATAAGCTGCCAGGACTACCTCCGCATAGGGAAAAGGACTTCCAGATTCAGTTGGTACCAGGGGCTAAGCCGGTATCCAAGGCCCCTTATCGGATGGACCCGAAGGAGTTGGCGGAGTTTCGGACACAGTTGCAGGAGCTGGTGGAAGCAGGATTTGTTAGGCCGAGTTCCTCATCATGGGGAGCTCCTGTCCTGTTCGTAAAGAAGAAGGACGACACTTTACGCCTGTGCATCGACTATCGAGCACTAAACAGGCTGACCGTCCGAAATACCTATCCGCTCCCCAGGATAGACGAGTTGTTCGATCAGCTAGAGGGAGCCCATTACTTTTCGAAGCTGGACTTGAGATCAGGCTACTACCAGCTGCGGATCCAGGAGGAGGACATTCCGAAAACGGCCTTTAGTAGCCGATATGGATTGTATGAGTTCATCGTGATGCCCTTCGGGCTCACGAATGCTCCGTCAGCATTTATGAGCCTCATGAACCGGGTCTTCGAGGCTTATTTGGATGTGTTCGTCATAGTGTTCATAGACGACATCCTTATCTATTCTAAGACGGAGGAGGAGCACACGCGACATGTAGCATTGACCCTAGAGAGACTGCGGGAGCATCGTCTTTATGCGAAGTTCAGTAAGTGTCAGTTCTGGCTGAAGGAGGTGGCTTTCTTAGGTCACATTATCAGCGGAGCCGGGCTGGCAGTGGACCCGGCAAAGATTCGAGCTATTTCGGAGTGGCCGCAGCTGAAAACAGCCACTGACGTACGGAGTTTTCTAGGACTTGCCGGTTACTATCGGAAGTTCGTGGATGGATTCTCTCGAATCGCCCTCCCGCTCACATCCTTGATAAAGAAGGAGGTACCGTTCGTGTGGACCCCGCAGTGCCAGACAGCTTTCCAGGAGCTGAAGGATCGGCTGACCTCGGCTCCCATTCTTACTCTCCCCTCGGGGAGGGAGGGATTCCAGGTCTACACCGACGCATCATATCAGGGGATGGGAGCAGTACTGATGCAGAACGGACACGTCATAGCTTATGCTTCCCGCCAGCTGAAGACCCATGAGAAGAACTACCCAGTGCACGACCTGGAGATGGGAGCAGTTGTATTCGCACTAAAAATATGGCGGCATTACCTATATGGAGTCCACTGTGACATATACTCCGATCATAAGAACCTTAAGTACGTGGACACGCAGAAGGAACTAAACATCAGGCAGAGGCGGTGGGTGGAGTTCCTTTCTGACTATCAGTATGAGATGCATTACCACCCGGGGAAGGCGAACGTGGTAGCGGACGCATTGAGTAGGAGAGCTGCCACAGCAGGAGCAGAGCCTCAGTTGATGTCTATGGAGCTGCTGCAGAGACTAGAGGACATGCACATTACCCTGGTATCGTCCGATGATCCTGAGCTCTATGAGGAGTACATGGCCGCGATAGGCGTTACCGATGACATCAGAGACCGGGTCAGAGAGGGACAGAGGCAGGACGCCAAGTTGGAACCCATCTTCCAAGCTCTGGAGGCAGGCACTGCAGGAGACTACACACTGAGGGACGACCTGGTGTGCTTCAGAGGACGGGTGTACATACCGGAGGGAGGCCAGATCCGGGAGGATATTATGATGGAGGCGCACTGCAGCCGGTATTCTGTACAACCGGGGATCACAAAGACGACGGCTGATTTGAAGAAGACGATGTACTGGCCGGGCATGAAGAAGGATGTCTCACACTTTGTGACCCATTGTGAGGCATGTCAGCTAGTGAAGGCGGAGTGCAGGAACCCCGCGGGATTATTGCAGCCACTCCCGGTGCCGGAGTGGAAGTTTGATGACATAGCCATGGACTTCATACTTGGGCTTCCCCGGTCTCGGACAGGGAATGACTCGATCTGGGTAATCGTCGATCGGTTGACCAAGGTGGCTCGATTTATACCGATCAGGAAGGATGATTCAGTAGGAGTACTGGTGCAGAAGTTTGTGGAGCAGTTCATTCGTTACCATGGCGTGCCCAGGACGATAGTGTCGGATCGGGATGGCAGGTTCACCTCCAGGGAGTGGAGATCCGTGCAAGCTTACTTAGGCACGCGATTGACTTTCAGCACTGCATTCCACCCCCAGACAGACGGGCAGACAGAACGCACCAACCGGACGCTGGAGGACCTTTTGAGGCTATGCATCTTGGACCGCGGGGAACCGTGGGAGAAACTCTTGCCCCTTGTCGAGTTCTCCTATAACAACAGCCACCAGTCCAGCATCAGGATGGCGCCTTACGAAGCCTTGTACGGGAGGAGATGCCGGACCCCGCTTTCTTGGGTGCAGAACGAGGATCCGAAAGTGTTGGGGTCAGAGTTTGTTGAAGACACCGAGGCACAGGTGAGGCTGATCAGGGACAGGATGCTCGAGGCACAGAGTAGACAGGCTAAGTATTATGACGCCCGACATCGGCAGGTGGAGTTCCAGGTGGGGGACTGGGTGTTTCTGAAGATCCGGCCCATGCATGGAGTTTCACGGGTGCGTGGTCGGAGGAAGAAGCTCAGCCCTAGGTACATGGGCCCTTACAGGATCCTGGAGCGGATCGGACCCCTAGCCTACCGGCTGGAGTTACCACCAGAGCTGGAAGCGCTGCACGACGTCTTCCACATTTCTTCCTTGAGGAGGGCTCTGCTACGCCCGGAGCAGCAGATTCTGACTACCGAAGGGCCGGTAGCTTCAGACCGGTCGGTTCATTTGGAGCCTGTGAGGATCGACGACCGAGGAGTGCGGGTCTTGCGACGCAAGAAGGTCCCACTAGTCAAGGTCCTGTGGAGGAACCACGGCCAGGAGGAGCATACCTGGGAGCCACAGGACCTGATGCGACAAAGATACCTCGAGCTATTCAGTCAGGTATACCTCTCAAACCCCTCAAGATGTTAACTTATTTTTCCTGCTTTAAGTATACTAAGGGCTGCTCTAGGTAGATAGGGGCTTATCTTTGTTTATTGGGGGCTTAACCTTGTTTATTGGGATTTTGGTTCGCCGTTTGGGCGAAAGGGGTCTTAGATCTAAGTTTTCCCATAAAATCAAATTTAACAAACAAGGCGTCATAATGGGATGTTACAAGACTCTTTTCTTCGGTAATAAGACCCGTAGGTCCAACCTTGATTTCGGGGACGAAATCTTTGTTTTGTTTATTGGGATTTGTAACATCCCATTTCCAACTAGACCCCTAAGATTGGTTTTGGCCATGACTAGGTCATGACAAAACCCTAGGAAGCCAGAAATGGGCCAAGAGATAGGAGGCCAAGGTGGGGATCACCATGGTCTGCAAATAGTAGAATTTTGAACAATGGGTTAGAATGACAATGGGGCTTCACCATGGCCCCAAGACCCTACCACAACACTCCCAAACATTTTGGGAGACCCATTAGAGCCAAAAGGACCCATTAGGGCCAACCCAAGAGGCCCAGTTGACCAAGGTCAACCCTAGCCCTGAATGGGTCAACCTAGCCTACTTAGGGCCAATTGACCCACTCCTAGTCTAGAGGACCCCACCTATGCCCTCCTAACCCTAAAGTGAGGTCAGTGGGTCACTAAGGACACATTGGGGTCAGCCCTAGAGGCCAGGTTGACCCAAGTCAACTCAAGCCCTAATCTGGTCAAAGTACCCTTACTAAGGGCATGTGACCTCCAAAGTGCAGGGTAACCCTACATAACCCTACCTAGACCCTAAGGGAAGTCAATGGGTCACCAAGGATCCATAGGGGTGAACCCTAATGGTCATGTTGACCCAAGTCAACTCTAGCCCTAAAATGGTCAAAGTGACCTTACCAAGGGTCAAGTGACCTTTAAGGTGCCAAGTCAACCCTACCCAACCCTACATAGACCTTAGGGAAGGCCAATGAATCACCCATGACCCAATGGGGTCAACCTAGATGGTCAAACTGACCAAGTCAACCCTCATTGAGGGTCAAGTCAACCTAGCCCAAAAAGGGCTAACCCAAGCTCAAGCCACTTCTCCCTTAGGCTAAACCCATTCCCATGACCATCATAATCCAGTGGGCTGCCTTTAGCTTGTGAGGTTGACTAGTCAACCAGAGGTGACTAGGAGAGAGAAAAGAGCTCCTCTCCATGATAATGGAGGAGAGAGAAAATGGGGAAGAGGAAAGGGAAGAGAGAAGCCGGCCAAGGAAGGCCAACAGCCACCAGTTATGGCTGTAATCAACTCCTCTAGGGGAGAGGAGTTGATTCCAGCCATTTCCCGGCCACCAAGGGGTGGGTTCAGCCCCCCTCCACACAACCCGAGCCACACCTTTAATGGTTTTAATGGCTATTGAAGAACCAGCCTCTCCCCTCCCCCATTTGCCATTTAAACACCTTCAGGGAGACGAGGGGATCATTTTGGAGCGTTTACCTGGAGGAGACGGGCCGTTCCACTGTGCAGTTGCAGAAGCCGAGCGCCGCCGCCGTCGTCAATGGCATCCCGCCGCTCCTCTCGCATCCAGGCCGCCAGGAAGGTCCTCCTCCTCTCCTTAACTCGCGGGTAGATCCTAGGAATCATTAGGCTTGAGTTTCGGGCTCAATTGAGCCCGATTCAATCCGGGATTTCTCCTGGTTTCGGCAAGAAAATCTCTTGCTTTATCCGCCGGAAAACGCCTCTCCGGCGGCGGAGCCGCCGCCTGACGATAGCCACCACCTCGACGGAGGTGTTGGTGGCGGTGGCCGGCCGGGGAAGGGGCTGGATCGCCGGCGGCAGGGCTTGGAAATCGCTCCAGGCGGGACAAATCTCAGCCGTTGGCTCAATGGGGACGATGACCAGATGCCGTTGATTCTTGCGCCAAGATTCGCGCTGCATCAAAATCAAACTATAGGAAATTAATGATATTTATTTCATTTCTGTCACATTAGATGTATTTAATGTATTTAATTTTTAAAAATACCCTGAATGGAAATCTGCCCAACATGAAAATTGTAGCTTAGGGTGTCTAGTTTGTAGCAAAAATTGCTTGGACCCTTTTGGGCCACTGGTTAGACCAGGGTACCCTTTTTGGTAGGACCTATACCTAGGCCTAAACAGAAATTATTTTTGGTGCCCACACTTCATTCCTTGTCCAAACAAGTTGAAATTTGGGCAGTGAGAAAGTCTTAGTCATATCTAGAACCTATCCAAAATTTAGAATTTTTGGAGAATATTTTTCTATAGTTTTTAGGAAAATTTAATAAATCATGATTAATTTAATTATGTGACCTAATTGATTTAAAACTCCCCCAAATTTTGGTGGGTGGTCTTAGATGTCATGATAGGTATAGGGTTAAAACCTTAGCTCATTTGGAGATGTTTAGGATAGGTAATTTACCCAACCTATATATGACCTTATAAGGGTATTTTGGTCAAAAGCCACTATTTGATGGTTGAGTGGCCAAATTCCCTCATCAGAGGCTGAAATTTTTGGCCACTGATATAACTTGACTTTTTACACTCACTTATGGAGTTTGGAGTGGATGGGACTAGGGTAGCCCTAGAATTTTAGGGTAGGCCCTTTAGGGTAAATTTCTAGGGTTTGAAGAAATTGGGGTCAAAAGACCTTGGATGGACTTGAAACTTGGGAATGATGTCCATAGGGTTACTATGGTCCTGTGGTTAAAATTTTAGGGCATTTGGAAGACTTAAAACCCTTAAATCCATAACCCTAGTTTAGGGCACTAGCTTGAAACCATAAGATCTAATACCAAAACTTTCTGAAAAGGCCTGCGTCTTTGAATGGGTAGTTGCTTAGGGTATATATATCTATGGAAATTTTATAATAAATTTTGGATGAATATTTTTGGTACTTTATTCACAAAGTCATGTTTTACAATTTTCACTTAGGAATTTTTGGAGAAAAATATACTTGATTAAACTTGATGAAACTTAGCAACGGGGCTTGTAATCATGGTACCCATCTCTGTAAATTTTTATGAAATTTTTGAAGAATGATATCTAGTGGTTGCTTCTTTAATTATTTAATTCTATGGAACTTTGGTAAATTTAATAATGACATTTAGATTGTCTGAAAAATTTTAATTTCTTCATCATGATGTTTTTGGTTCCTTATGAAGCCCTAGTAATTTTTACATAATTATTGGAGACATATTTGTGGCACTTCCTTCATTATATTTGATTTTAGGAATTAGTTTTAATAAATCTTTTAGAGGTCAAAAACTATCTGGAAAATTATGAAAATTGGCAACCAATAATATTTCTCTGTTATTTAGTGAATACAAATTTTAGGAGGCCATTACCAGAGAAAATCTTATGGTTCATGTTCAAATTGACTATGGCCTAGTTTTTGAGGAAAATTCAATAAATAGTAGATTAATGGGGAAAAATATGATTTTCTGAATTTAGACTATATTTATCATAATAGACCTCTAATAATTATCATAAGAGTACTGGATGAGTATTTCATGTACTTCCCTTTTTACGGGTCATGTAGCTTAAGTGGTCTGCATATAGCAAAACTGCAGGATTTCATTTGGATGTGAATTAGGGCCATTATGATGATTCCTGATGGATTGTTACAAGGACAAGTGGAATGGGCTGCGTCTTGGGAAGATGAGAGAGTAAGGTGTGGATCTGTCTAGGGTTATAGACGTTTAGGTCCGACGAAAGATCGTCCTACCCAAGTAGAGTGGAGTCAAATTACCCTAGGATTAGCATATCGAAATATGAGAAAATAAAGGGTAAGGGAATCAACCAATAATAAAATAAGTACCTTGCGAAAGGGAACGCTGGGCGTAATCCCAACATAGTTCCTAGTGCCCCTTGAGAGCCCTTCACGGGGAATACCGGGGGCAGTCCTGGGTTAACGTAAACTGTTTAACAAGCTGAAAAGAGTAACTTAGTAATTAGGGTTGCACATTTCACAACACTGATGGCACCAGAGGTTGGATAGGAGCTTCGGCTCGATTGCTTGAGTCGGACGTGTTGGTTCGGGGAGCTTCGGCTCGATTCTTGACTACGCTAATTTGCATGTGCATAACAGGAAAGGAAATTAAGGTGGTGGGTCTTCGGTATTGGAGGGTCGATGCACCGACACCAATACGCTGACTCGGCAAGTGTGGTTAGCACTTCGCCAACAGAAGTCCGGTGCGCCAGCCGGCAAGAGTACGCAGGAGTCCGCTTCGTGCACCAAGCGTTGAGGCGTACGATAGGTCTGACCGGTAGTGCCTTACTGGTTTAGAGGTGGGCGAGGCCCAACCCACCGCTTCCGTCTGCCACTACGGGGGTATCCTGGGAGGTTACGGCTCCAGAAAGGGGGAACTAAAGGTCTGTGTGCACAGAGTCGGGTGTGTGTGTTGCACTTGCATGTCCATCATACCCACTTGCATGTCATGGCATAATCGTTACCTTTAACCTTGACACCTAAAGTATAAGTGGAATGGGACGCTTATACCTTAGGACCTGCTAAACGACCCCTTAGTCTATAAGCTTGTGTGGGCAAGTTTATAAATTAAGGTTAATTTTGATATATTTAGTTACTGTTGTTTGACCACCGACACCCCAGCGTATAAATCGGTATGGGACTTTTTATACGATGGGAGCCTTGCAAAAGACCCCTTGGCTTATGTGTTTTTCACATAAGTGAAGGTTACATTTCATATTACAGCTTATCGTCTTTATATACCATAGAACTTGCTAGAATAGGACCGCTGCCATCTGCTTTTGATATTCTCCACCTTCAAGTCCTCCTCGTTCTTCCTCTCCGCTCGGTGCCTAGGAGCCGTGGGGGAAGGGGTGGGGGATGATAGGACTTAGTCTTTTAGACTAACGGTTTTCGAACCGCATCATTTAGGGGATCGCAGAGACCAGCATGGAGGAGCAGCCCCAGAGACCGGTGCGCTTGGAGGTGGGGCAGTCTAGCTCCGGAGTTCACACAGCCGGGACCGTGAGTCTCGACCCTGAGCAGTTTTCTACTTTTGTTTCTGCATGAGAGATCTTGTAGTGAGGATTTGATGTACCGGGCATAAGCCCGTTTTGCTACTCTGATGTTATTTTCTGTGGACACTCCCTTCGTGGAGTTATATTTATTATGTCATGTGATTCTCTGTGGACAGATAGCTTCCATTTCCTTCATTATTTTGCTACTTTTATGTGATCGAGATGGCCGGCAGAATCGGCGCTTTGTGGTGATGACTCTTCAGGGCGTGAAGGAGTCACCGCAAAACGGCGGTTCTGGGCCTAAGACCCCGGAGTCGAAAAAGAAAAAAAAAAAGGGGGTCTTACACGTGGTGACCTACAGTTACTCCTTGCTAGGCCTAAGGTGCAGGGCTTTCTTGCCTTGGTTAACTCGGCCCGGTCTTTGGAAAAGGTTGCGAAGAAAGTTCAAGATAAGAAGGACTCAGGAGAAAAGAAGGCAGAGTTCCAAGTGCCTAGTTCAAATTCAGAATTCTGTAGATGGAATAAGAAGCGGAGGACTTTGAACTCAGCCCCTTCGGCTGATGCATTGGGGGCAACTACAAGTGGAGTTCCAGGAGCTTGCTACAACTGCAGGAAGACGGGGCATTTTGCTCGTGAGTGTTGGAGCAGACGTTCAAAGTCTGAGAGGAAGTCTGGTGCGACTTATGAGGAGAAAGGGAAGGCGGTGGAGTCAACCGCGTCCCATCATGCTCCAGCCCAGCCTAGAGTCTACAACCTTGGCCTGCAAGATGTCATAAAGCAAGTGGACATGGTGACAGGTATGAGTTAAATTACAGTGGTCTAACTTTTATAGTTATTACCTTCGTATTTGTTAGCTTACTTTTTGAAAGTCCACCTAGTGTCAGCTATGTGCACCTATGGGGGGGAATAGGTGACGTGTGGTTCTTCTGCGGAATTTACGGATGTACCTGCACAATAAAAACAAAAACCACAGCACACAGAATACACAGCAAATTTATAGTGGTTCCCCGACTTGGGTACATCCACTTTCCCCCTACGACCTATCTCCCCAACAAGGGACGACTCGGTCACTTCTCCAACGGGATTGAAATCCAATCCCTTCACTAACGGAAGGAGCCCTTCCACACGTGAGAGTCAACACTCCCACAAAACGGGTTGCACCCAACCCTTACAACACGGAACAAAAGTTCCTTTACAACAAAAGTAAATATGGAATGTATATGAGATACAAACTTCTTTCGGATACTACGGTGTTCCTCTTCGTTCGACGACGTGTTCTCGAGGTCGATGAAGAGTCTACGACCTTGGTCTCACTTGGAGAGGATCTTCCGGAACCGGCGGCGGCACACGAGCGGCGGCTAGCTTCGGGGTCGGCGGCTACGATGACGAGCGGTAGCTGCAGGACTTTGAGATCCAAACTTCGTAGCGAAGCAAGCTCGGTCTTCCAACGGTCACACGAGGATCGGTCGTCTCGATCGATTCGGATGGGAAGTTTTTCCGATCAACAAATCGAGAGACAAAGGATCTCTGGATAGACGCGTGAGACACAAGCCTTGCTAAGCTTCTGTCACCGGAGATCGGGAAGAAGAGCGATCAGCAGCAGCGACCACTTGACGCGAGCGGCGGCGGCGGAGCGGAGCGATTTCGCGAATTTAGGGTTACGTCGCGGCTCGGTTTTCTTTTCTGTTATCCGTAGATTTACTGTTCAAAATACCCATGTATTTATACCCTGTAGATACAACAATTTGACCGTTGTGGGACCCACAGGTATAACCCCGAAATCCGGTTCAAACTGGTCCAAAGGCAGAATCTGGTTCAGGAAATTCCAGAGAAAATGTCAAGGAAAATTCGGCGAGAATCGTAGGCGATTCTCGACGAATCGGCGAGAATCACCAAGTGATTCTCGACGATTCGTCGAGAATCGTTTGTGATTCTCGTCGAATCACTTATTGATTCTCAACGAATTTTACTTTGTGTACATGGGCTGCTTGGCCACTGGTTCGGCGAGAATCACAAGTGATTCTCGCCGAATCTTACTTGGCACCATTTTGAGGTGGCCAGAAGGAGTCGGCGAGAATCACTAATGATTCTCGTCGATTCGGCGAGAATCACTAGTGATTCTCGCCGATTCGGCGAGAATCACTTGGTGATTCTCGTCGAATTTGCCTTGGACGATTTTACGTCTTCCACCCAGGAGCTGCTCCTTGATCCTCCATGCTCCTTGTCTTCTCTTGCATATGAACGGCCTGTACTTGAAAGTAAGTGCACTCCAATAGAGAGAGTACACATAGGCCAACACACTGATCTGCTCAACGAGGGATTACGTCGTGCAGACCCGTGTATATTGACCTACTGCACCCTGACATTGGTGTGCACTTAGCGTGGAGAAACTGCAAGTACAACTTGAAAAAGTTTTCATCAAATACATTGTGAATTCATCTTAGCTTGACAGGGGGCTTCCTCAAATCTAGGTAATCGTGGATACAATACCCAACAATCTCCCCCTATTTGACGAAGCCAAAACCCTACTAGCTAAGATGAATAACACCTATCAAGTAATAATTATAGCATTTAAAAATTAAATATGCAACACAAGGGAATATATGTAATCAGAACAGGACTTGAGTCATTCACACATTCAAGAATATATATATATACCAAGAGAAATATATTCACATATAATTCAGAATTGTTCATATGACAGTAATAATCATTAAACGTTCTTAAGACACAGTGACCAGCTATAAAATAATGACTATTTGTCCTTAGCTACGTCACCCTTCAGAGTTTGAGCCAAGTACTTTTTGCTTTGCCTTTCCATGTATTCCTTGGGCTTCGGGTAGTACCTAGGAGGAGCAACTTTGTCTGGATCCTTGTTGTTTCTGAAAAAGATGTTGCGTTTCGCTTCAAATGCTTTGTGCGTTTCCCATTCGTACTGGCTATATGCTTCATTTCGATTGATCTCTCCTCTTTCGTACAGCCGGAAGGTGTCTAAGATGATGTTCCTTGAAACTGGACTCCACCTTTCGTTTCGTACATCCTCCTCACTCATTCTGATTCGCTTCTCAGCTGGAGTCTCCTTGGAGGTCCCTTCCTGAACTTTTCTCTTTCCCCTGGCTTTTGCTAAGGCCTCTTGGTCAAACATGCTCCTCAATTTAGCTTTGGAGAGAGCCCTAGCATCAGCTTTATCAGTGAAAATTTCTGCAGCACTTGTACTTACATCCTCAGCAATATTTACTTCCTCAGCAGCCTTAGAAGTCTCAGGAACCTGAATACCGGCAGGTTGGTCAGGTAGGACGACGCCTAACGTGCCCAGTGCCTGTTGTAGCATCCACCAGCAACTCTCATAGACGTATTTGCTAGATTGTGCAAAGTTTGCATCCATGCTTTCTTGGAGCTCGGCCAGCTTAGCGATATACTCCTTCTCCCCCTTTTTGGCTTCGTCAGCTATGCAATTGGCATATGAGTGCAGAGAGTCATCAATATGCTTAGTTGTCTTGCTGAATTCAGTGATTAGGGCCTGCTGATTTGCATTTAAAGTGACCATATTACCATCAAACAGCTGAATGTTGTTGGCTACAACGTGTGCGTTCTGATTTACGACAGCCAGGGTATCAGTATTCTTCTTCAAACCGTCCATTAAGAGTGTGACAGCTTTGCCGGCCGCGGTGTACTTCTCCTCAAATTTCTTCTCCATCATGTCCAGCTTATGGTTGATTTCCACCATATTCTTCAGCATGAGATCTTCAGAAGTCTTAATCTCTTACAGCATTGTTTTCTGAGCTTTATCAAAAGAGGTTTTAAGCTCATTCACGATGCCCTGAATTATATGTACAGTGTGAATGGCTAGGTCATCTCGTAATGGAATAGCTGGAGGCACTTCTTGGCCTTGCTCTTGCTCGTCAGCAGACGCATCGGTGGAGCTGGATACCATCACAGTCTCGATCGGAGGAGTGTGGGTGGCCTCTGTAGATTTATTTAACTCTCCCTCCACTGGTGCAGACTTATCAGAAGGAGGTTCAACAGCATCTGGAGACTCAAGTACTTCATGTCCCTCATTTTCATCGTCCTCTCCGTCCTCATTCAAGAATTCATCTATGTCAGCAGGTTCTTCCACTTCGTGGTCAGCAGTCTCCAGCACACGGTCACATTCGTCTTGAATATCGGCCACAGCATCCCTGGCCACCTGGGCGATTTCAGATATTGCATCTGTATGAGGGGGTAGAGTCTCCCCCTCGATTCCTGCAGTCACATTATCAGGAATTTCACCGGGGGATGCTGCGTGAGATACTTCCTCGTGCTCTTCCACAGCAGGCTGCCCGATGCGCCGCTCCCATCGATCAAACACAGTAGCATCCATCTTTTTCAAGTAATGGAGAGGAACTCCTTTGCTCATGTCGAACTTGTCTCCGTTGAGCTGGTTGAGATATAGACTGATGATGCGGCCGAAACTTGGAGTGCCCAGAGTGTCCTTGATCTTTTGAAACAACAACTCCCCCCAGTTGAACCTCTTTCGGCAGACCACAGCTATGAGAATTTTAAACATATCTCGGAGATATGATCATGGGACCCCGGCTTGCAGATGAGCACTTTTCCTATAACGTCAGATTAGAGCTTCCCTTCTTCATTCATCTCTTTCCTCTTTACTGATCGAGTGCCTCGTGGAAGACCGCAGAACAGGAGAGTTCTGGCTTTGTCCTCTTCCTCCAGATAGTCCTCCTGCTCTGAACTTGAAAGCTGCAGGTAGCGAGTTAGCTTACTGGCAGACATCTTTACTTTTGTCCCAGTCACCTTGCTTTTGATGATGGAGTCTCTATCTCGGAGTCTTGCGGTAGAGAAGAACTCCAGCACTTCTTTATCCAGGACTTTGCAAGGGTGCTCCAAGACGAAGGTTAACCCAGCCTCTTCTAGCATTAGAATGATATTTCGGAACTCGTCCGAGGCATGAGAAAATCCAGTGCGAACCAGCTCGCAACCAAAAATCAAGCCTGCAGTCGTCCTTGGAGCCATTGAAGATCTAGAGAGAAGCCCGACTCTAAGCATTAGTGAACATTCAAAAAGAAAGTATCACATGGGGTTCGGCCTTGGAGCCATTGAGGAGGAGGTTACCTAAGGGCTTACACGGAAGTGAGTTGATGAGCTTTGGGAAGATCTTCAGTGGAGGGAAGAGTATCCTGTGGGGTTCGGCCTTGCTAGAACCTTGCGGTCACAGGGACATTTCGCGAGAACCTTGTGGGGTTCGGCCTTGCTAGAATCTCACGGGGAGAGGATGGTCACACAGCAGCGATTCGACGAGAACTCTCTTGGCGTCGACGAGATCGTCGGAGGGCTGCGGGTTTCAGCGAATGCGCGGAAGTGCACTTGCGCGAGTCGTCAGGAGTTCTCTTGCGCGAGGGTCGTCGAGTGTTCTCTTGCGCGAGTCGTGAGGAAGGCGAACAGGCGGAGATAGTCTTTCGGCGGGATTTATATAAGTCGTCGGGATTCGGGGAGAAGAAGATTTCTGATGCCGCGGGATACTTAAGGAAGCCGAGCGGTCGGCGAGCTCCTTCGGCGGGATTCGGCGGGATTTGTCTAATTTGGTTTCTAATACCGTTTGTCTAATTCGGCGAGATATAAAATGGGTCGGCGGGATTCAGAGTATATATTGATGTTTTTCTTGACTACTTTGGGAAGCATTGCACCATTTTCAACTTCTTCGAATGTCAAGTTAATACAAGATTAATAAAGACATGTTTATTATAACGACAATCTATTCGGATTTGAGCGAGACTTCTCCAGACACTTCTTGATGTCAATTGTGATGTGTCGAAATTCGCAATGACATATCTTTGTTAACCTTTTATTGATGTGTAATGGTTTGCATGCCTCGTGATAAGCATAAGTATACGTATACACAAGGATAGAAATATATATATATATATATATTTACTTTGAATGAGGATGCATCATGACACAAGTCCTTGAACTGATCAAACTTACCTGGGATTTGGAGAGTCATCGTCTTAGTCCCACATGTAGAACACATTAGTAGCTTAAAGTGAGTATGTTCAACAGGTAGCACATCTGTTATTGCAGACGCTTGTTCCAAGTTAGCCTTGAGCCACCTACTGTCCAGATCCCATCGTATTTAAGGGGACCTAGACTTCCCTGCAAAACAGAATTACTTTACCTTAGAACCCAAATCATATTGGGTCCTAGGTTTCTATTAGCATAAGCACGCAACTGCCTTCCTTCAGAAAACCTGTCTGGAAGACTACCTCTGTCCCTAGAATGTGGATAAGCCCTTGCTGTGGGCACAGAGGGGTTGTGCCAACAGTCAATGGCAAAGTGCCCCACTTTGCCGCAGCACCAACAAGGGTGAATGTTGTATCACCTTTTTCGACCTGATCTAGTGACTGATGAAGTCACGGTCCTAGGTCTAAACGGGATAGGGCATGTTCTTGTCACACAAATTCCTCTTCCATCGTGACACGAGGAAGGGTGGAACGAGTGCATGATGTGAGCGTTATGAGGCCGAGAAGGTGGTGCCATTCTTTCAGGCATCTCCTTGCTGAGGCCCCATGAAGCCTGACATCATGACTTCTATCCTCCCTATCCTGTGTCCTCGAATGGTGAGAGGTCTCCTGTGAGCTGGGACATGCAGATCCACACTTTGTTGTGGCAGTGGCTGTGAATACAAAGGGCTCAGAATGAGCCTTAGGTATTCTCTCGTGGGTGGCCATGCCGGCCCTTGCACGCCGGGTGTCTCCACATGGGGACAGATCATCCTTGCAGTGACCACGACTATTCCTGTGGTCATACCGAAGGCATGATGAGTTGCCTTCCTGCTTGGAGTGGGGGGTCGGAATACCGTTTCCCCATTTCTCCATGCCTGGATAATCCGGGAAATCCACCGGTTTCTTGCTTTCTCTTTATAGCATCAACTTTGGAAAAGTTTGATACTATACGTTTCTCATTATCTAGACTATTCTCTAGAGCTGAGATCTTAGAGTCCTTGACCTTGTTGGACGCCAATTGGAGAACCAACAAGATCTTCAGTCGAGCAATCTCTCGAGCTTGCTCCTCAGCTAGTAGATTGCTCTCCTGAAGGGCTCTCTTCAGGGAATCAGTATTTTCTGGGGGAGAGCAGTTTCTGTCTTCAGAAAGGTCAAAAGATATGGGGCAGGTGAAGATGTTACCTGCTCATCTGAGTTATTGTCATTAGAATCAGCGACCATTATTTCATCCTCGTCAGAGCTGCTTTCCTCACTGGTCTCGTCAGTCTCTGACACGGACACGGGAGCTCTAATGCAGTCCGAGGGATCCTTGCCTTCGTCTTCAGAAGTGAGGACCCCCACATACGCTTCATCCTCTGATTGGCAGCATATTTCAGCTTTCTCTGACCCCCCCCCATCAGCTCTGAGATCATCATCCACAGAGATTTAGCCGTTTTACATTTTTCCAATCTAGAGCGAGAGGCTCCAGACCAGACATCCATGATAATTTGTCGAATCCTCTGGTCCAGCTGAAAAAGTGAGAGTTCCATTTCTGACATCTCAGCAATGCACATGGGCACTTGGATCCCAGAGTCGGAGGTCTTCATGGGGATAAACGGACCCTCTTCCAGGATGAGGGATGCTCGTGGATCGATGGCATCCAGGTGAAATAACACTCTCATCCTCCAGATGGGATAATAATCCTTTGTGCATGCAGGGAGTTTGAGTGGCAATACGTCATAATCCAGATCCATGCTTCTGACACTGGTGGCAGATTCTACTCAAGGTATTAACCTTTTTGAAGAGTAACCTGGCTCTGATACCACTTGAAAGTCCACCTAGTGTCAGCTATGTGCACCTATGGGGGGGAATAGGTGACGTGTGGTTCTTCTGCGGAATTTACGGATGTACCTGCACAATAAAAACAAAAACCACAGCACACAGAATACACAGCAAATTTATAGTGGTTCCCCGACTTGGGTACATCCACTTTCCCCCTACGACCTATCTCCCCAACAAGGGACGACTCGGTCACTTCTCCAACGGGATTGAAATCCAATCCCTTCACTAACGGAAGGAGCCCTTCCACACGTGAGAGTCAACACTCCCACAAAACGGGTTGCACCCAACCCTTACAACACGGAACAAAAGTTCCTTTACAACAAAAGTAAATATGGAATGTATATGAGATACAAACTTCTTTCGGAGACTACGGTGTTCCTCTTCGTTCGACAACGTGTTCTCGAGGTCGATGAAGAGTCTACGACCTTGGTCTCACTTGGAGAGGATCTTCCCGGAACCGGCGGCGGCACACGAGCGGCGGCTAGCTTCGGGGTCGGCGGCTACGATGACGAGCGGTAGCTGCAGGACTTTGAGATCCAAACTTCGTAGCGAAGCAAGCTCGGTCTTCCAACGGTCACACGAGGATCGGTCGTCTCGATCGATTCGGATGGGAAGTTTTTCCGATCAACAAATCGAGAGACAAAGGATCTCTGGATAGACGCGTGAGACACAAGACCTTGCTAAGCTTCTGTCACCGGAGATCGGGAAGAAGAGCGATCAGCAGCGGCGACCACTTGACGCGAGCGGCGGCGGCGGAGCGGAGCGATTTCGCGAATTTAGGGTTACGTCGCGGCTCGGTTTTCTTTTTCTCTTATCCGTAGATTTACTGTTCAAAATACCCATGTATTTATACCCTGTAGATACAACAAATTTGACCGTTGTGGGACCCACAGGTATAACCCCGAAATCCGGTTCAAACTGGTCCAAAGGCAGAATCTGGTTCAGGAAATTCCAGAGAAAACGTCAAGGAAAATTCGGCGAGAATCGCTGGCGATTCTCGACGAATCGGCGAGAATCACCAAGTGATTCTCGACGATTCGTCGAGAATCATTTGTGATTCTCGTCGAATCACTTATTGATTCTCAACGAATTTTACTTTGTGTACATGGACTGCTTGGCCACTGGTTCGGCGAGAATCACAAGTGATTCTCGCCGAATCTTACTTGGCACCATTTTGAGGTGGCCAGAAGGAGTCGGCGAGAATCACTAGTGATTCTCGTCGATTCGGCGAGAATCACTAGTGATTCTCGCCGATTCGGCGAGAATCACTTGGTGATTCTCGTCGAATTTGCCTTGGACGATTTTACGTCTTCCACCCAGGAGCTGCTCCTTGATCCTCCATGCTCCTTGTCTTCTCTTGCATATGAACGGCCCTGTACTTGAAAGTAATTGCACTCCAATAGAGAGAGTACACATAGGCCAACACACTGATCTGCTCAACGAGGGATTACGTCGTGCAGACCCGTGTATATTGACCTACTGCACCTGACATTGGTGTGCACTTAGCGTGGAGAAACTGCAAGTACAACTTGAAAAAGTTTTCATCAAATACATTGTGAATTCATCTTAGCTTGACAGGGGGCTTCCTCAAATCTAGGTAATCTTGGATACAATACCCAACACTTTTGTTGGTGCTAGGCTTTGTGTTGATCTTTGAGTTTCCGGCAAGAGCCCGGTTTTATACAGGAGCATCACATTCCTTCTTGTCCGAAAAATTCATATCGCGCATCGGGGTTCCGTCCTCGATGGCAAAAGACAAATTGGATGTGTTGTTGCCCAATGGGTGCTCAATGCGTGTAGATAGGGTCTGCATTGTGAAGATACTGATTTGGGATCAGGAGTTTGATTTGCGGGCATTGGTTCTACCATTAGTGGAGTTCGACGTAATATTTGGTAAGGATTGGCTCTCGGAGCATGGTGTATGCATTGATTACAACCGTAAGGAAGTTAAGTTGGGTCTGAACACTGATCGGGAGACTACTTTTGCGGGCATAAAGGGGTCGGGTAAGATTTTGATGTCAGCCCTTCAGGTGGTCAAGGCAGTTTGGTCTAGGGCAGAGCTGTTTGTCACTCTAGTGCAGACTTCGACGCCTAAGCCAAGTCTTGACAGAATTCCAGTCGTGTCCGAGTATCCTGATGTATTCCCAGATGATCTCCCTGGAGCCCCTCCTCAGTGGGAGATTGATTTTACCATTGAGCTGTTACTGGGTGCCAAACCGATGTCCCACTCTCCATATCGGATATCGCTAAGAGAGATGGCAGAATTGAAAGTACAACTGTAGGAGTTATTGGAGCAAGGTTATGTGCGTCCAAGTTCATCGCCTTGGAGCGCACTAGTTATCTTTGTTAAGAAGAAAGATTGGAGCTTGCGGCTTTGTATCGACTATCAGGAATTGAACAAGCTTACGGAAAAGAACAAATATCCAATCCCGAGGATTGACGATCTATTTGATCAGTTGGTTGAGTCAACGGTATATTCGAAGTTAGATCTGAAATCCGGTTACTATCCAGTTGAGGATAAGGGAGAGCGACATCCCAAAGACAGCATTCAGTACGCGGTTTGGGCATTACTAGTGCATGGTCATGCCATTTGGTTTGACCAATGCGCCATCCGTGTTTATGGATCTGATGAACAGGACGTTCAGAGAGTACCTGGATCGTTTCGTGATAGTATTTATCGATGATATCCTGGTGTACTCGCAGTGTAAGGAGGATCACTACAAACATCTACACATGGTGTTGGAGACGTTGAGGAGGAATAAGTTGTATGCTAAGTTCTCCAAGTGTGAATTTTGGTTATCCTCGATAGCGTTCCTTGGTCATGTTGTTAGTGGAGAGGGGATAGCTGTGGATCCGCCAAAGATAGTGGCGATACGGGAGTGGCCTACTTTGACTACAGTGGCGGAGGTCTGGAGCTTTCTGGGGCTTGATGGCTACTACAGGTGCTTCGTAGAGAACTTCTCGCGGATAGCGCAACCACTCACGACGTTGATAAGGAAGGATAAGAAGTTTGTGTGGTCTCCGGAGTGCGAACAGGCTTTTGAAGAATTGAAGAGGCGGTTAACCACGATGCCTATTTTATGTTCGCCAAGTGAAACTGAAGGGTTCGAGATCTATAGTGATGCTTCGAGTAGTGGTTTGGGCTATGTCCTGCTACATCATGGTAGAGTGATAGCCTATGGTTCACGACAACTGAAGGCTCATGAGAGAAATTATCCGGTCCACGACTTAGAGTTAGCGGCTGTGATATTTGCTCGGAAGCTTTGGAGGCATTATCTGTACGGTGTGAAGGTCGATATTTACACTGATCATAAGAGCTTGAAGTACCTGTTGGATCAAAAGGATCTGAACATGATGCAGCGGAGGTGGATGGAGTTCTTAGGGCACTACACCTTCAAGATACATTATGTGCCTGGGAAGGGAAATGCAGTGGCGGATGCGTTAAGTCGCAGGACTCCGGCGCAGGCCAATTGGTTATCGGTA